>VZSC01011365.1:220385-242832 GCA_013398225.1 Steatornis caripensis
ATTCCTAACATAGTAGTTGTAACAGGCAGAAATGTGCTTCAGAGGAGCCGGTTGCATGTATTTAGCATCAAAGCTCTTTGAGGAGCAAATTCTGTCTGTCTCCCTTCAGCATCGCTTCCCTCAAGACTAGCTTACATGGGGCCTTACCTTCCCACCTGATGCAAAACTGTCCATCATCTCCGTACAGGGCAGAAGTAGCCCACGAGGCTTTTGCGTTTTCTTCTGCTTACGAACAGGCCGCTTAACCGTTGTACGCATCGTTACGAAGCCAGCCGTCAGAAGGCCGTGTGTCGAAATGGCTGTACGTAAACACCACAGGGTAACAAACGAAGCGAGGCGCCGTTAGCTCCGAAGAGAGCGAGCGGGCGGACGTGTTTGGGAGACGACGCGCGGGAGTTAAAGCTAATTGGGAGTGGTAGCTCAGGCATTCCACGGTAGGGCTTCTGGCGCAGCAGGTGAGACGGGACGGCGTGCACGGGCAATCCCTCACCGCGTGGCATCCGCTGCTTCTCTTAATTCAGTGGGAAAGGAGGAGGAGGCGGCTTAACATGTTGGTATTGATGTATCTGACAGCGCGGAGAAGACGGGGCTCTTGGCCCTGGTGTGGGTGGATGTGAATAAGCAAATATTGAATTATCATTCCTACAAAGCTAAAATTAATCTGAGCTTTTGTGTTTTCCAGGACAACTTGTCAGACAACGTGAACTAATTTGCTAAATTGCACGGGGAAAAAAGAATGCATTAGGAATATCTAATTTACCGCGAGCTGAACAAATTTTGATTCCCTTTATTGCCTGCTTCGGGTTTTTCCGCTTCGCGGAAGCCTAGATAAGCTCTATAGGTAATCTGAGAAATAAAAAAAAACCAAAACGTAAAGAACTTGCCTTAGTAGTAAGATGCTGGAATTCATTTAATGTTCCCGGTGCAGCACTGTAAAGCCTCGTGCACTGTCTCAAATAATATTTTTCTCACCTGCTTGCGCCATGCATTTCCAAGTACAGATAGCATACGAGACCCCCGCTTGCTGTAAATCTCTGGCGTCTTAAAACTCCGATTTTTGTGTTACTTGAGGGTCCGGCGGGTTCTTGCTCTTGCAGTTTGTGAACCCCGGTAATCCTAATAAAACCAAGGAGACTATTTAGATGCCCAAGGGCTCGATCATCTGTTTTGTGTTTAAAAGCTGGTGTAGGCCTGAAATACAGAAGTGAGATCAAATGTAAGGAAAATGTTTGTCCTTACAGTAATTTCCCTGGAAGCCAAAGGAAATAATACAGTCATAAATGCCGTTGTGAGTATGCTTTCTGAAGCCGAAGTCTCTTTGTTTCAGAATACCTGTAACTACGACAGACTTGTAGCTGTATGTAAGTATGTAAGCTTCACAGTAAACCCCGTATTTAATGCGTTTTACACTTGAAAAGCCTGCGTTGTAGCTTCCTAGGGTATTAGGCAGGCAGTAATTCGGGTGGACAGGAGAAGCGTAGCCTTCAGGTGTTGTCCCGGGTCGCTGTGGTGTCCACTGAGCGAGGGGGCTGCTACCCGAGCTCAAATACGCTCCTCTACACCAGGTTGGACGAGCAAATACAGTGCGCGAAATCACTCGCAGCGCTGCCAGAGGTAGCGTGAAAATTTCTCACGCAGCGATGGCGTCGTCAGGAGTTTAAGTGGAGCTTGATCGTGAGGTAGATGAAGTCAGCTCTGGTGCCCCTGCACTCAGCAGGAGTTAGACGTGGAGACGTTTTCATTTAGCAAAGTCGGGTCCTTTGAAGGGTGTATAAAGTGGTTTTGAGGAAAAAAAAAAAAAAACGGTGCTTGGGGAAATATCTGCTAGGCGAGAGTAATGACCGGGTCTCTTGTGTAAGAATGAGGGAGTCAATTGAACTTAGGCAATACTTCATTTAAAGGCGCATCAAGTAAGTGAAGAAAGACGGGGACTAAAATTGTCCTTAGGAAAAGTGTGAACGATGATAAATTGGTGCCGGTAGAACCAGGCTAATGTGACACGGTTTGTACGTAGGCACTGAAATGAGCCATTAAATTGGACTAGACGATCCAGGCTGAGCTGTTGGGAGACAAAGTAGAGAGAAGCTCCCAGCCCATGCGACTGGGTGCGTTTCCCAGGCGGTCTGCGTGACGGATGTAGAAACCCCTTGAAGCAAGCGGCTTCAAAGCAGAGGCAGTACTTTTGGAGATGACATTTGACCCCAAGCATCGACTGTAACGATGCGTCTCAGCTGCGGTCGGTCCTCCTGCCGGCCGCGACGGCTCGGAGGAGCTGGTTCCTGGGAAGGTGCTAAAAGTGAAATGCATATCATTTGGCTAAATGGGAAAGGACCAAGAACATAAGCCACTCACCAGTCTGCAAATCTGTAGTTTCCAAGGAAGGGAATTGCAAGGAATTCTTTATTGTAGTAGGAAGAGATAGAATACGATGATAAAGGCATAGTTATGCTGAATATAAGAGAATTTTCCTGTTGTAGGGTGGTTTTTTACAGCATGCAGAATAACCTCTACGGGGAGCCAAGTGAAATTCTACGACTTAAGCACGGAGAAACAGCTGCGACAAGCCCTGTGCCCAAATGGGCACGGCACGCATTGGATCAGGCAACCGGATTCATTTTTTTTTAAACCTCTATTACCTTTATTCTGTGGCAAAAGAAACGGCTAGTAAAACTCGAAGTTATTTTCAGAATTCAATGAGGTGTTTTAATAGGACTATTAAATTAAAAGTGTTTAAAACACCCATAAAATGTAGGTGCTCACCAGGACTATTAAATGCAAAGCGTAGCTGAGGTGCATTTCAACATCAGCAACACCGTTCAACCTTTCTGGCAAGAAATTAGAACAATAAAAAGCAGGAGAACGTGGTACATTTCTCCAATAATTCTTGCCCAGGACCGAGAATATTGTATCTGATGCTCCGCGTGAGCCAGCTGGGTGCGGAGATTGGTGTAATCAACCCACCATGCCCAATTTTAACTGACGTATCTGAAAACAGCTAAGCTACTTCGATGCAAAAGCATTTGCAGGGAAGTGCTCGCGAGCCCTTTGCCTTTCTGAGGAGCGGCAGCACGGTTGCCAGTCACTTTATGGAATTACCCGAAAGTACTTGCAAACCCACTTTGTACTATCGGCACAATTCGCAGCGGCACGAATCCACCGCTCCCACCGGCAAACAAACAAATTTTGCTGAACGTTCTCCGCCCAGCGCTCCCCTTCCCACCCAGGCAAACAGCTTAGGAGCAAGAAGTGAAATGCGTTGGTGGGCTTTGAGCACGTTTCCCTCCCCGGAGGTTTAGTTCTTGCAGCGATCCTGAGGTTTTGCGAAACACTCGGCGCATTGAGCGCTACCTCAGTGCGTCAAGCTAGAACCCAGAGAGGCTTCTGCTGCCGGGTTTTCTGTTGTCATTACTCGTACTGCTGCACCTGAAATAGCTGTAATTAGCCCCAGCCTGGCTGGCTGAGGGTGTAGGAAGCTGATTACTGAGGTGCCAGTGTCTCCACGCCAGCAGGGTGGGAGCCAGCTCTGCTCCCTTCCCTGCCTGGGCCCTCCGGGAAGAGCCAGTGCCTCCCGGAGCAGGGAGAGGGCACGTTTGCCTTTCCGTTGCCAGCTGTTGGGGCCGTCCTGTACCTTCTGTTCTGCCGTTGTTCTCGAGTGGTGCTGGCGAAAAACAGGTAAGAGAACGTTATTCCTTTTCTCTTTTTGGAAGGGCTGGGGATGCGAGTGCTGCGCCTGTCTGCGGGAGAGGGATCTCCCGTGGCTGTTTGTCTGTGTACGTTTGCACCTTAAAAGAAGGAACCTTAAAGCCCGTCGGGGGAAAAACGCGTAACTTGTCGTGTAGAAATAACCCGCAGGCTCTGGAGAGAGATGAGTGCTTCTCTCAGGCGCTTCCTGCCCGCGCGGGTCCCAGATGGGGCTGGTCTGCTGCTGGGTCCGTCCTGGGGCTCTCTGGACAGCCCAGGCTTTCTCCCCAGGCTGCGGTGAGGTGGGAACGGGAAAGGCTGTCGAGATGCGGTCGGGCAGAACGTGCTTTTCTGAGCAAGCAGCTTACAACCGTGTTGTCCGTGCAGAGCGTCTGCGACTCCCTGGATTTTGTGACTGCGATCTGGGGCTGAGTTACCGCCGCAGACCCCACGGCTGGTGCGTTTTCTTTGACGAGGTGTCGGCACGATGTGCCTGACCTGGCCTCGGTTGCCTTGCTGCTTCCAAATTTAGTGGCTGCGTTTGATCAAATTTTTATGTGAGGGAACGGGCCGTGCTTCGTAACGTTGTGCACGTGGTGTGTTTGTCTCCCTGAAGAAAACAATCTTAATGTTTTCTTTGGGGACCGAGACGTGCTGAACTCCAGGTTTGAGAGGAAGCAGTTTCTCCTGATCACAGGCTGGGAAATAAATAAATAAATAAATGGATGCCCTTTGTTCGTAACTGTACCGAACGCACAGAGGCTACGCCGTTAGCGTGTGCTGATGCTGGGAATGCTGCTCTGCTCCGTGCTCTCCGTCTGCTGTGGCCTCGTGGACGGGTGCTGCCAGGGCCTCCTGGGCATCGATGAGGCCGAGGATGGTCCCACCACAGATGCTCCCTGACGGAGCAAGACCCAAGCAGGGGTGCCATGGGATGGGATGGGATGTGGAAGGGACGAGGGGTTTAGTGAGGGAAGGGGCAGAAAGCTCCTGCCTCTTTGTCCAGAAGCTACATAGCGCTTTGGTACCTGGAGACGTTGCGGTACTTTCTTGGTACTGTTTTAGTGAAAGGTCAGTGGTTCTGCTGTTTCCAAGTCATGGGTGAAGTCAGAAAACTTCTGGTATTTTTACAGAATACAGTGTTACAGATGGGTGAGATGGGGTGCAGGTAAGAAACGTGATCTGTAGTCCTGCTGAATCTTTTAACGTGGGCAGGGCTGGGGCTGGAAGGTTGAAAGGAGGCTGCACCCATGCACGGGTGGGTTTTGGCCATGCCCAATCCTCCTGCTGAGGCAGTCGAGTGGTGGCAGCTTCGCGGTGTCCTTCATGTCCTTGTTACAGCATCGAGCAGTGTTGCGCTCCCAAGCCGTGGCTTTGCGTATCTAGAGTGCCAGCAGTGTCCCTCATGTTGTATCTCGCGCTGTTGTCTGCTGTTTGCTCTCTCAGCGCTGAGGAATGACTCCTGGGTCCGGGAACTTGGCTGGCATTTCCAGCGGCATCAGCCGGTGTAATGAAGGATATTAGCTCGGCCCACAAACCCGCTCTCTCCCACGAGAGGGAAGATGAACAAACAAACCGGGAAGTTGAAACAGGTGATTTTGTTCCCTCTGTAGTTTCAGGGCAAAATATTTTTCATTTCCTGCACTGAAGATACGTTGGGCAGCGCTGTGCCTTGTGGAGGAGTTGCAGGGGTTACCTACCGCCAATTTAATTGCGGATAAATGAATACTGTTTGCAAGCCGCTCCACAGTAACGTTTGAGCGAGATGTGATACGGTACGGCACTATAAATCCTGATAATAATTTTTAATATCTTTGGATACTCTCTCGAGGGGTGCCCTCCATAGAATATTAGTCCCTGCCCTTCAGAGCCCCAGCTTTCCTGCTCGATAAATTGTCCAGTAGCAAATATCTATTTCCAGGACCTCACAATCAACTTCTACTTGTTTGAAAGTAAGTGGCAAAGACTGTGCGCCTCCTGACCAGAGGCATGGCTGGTTGCAACTGCTCAGGACAGAAGCTTCTGATTACCGAAAATGTAAGTTGTCCTTAGTCCAATGGGAGTGTTTTTAGAAGCTCCTAAGGAAAAAGTAAACCAATTTGTAAGAAACTAAAAGATACTTTTTGGTTTTTTTAAAGAAAACCTAATAGACTGCTTTGCAGGCTTTTCTGCGCTCGCTTTGTGTACTAGACCAGCAACATCTTCATACAATGCTAGAATACATCAAAAAAATTAGTTTCCTACAACTGTGCTTGCTCTGAGAACGATCAGAAATGAAGAAAATCCTTTTGGAGGTACTTTCCCCCCCCCTTCCACAAGTCCTACCCTACATTCATCCGTGTTAGTGAGCCCTAGCTCTGGGGTGTTAATTCAGTGCATCTTGTTTATTCTTGATAAGCATGAAACAAATTAGGGCATGTTAACACCTACCGCAGTCCTGCCTCAGATTGCCTCTTGGCAGATATCCTCGCATCAATTTCTGCAGCACCGGAGGTAGCTGAGCTTGATCTTTCTTTTGCCGTCCTGGGCATAATCCCAGAAACATTAGGTTTGGAAATCTTTCAGCAGAAATGGCTGGTGATCATGCTAGCTGCCTGCCAACGCGTCCCTCGCCAGGAAGCGACAGGAATAACGGCCACACCTCGACAAATGGCCTGATGAGCTGAATTCACGTCCGTTTGGAAGCAGGTTATTCACGAGTGCAAAGCAAACCCAACAGCTCTTGTATTTCCTTTTAGACCCTTCCTGATACTGTATTTTCTTGCTCCTGGTAGACCGGTTTTGAATAAGCAACGACTTCTGTGTTAATACTTGAGCGCTGGTCAGACACTGGTGTCACGGGAGGAGCTCGAGGGCTGACGACGGATGGCCTTTGCTTTCCCCAGCTGACCCATCTCTTCTGGCATGACGTGACGTGGCTGGCTCTGCCAACAACCCATCTTGCATGATGTCAGATATTGCAGACTTTCGTATTTAAACCAGGAAATAAATGACTCTTACGAAGCACAAGGGGAAAAAATGTCTTGAATGCAAGCTCAAGGGATGTGGGGATCAGCAGGGCGTCACCCAAAGACGTTCAAGTGTCTCTTGGTACCCGCTGCCGACAGGAGTCACAGGTCGCGGCAGGTGCGCCCCTGTCACCGGCTCTTGGACTTCTCTTTTCCTTTTTGTTTTCACGTCCTTTTCCAGGACGGAGCTGCAGCTGCAAAGGTCGCCAGACATCAGACGCTGCAAGTCAGTGTTGTTATCCTTGGAAGAAAATTGCATCGCTTAAGCTAATTACCAAATGGCATTTCTCCTCTGAAAAATTACATACCTGGGCTCTCTAGGAACACAGAGTGCACAGCTTTGAAAGCAAAGTCATTCCTACGGCTTTTTGAGCGATGCGATTTAGTTAACCTACTTTCTAAAACACAATTAAGTGTAGCTGAATAATGGCTGTACAGGAATGACCGTTCCTCAAAAAAATCTGGTCCTTATGCATTCGGTATTTCGCCAAGAAGGTTTGCACAGCAGCTAGCACACGGTTAGTGCTCGAAGAGTTACCGAGGGCGTCCCCGGGAGGGTGAGCTCCTCTCGCTCTTGGACTCATCTTGGCTGCGGAAGGGTTAGCGCGCGTGAGCTGCTAGCCAGAGCGCCCTCCTTTCGATCTGTCAGCTTTACGGAAAGCAATGGCATTAAAATCTTTGGGCTTCAGTTTGAAGACATGGGGAAGCAGACAGGGTTGTTTGGGGGCGTTGTCTGGTCTGTAGGTATCTGTTGGAGGGGGTGATGGGCACAGCAGCTTCTTCTTTGTGGGTCGTATTTGTTTTGTTGCCTTTTTTTTTTTTTCCCCTCCTGTAAGAGGATGGGCGAACAGATTGTTGCCCTTTCACATGTTTCCAGACCCATTCCCAGTTCGTACCTTACTCTGAATGAATTCTTCCGGATGTTGACAGCAGTGGTGCAACCCAGTAAAGGTTTGGTCTTGTTTCTGAGTACTTTCGGGATATTTTAAAGTCAGGTGCAAAATTCCTTAATTTATCCCTTTCTTTCTTGTGACACTTCTTGTTAGAACATCCTTTAGTAATAAAAGTAAAACTCTGGTCGGTACAAGCGAACAAGTTCGGAAACGTTGTATTCAAACAAGTTGCCTCAGCTCTTACTTCTCAAGCCAGTAGGCTGTCTCTGAGTGTCTCGCGTGAATCCCAAAGGCGGGTTTTAGTGTGGCTTTTTGCCATCAAAAAAAGCTACTGAAAGAGCAAAACCTGAACAGAGAAGATTGGCTAAAATCACGCTTTTACAGATCCGCAGACGTTTTTGCGTCAGAGCTGCTGGCAGGGTCGGGTGAGGTATTGTTGATGCATCGGCATTAAGAAGAGCTTGCTGTTTGTTTTCCAGCCCCACATTTCACAGAAATAGTCGTGCTTCACATTTTTAACGAAAATAAATATTTCTGGCCTTCTGTGTTTGCAGAGGATAGCTTACAAACGTGAAGCCCAAAGGCTCAAAAACCCAAAGGCAAATAACGCACCAATATTTACAGCTGTTTAGATTCACTCTTTTTAAATTGAGTTTCATAACATTTGGTGTTTTGGTTTATGGATTTTGAATGATAATATACTGGTTTTGAAGTATCTTGCAAATAGCTGAAACTGGATCAGGTTTTGGGAGTTAATCATAAATGTTATAAACTGCCTTTTGATAAATATTTTTTTTTAATTACTTGGAAATTATTTGAGGAAAGAAGAGATACAAAGTAAAATTGAAACCTTTGATGTCAGTTTTTCTCTATTTTTATCTTTCTCCTCACTTTTTATCTCCTTCCCATTCCGAGTCTTTGATGCAGTGACTGAGGACAGCATTCCTTGTCCTTTGTATAAGATGCAATAGAGGGTAGGCTTATTTTTAACCATCGCTGTATCGTCTAACCGTCTAGCTTTACCAGCCGTTGCGTGCATTATATTGGCAATGTGCGGTCTCAAGGAGGAAAAAATAAAAATCTTTCTGATCTTATTTTCCTTTTGTTGTTTTTTTTTTAAATATCTGTCTTGTGCCGAAGCCGCAGGCTCGGGGTGCTGAGCTGGCCATCGTGCAGAAGTGCCCCCGCTGCAGTGGTGACAGTAGTAGCCTGGCTCCTGAGCAGTGGTGGCCAAGGCAGGTGACATCTTCTTAAGTGAAATCATCCACTTCATAGCCCAGCGGCTTAGGTTGGCTTGCATCTTCTGTGATCACCACTATATCATGGTATCCTTTCTCCCTATACATCTAGACCTGTCTTGCCCTTGGCGTACTGCTAAGCTGCATCTTCTCCTGACCAGGAGCTCCTAAGCTTCGGACCCGCTGGGTGAGACCATATCTTCTGGTCATATTTGAGTTTGCTACTTATTTTCCAATGAATACCAATACCCGGTCCTGAAAGTTGCTGACCTGCAGTCCTTGTAATGTGCCGGAGGGTTTATGGGGACTGCTCCTCTCCATCGCCTTTCCGATGAGAAAAGCTCCAACGCTTTCTCTGAGGATGCGAAGGTTTCTCTGTAGCCTGGCCCCTCTGGCGACTTGTCTGCAGGCTGTTAATTCTCAGTGAAGGAAACGGGACCTAATACCCCAGCTGCAGGAGTGTTACCGTTAGGTTTGCACGTAAACCTAATTATATCCTCCCATGTCCGTTGCATTTCGATTGTTAATGGTAAGTTCAGTCTGCCCTCAAGTTCACCAACTTTCAGCGTTCTTTATGGTCTTCATTAGGTCTGACCGAATACTAGCATCACCCGCAAATCTCGCACCGTTGCTGCTCATCTGTTTTTCTCTGTCAATAACAAGAGTACTGCTATGGAGCCCTGTGAAGCCCTTTTCAAGCTGTGAAAGTTTTGCTCGGTTTATTCCTGAATGCTGCACGTGCGAGTCCTGATATTCAAGCAGGGAATTCAGTTACGTGCTATGTGTAGCTCAGCTACTCCTCGACTGCTGCCATTTTCTCCTTGTTTCATAACATTATTTACGTTTATTAAAGAAACAGTTGAACCATATTTGTCTAGGTTTATTTTTTTAAAAACAGTGTAAACTAGCTGCTTTCCGAAATAGACACTTCAGGCAAGTTTCCTATTAATACTTTAAACAGCTTCAATTAACCTGTTTTTGAAGTATTAAAAGTGTCTTACGTGCTCATAACTGAATAAATAAGCAGCTTTTTAAGGAAGCTTTTGTTTAAGACGATCTCTGCAGCTTGTGCCTCTCCTGTAGAAATACACGGTGACTCTGCATTCGTGCTCCGTGGCAAATAGTCTTGGTTCTGGTAAAAGGTTACGGGGTTTTAGGCGTATCTCAAAGAGTTTATTCTGCTTGAGCGAAAGCTCATTGCACAAAGGTAATTTGGCACCAGCAGCGCTCCTAGATGGGCAACTTTAGATTTACATGGAAATAAAAGTGGCAGAGCAATACTATTTCGTACCTTAGGAAGCATCTCCCCTGCCGTTCTCTTGTCATTCTGAACGAGGCCACTCTTGCTGGTTCTCACTGCGTAAGTTTAAACGCTCAAAACCCGTAATGTTGCTGGCCCCATGCTATCTGCATCTGTACTGAGCTTAAACGCTTCACTTGCTAGAGCTGACACAGGGGTTTGCTTCACGTTGGAAACGCGTGTTGTTCTTGCTGTCGGGTCCATACATGGCTCATCTGGATTTGACGTACACGCATGCGATACACAAGGTATGTAGAATATCATGATCTTTTCACCTTGTGATAGGGAGCAGGAAACAAAATATCCTCAAAACTTGGAATGAGCAGCAGAAACCCAAAGGCTTGTTCTCTCTGTTCTCGTTGGAAGTAGTGTTCTGATTAACGGGAATGCTGATTTTTTTTCTGTTAACCTTATCGGGAACAGGCTGAGGCTAATGCTGAGAGCATTTAAAATTCCCTTCTGTATATTTAAAATAATAAATACTAAAAAAGATTTTAGTGTCACAAAAAAATGTCTTTTTTTTTGGTCTTAGGGTATCAGATTTACTACAAAAAGTGTCGTAAATCACACAGCAGCTGAGAGAGCTTCTCGCTTTCTCCGAGACACGTACCAATGTTGGGCCAGTTTGGCATGTCCTACCTGTTTTCACACCACCAAGAAGAGGTGGAAGGTGTTTCCTATGGCTAGGCTTGTCTCCCAAACGTGGAAGTCAGTCTTTCTGGTTTTGTAGACTGAGCGGGACTTTGCCCTGTTCTGCAGGGGATTTTTCAAATGGAATCCAAACATGTAGTTAAAAATAATCATCAGCGTTGCTTTGCTTGGATGCTAGCTGGGTGTGTTTTTTGCATCTTCTCTTGGTGTGGTGGACAGGAAAACCTGGCTGGGTGAGCCATGAATCTTCCTTGTGGCTCATCCCTCTGGAGTCAGTGGGCACCTTTCAGAGCCCTTGCTTCGGCTGGGGAACGCTTTTGGGCAGCCCGTCACGCATCCGTCACTTCTGTTGTCTCCCCATTTCTGCTTGGGAGGGAGCAACGTGACTTTATTCCAGTCATTTTGTCTGTTTATTTTCGTTCTCTTGCCTTGGATGAAAATTGCCTGTCAAGGTAAATGCTGTCTTCAAGACTCTGTTTCAACTACACAGTGAAGGTGGTTGCCTTTTGGGCACTACTGTAATGGTTGCTTTTTTTGTTGTCGGGGGTTTTTTTTCTTTAATGTTTTATTTTAAATCCACGACAGAAGATCCTTCAAGCTATAACTTCCTATTCTACTAGGAACCTAGAAAAACTGAGTGCTACACTGTCTAAGTTAGTACTCAGCTAGGTGTCTAAATTTTAGGGTAATATTTAAATAGTCTACGTTCTTGTTTTTCCTCTCCCCAAAACATCCCAAGCTACTAGCCCCTCTCTTTCCTTCTTTCTGTGGGAAAAGCAAGAGGCAACCCGATGAAGCCAGCAGTGACCGATGGGGCGTTTTCCATCGAACCGCAACGCCGTTGTGGTGGTTATTGATCTGAAGTGTGGGCAGCAGCACCATCGCTTCGAAACCGTGATGGAAAATGTCCACTCGCAAAGGAAGAGCTGGCTGGAAATGCTGGTGGGGTTTAGGCTCCGCAGAGAGCCAAGGGGTGTACGTGTGCGTGTGTGGAAGCCCCTCTCTGGTCTGTTTTTTGGTAAGAGTTTCGGCAACCTGTTAGATTTATGTGAAACTCCTCATCCCGCTGATCTCACAAAAATGGGATCTGCTTAAAAAATAAAAGACCCAAACTGGGTAAAATTAAACCAGAGTGTTAAAACTGAAATGTGTGCCCCAGGCAAAATGATTGATCTTAAATAAACCATTTAAAAACATCGCTGCTAATTGAAAATAATTCTTAGCGAAGGCCTTATTTAAATGCAGTATCACAGGAAGCATGTGGACACAAAAAGCAACTCATTTTAAAGTGATTATGACTTATCTTTTTGTGAAGTCTGAAAGCAAAGTAACATCATCTCTTCCTTAGTCCGAAGACCACCAACAAATTAATGTCACTGAAGCAGAGGATTTAATAGCTGCTCTGCAAATTAAAAGCTACTTTCTCCTTAGGTTTATGATTTGAAGTAACATTCCTGAGTGAAGTGTTGTAATTAAAAGTAAAACAGGGGCCCGAGGATGATAGATGTGACCTGCGACGCTCGCATGCTGAGAAGCCTGTGTAATTTTTCCCCAGCAGAAGGTAGACGGGAGATTCATCATCAGGACAACAAACATATTCAGGCAGGGGTGAGGGAAGCAATTACATAGAGACCTGTCACTATGAGAAGTCTATGAATATTCTTGCACAAATTTTAATTTAAAATATTGGTTTAACTGTCCATTGGGAAACTTCGTGTTCACTTCTTAAGCAAAGCAATGGGTTCGGTGATGGATGTGCCCCATTAGACTGGGAGGTGTTCTTCGCTGCTTGAAGATGAAGTGGCCTAAGACACCGAGTACCAGTGGTGCCTGTCACAACCCTAAAAATAACAGCATGAAGTAATTTAGCATCTTACATTTATAATTGAGTATGACTTACCCGGTGATCTCTGACAGCGTAAATTGTATTGCACTAGGGGAGCTCAAACCGGGGGACAAGATTAATGGTCATATCATGGGAAGAGAAGTCTGGAAACATTTTCTTCATACAGAAATTAAGAGGCATTAATTTAGACATAAAAGGCATGAATGTTTGAAGACACTGGCTTGCTAGGAGTGATAACATGTATAATAACAGCACTTTTCAAGTTTATTACTGTTTTCACTATCACAGATGGCTGCAAATTGTAGGGCGCTCTTCTATTGTGTCTTTCCCCTCTGCCAAATTAACAAAAGAATGTTAAATCTTGGCTAGCCTTAATATGATGCATATGTTAACGATGGGAGTTGTTTCATTGTGCTGCTAAATTGATGGAAGCAAGACAAGATGTGGGGAAATGTGTGTGTTTTAGTTGGTACTGGGTATTATTTTGGGATGTAGACTTATGTTCTGCACATAGTGGGGCTCTCTGGAAGATGAATACATTTGCATTTCATGTTTGCCAGCACACTTCTGTTTTGAGTGCTTTCATGTTTCAGTTGCTACTGGGTATATTTCGGGACATAAACTTATGTTCGGTATAAACTGGAGCTCTCTAGAAGGTGAACAACTTCTTATTTGGCAGTAGGTTTCTGTTTTGAGTGATTGCATCCCAACTGGCCATGCAGACACGCATTTCTGATCGATGTGTTACTTTGAATTACAAAGAGGCGATTGCCCTGATCTCAGCTTGGCTTCTGGTGACTGGAGAGGCAGACTACGAACAAGTCCTGGAGATAAAGCAGGGCTATAGCACGCAGGAGGTTATAGCTGGCCGAGACCTTTCTGGCTTCTTGCGGATTTTGGGAAGTGTGTAGGTGAGACGAGGGACTGCAGATAGATGAAGGGCGTTATCCTAGCTGATGGATTTGATTGCTACGGGGGGATCTTGTTCTCTGAGCTTGTCTGCATGACAGCATTTGTGTGGGGGTCACTCAAGTCATGTTTCAGAGATCCTGGTGTGAGCTTTGCTCTTCTGGATGCTCAGCTAATGACCTCGGGGTCTGAGCAGTCACAGCTGCATCCGAGCTCTGGAAGTACAAGCAAGTGTTCTCCAGTTCTCCATCCCTACTCCGCACTCCAGACTGTGTACCCAAAGTGAAGGAAAAGCTTTGCTCTTGGTCTCTGCACCTCTGATTCACTCTGTGAAATTGAAATTGCTTCCATTTCTTCCCCAGGCTTGATAATGAAATGCCCTGATGATACTGCGATGAGCATGCAGGAAAGACGAGAAAGAAAAGTAACGATTCAGACCGAGGTTTGAAATGTATGTGCAAAGATGTTGATTCCCTCACCAAACAAAAAGGAGAAAGCGAGCCATGTAGAACAGAATATTGCTTATAGAATAAAACAGCTTTTTGTGGAATAGTTTTAGCTTTGACGGACTCCAACCTATGGAATACGGTGGAGGTGGAGTAGAGTTGAGTTTTGTAGCTACAAAAAGTACCAGGAATGCATGGGGAGCGCGGAGCGTTTGGGTTAGGCTACTTTAATTCTGGCAACTTCGATGCTGACGTTTAGCGTCACATGATTTCTCGTGCTGTACATGTAAGGGCTACGACCTTTTCGCTCTTCCCAGCTTTCCAGGCAGGCACGAGAGCGATATCTCTGCTAGTCCCCATCTACTCTGGACCTCGTTGGCAGAGGTTACTGGGCCAAAAAAGCATTGCACCTGACAGATTTTGGTGGTCAGCATAACTTTCTATCCTTACTCTTTCAGCTGTATACTCTTAGTAGTTTCTCCGTCAATTCTCTGTCAAAGATGAAAAATTCCTGTGTGTCCGTATACAGAAAGAATTTTCGTAGGGACGACCGTATGACATGGAAGTCTTCCCTTGTAAAACCAGTAGAAAAATGGATATTTGTGTTTTTCTTACGAATAGACCTGCCTCTGCTACCGGAAAATGTTTCCTACTCTTAGCTGTCCATGGTTTAAGGAAAGCAGACCGATGTGAGAGCACAGCCACTTTTGCTCTGTACCGGTTTAATATCACTTGTGTTGCTCTCACTGAAAGTCTTAAATTATGTCTTTAGCACTTCCTTTCTGCTCATTTTAGGCTCAGTGGGAATAATTGCGTTGCCTTTGTCCACAATTTCTTGGAAAGTCAGCAACCGGGCTTTCTTGGAGCCGGTCTTCTTTATTGTTCAACGAAACATAGCTCTGTGTGTGTTTATTCTGCTTTCGAGCAGTTCTGTAAGCCATTCTGGCAGAGCAGCATGGGGAGGGCTGGGAAGACTCCAGGATTTTCTCATCATACGGACTGGCTGATCACGTGGGCATTTTCAGGTCTGTGCCCACGTGTGTCCATACAGGCGCATTGCACAAGCCTGAACAAATGCATTGGTCTTGGTAGAGATCCCCCTTCAAACCTCATCCGGAGCGGGAATATGATCTCCTGAGGATCCTGAGATTTTCCCTAGTGTGTATTTTGAGCTGTAGTAATGTGGTTTGCCAAGTAAAGACCAATGCACTAATAAAAACTTGGTATAAATAGGTTTCAATGACAAAATATTTGCAAGGAGGTATTTTAAATTTTCTTGGAAGTTAACAAATTGAGCTAAAAATTAAAGCTCTTTTCTTTAAATGAAAAAGAGTTGAACGCACACTGTGTGTAGGGATGGTAAGGAAGAAGAAAATCACTGATACCGTATTCATTTCAGCCTGCTTGGAACACAAGCTGGTTTGTATTTTTTCTTGTGAGGAAATCCAGACGTGTAACCATAAGCTCTCTTTGACCTTCTCGCACTGGAGCAGCCGTCCAGCGAAGTCTGCTAATGGGGTTCACTTTCATACAGTAATGTTGCTGTTTGGAGCACATTCAGATATGAATTATGGCTGTGAAGAAATCTTTTTCTGATTCAGCTCTTCCACCTGCAGAGCTGCCCGGTGCAATTGCTGAGCCCGCAGCCCAGTGCTGCTCTCCAGGGCCACGTGCGATCCATCACCATGCACGGGCACTGCCGAGACCTCGGTGTGAGCAGCGCGGGGAGCTGAAAGAAGAACCTGCAGCGTGTTGTGATATAATTTATGCTAGTAAGCAGATTTAAATTATGTAAATTACTGTCTGCACTGAATCTGCCATCTGGAAAAAGTTATGCATACAAAAATCTGTCGGGGCAATGCAAGGGACAGAGCACCATTGAAAATGGAGGAGAGTTGATAGAATAAAACCGACCTGCTCTGGGAAAATTTATTCACCTGCTACAGTCCAGTGGTAAAGCCATCCTTCTGTAATAGCCAGTTTAATTTAGTAGGGCTGAAACAATTGTTTAAAGCTGCTTTGGAGGTTGAAGCCTACCTTGTTATCAGGACCAGATAAATACTGGTTAGGGTGCAAAGAAGGAGCGGGAGGGAAATCTGGTATATCCAGAGCTACAGGTGTGCAGGGACCAGCCAGCAATGTGAGGGTAGGTGCAGAGGAGACGGGGTCTGGCTTGAACATTTTTGGGCAGAGGATAGGTCCTGCAGCCATCCTGCATGTAGCGTTTCTTGCAGTACATGAGAATTAGAGGGGTAAAAGGCTTACAGCGTTTACTGCCTCCTCTAGCTTGTTGGCCATCCTGCTGTCTCTAAGGTCAGAGCACGTGTCTGGTTTCTTCTCTTCCAAAGCAAGAGCTCCCGTGAGCTGGAGGAGCACGCGCCTTCAAGTCGCATCACCTCATGACATGTGCTTTGTCGGTAATACGTCCTTTTATGAGCAGGTATTGCCTTACTCTCTGTCCCCAAGAAGCCCCAAGATAAGACCTCCGCAGAGCACGATAGAGAAATCAATGTTTGCGGCGGATAAGGACTTGTAGGACTGCCTAGGAAGGCAGTTTTGTTCTTCATACACGCACGAATAGCAAAGCCTCTTGGCTTTTCAACAAACCCACTGACATGTTTCAACTCAGCTACTTCTGTGTGCCTTCGGTTTAAGGAAGCAGCAGGCTCTCGGTGATGTGTCATTCATTACCAGAGCAGCACAGTACGTGTATTAGTAATATTCTGTAAAGCAGAGCAGTAATTACAGAATGCTTTGTCAAATTTTATTATCTGTTACTACAAAGTATTGCGTGCACTGTTACAGGAACTTACAGAGAAACCTTACTGACTGCACGCCTATTAACTCGGTAGGCGCGGCGTTTAATTTTAAGAAATAACAGTTGGAGACTGTCAGTGATGCTCCCATAAAAAGTACGCCAGCTTCTGCTGCAATGCAGAAGGGAAACAAATGGTTCCCATTTAGACTTGGCATACTGTAACCCTACAGGGCTGACTTACCATGATAAACTATTGTCACTGAATTGTATTCCCGCAAGCCATTACTATGGCCTATTTAAAAAGCGTAATGCAATCTCATGTATTTCTAATTATTTGTGAGATGAAGGGATAAACGCTCCGCAGTGCTATTTTTTGCTTACTGTTCTCATAACTTGCAAAGCAGCTCCCAGTGCCTTGCCTCTTTCCATTACTGTTTATTAAACTGCTCTTTAATGAAATGGGTCGGCAATGTTGTAAGACACTGAGCTTTTACCTTGGACTGAGAAGTCTGTGTTAATAGCTTCAGAGAGAGGGCTGCTGGACAGTGGGGGAGTAGCATTGTTTTTTCAGACAATAATGCTGGTTAAATTGAAGATTACAGAGCTCTGAAGAGGAGGAGAGCCTTTGCAGCTTGGTGTTTTAGCAGGCTTGCTTTTCACAGCATACTCTCGCTTCTTTGAGGATTAGGCTGTGCATGCGAGCTAATGGACTGGCGAAGTTGGTCTTTCTTTTGAGGCAAGCTTTGAAGAGAGTATCAGCAAAGTCTGTTGGGGCACGGGTAATGAGTGAGGAAACACACCACCCCCGTGCTGCACGTCACTCCCACCTTCTCAAAGAGCCTGGGCAAAGTGTAGCTGGTCGGTGGGAGTCATGCAGGAAAGGACTAAAGGGATAAATCAGTGCTTGTGGTGGAGTCCGTAGCCCGTGCAGTAATTCAGGCTTAGATTTCCCGATTCATCACCTTTGATCCTTTAAAAAGACCAGCAGCAGTACACTCCACTGCTCCGTAGTCGCCACCGTAGCTCATACTCTTACAGCACGGTGTCTCCTGCTGGATCCTGTCCTAGAGCTGCTCTTCTCCACCAGGGCTGTTGCACGCAGCGCAGGGCACGTGTTCTGTTCACTGCTTCCTCCGCCGTTAACCTTTGGTTTCTACGAGAGGTGACTTTGCTCAGTCAGGGGTTATGTTCTTCAGATGTTCTGGCATGGATCGGGGAAATTCTGTGTGCTGACTCAAATAGCAAAAGAGCCTAAGCAATCAGAGCTGCTTCGTGTCCTTAAAAACCCATTACGTGCAACTGCTACGAATGGATGGCTTGGTGCTTTGGTGTAAGAAAGAGCAGCTTATTCTTCTGGCTGGGACAGTCTCTGGGTTCTAGCCTGGTGACGGTCTCGAATGTGCTTTGAATATGTTTTCAAACCGTATAATATTTAAATAGAAGAGTCTGATGGGGTAAGAGTAGACAAGCTTGTTCCACCCGTGAGAAGGATCAGGCCCAGCACAAAGCTCCTCCATCTGCACTGTCGAACAAGGCTGGCGCTCCAGGGCGTCTCACAAAGCCCACGCTACTGATACTCAGGTTTTGAAAATGTGCAACAACCTAATGTGCAATGGTAAGAAAAGTAATGACTACCGTAGATACAATAAGTATTGATTAAACGTATTGTGCTGCTTCACTGTCTGGTGAAATTAGAAAGGGAGAACGTAAGATTTAAATAGAAATCCATTTACTTTGTCTATAGCTTTTACTGCCTCTGTGCTAAATTTAGCAGTAATTAAGTTCTCTGTGCTTGTAACAATGTGCTTCCTTCTCCCGGTAGCTCTTTCCCAGTGGTCAATCCTTCCGCAGCAGTACAAGGGTTTCCCGTATCAACTGGCGTTGTAACAAGCAATAGTTCATGTTATCCTGTAGTACGGGGATTAGTCTGAAACAAACGATCCGAGTAAAACCTTTCTCTTTGTCAGAGGGTTTGGGTTTCGTGAGTAGGTAAGAAAACCTCCTTGAAAATTGCCTTCGCTTCCTCTAAGCATCTAACAGGGGAAGCTTCCGTTTATAATCGAGATAATTCAATAATATAAAATATTTGTGCAGCTTCTTGTGTTCTGTTACGAAAGCATTAAATTATAAAGAATCCATACCAATTTGGACTGAAGCCTCGACTGATGAGAGCAAGGCTTCCTTTAGGTAGTGTGCTCTTGAAAAGGTATTTTATCACTAAGCAAGTTTAGAAAACTACTTCATCCTAGCTGCGGTTGGCTTTTTTTGGTGCAGGAACGAGCTGGGCTGTGCTCGGGGAGGAGCACAGTGATTCTTACTCGCCTCTTAAGAAACCACACGTCCCCACGTTCCTGGCTGCTGGTATGCTCAAAACTGCCCCAGCAACGAAATGATCTGTGCAATCTTTCAAGTGGTGAGCGTTGGCTGGCCCTGAGAGATGACGTAGCGTTATTGATCTGACCTTTCCTTCCCATGGCCAAAGTTTATCCACCTGTAAAGAGTTTTCTGTAGAAGTAGTGATTTGACCTTTACCGCTTTCAGCAGTCCGTGATAAATGGAGCACATGAACACCCAGTGCCAACATTTGCTTTTTTTAAACCTGAATCTTCAGATTTTGACAGATATATCCTGTTAATACTGCAGTTCCCAGAGATATAACCATAGCATTAAGGCAGCATCTTCGACTTAACATTTATATAACATTTCACTGTAGCTTCCACCCTCACCCCACCACGCGCGCGTACACAAACTGAATCTGTAAGGATGTGACTCCTTGTGACCGTTCGACCTTTTCTTCAGCTTTTCAGTCAATAAAGTTCACTTCTGTGACCTTGTTGTAGCCTGGCAGTGGTTCTGTGTTATGATAGCGGTATTTCTTACATTCTTGTAGTATTAAACTTGGCGAAAATGGAGTGTTTCACGTGTGGGCCCAGCTCTGAAAGATCTTTGGTGTAATGGGCTAACTTTAAAAATTGAAGGCGCTATAAAAGCATCTTGAAAAGAAGAGAGATAATCAGGCGGGTTCTTTCATGTGTGAACCCTAAGGGCTCAATCTTGCCTTTTGATGACAGAAAATTTCAAACTTCTGGTGAATGGAGTTTTTGTCCTTTCTGCCACTTAGATGGAGGAAAGATGCAGGCGTTTCAAAGGCAGGTTTTTACTCTGCTCTTTCTGGCACTTCATGCTTGTGAGTTCAGTCGTATTCAGTTTTGCTCTCGGGAACCCAAGGTAGAGGCTGCCGCGTCCTTCACGGCAGTGACCGTGTGGTGATCCCAGACAGCGAGGAAAGGGGTTTTCCTGTCACTAGGTATCTGAGTTTTCTTTTACCCAGAATAATTATTGCAGCATTTTCGTTTAGTTTGGAGAAAGGATGGGTATGGAGCTCCCGAACAAGGCTGTGTTCGTATTTTCTAATATAGCTAAGTAAGAGCCGGCACTGGTGATACTGTCCTGGGGGGTTTCAGTGAGTGAAGAGTGGTGTGGGTTTGGTTTTTTTCTCTTTTTAAGCCGAGTGAAAACTCAAATTACCATTATCACAGTGTGCAAGCTGCAGCTGTATTGCATCATGTGCAGGAAACGAAATGGTAGTTCCAGCTGCATAGGAGATCTCAAAGCAAATCCACATAAACGTCCTCCGGACTATCCAGCTTTGCACACTGCATCAAAGACTTCCGTCTCTCTTCTCGTCGACCAGCCAGGCTTCTCTTGGAACACAAATTAATAGGCTCATTAGTGGAAATGGAGACTACGTGTTCTGCCTGCCTGATTTACTAATGATCCTCAGGTGTCTTTCTGCTGATCCCCATCACATAGTGAAAGAGGTGGAAAGTATTTACAAGAATGTCTTAAACTGGGGGCATGCTTTTTGTCTTTGTCCTGGCCGTTGCTCAGAGTACCTCCACCGTGGTCTTCTGCTTGCCCTGAGGGGGAAGATTGCTCGGAGTGGTGGCGTGGCTTGGGAAAGGAGGAGGGAGGCCTCGATGTCCACCAGCGGGGGCATCAAGGACAGTTTTATTCCCAGAACAGCTCCCATGCCGTTGCTCAGGATCTGAACGGGACCTATGGGTTAGGTCCAGAGTCGCACTCTTGAAAAGGTGACAAACCTCAGTGTTAGAATGAATGGGCTGGTTTTACCTGTCTTGAGTGACACCGTCTGGGGCTGCTTAGTATGTGTAGTTCTTTTGTTTGTGAACGCGGTGACTTGATTATTTTTTTTCCTTTTTTTTTTTATCTGATCTTGTGATGTTTGGGAGACGGGGCCTTAATTTCCTGTCCTGTTGGATCTGTCTTTTAAAGCTTCCTAAGAACGTATGTTTTCAGGAAACTGGGAGTATGAAAAGGCCCCATCCGCACATTTAATTTGCAAAAATGCAGTCACAAATCTCAAATGAAGAGGGCAGAATTAACAAACCACATCAAGCCACTATTGTATAATGCAGTCGTTATGGACTGACCGCATCTGACTGAATTAGCTGAAGATACTGCAGTTCATGAAGTCACCTTTAGATTTCGCAGCAAGAAAATTCAATGGACCGAGACAGGATGCTGCAGAAAGCCAGCACGTCCAAAGGTCGGGCTTTTTGCTCCGTGATTGCAGAATCAAACGTCCCTGGTATGTCTCAGCTGGGGTTATTTGCTATTAGGTTCTCAGGCAGTGCAGTTTTATCTCTTAGGGAAAGCTGTAACCTGTCTGAAAACTTCAGGTAGTTATAGGCTTATCAGACTTGGGACTCTCACGAAGTCAGTTTGGGGTTTTTTCATTTGTTTTTTTCCTCTACTGGCATCTCAATTTTCTTTTTTTTTTTAATAAAAATATAAGTGGCCCGTGAGAGGTTTCACTTACACAGTATTGTAGAAATATAAGTGTTGAGGCTGGGAGTTGTGTGTCTGCTTGGGTAGAAAAGCTTTGAGGAGGAAGAGCTTTTCAAGCTTTTCAGGATGGAGCAGCCACAGAAATTACAAGCCGCAAAAATTCAGAGATGTTGAGCGAGCTTTGCTGCCAGCTCTGGGTCGGCTCAGTGGAGCTAGATAAAACTGTTGCAAGCTGAGGAGTGAGGTTAGGGGGACCTAAGAACAGCTCAGTTTTGAGTCTGTCTCCAACATTTGTGATTAACTTACCCTGTTCTTCAGAGCGGCAAGTGTGCAAAATCAAACCAAAATTGCTCTGGAAATGTTCATATTTCCACTGTCCATTAAACATCAGTACATGGGTTTGGGGGTTTTTTATTACTTCAAAGCACATTAACAATTAAAGATTGGCGCGAATGTTTAATGCACGTGGCTGAGGCTTAGGGATCCGCACCCCTGAGAGGAGCCTGCTTTGCTCTAATGCTGTGCCTGGTGTGACGTTAACAGAGGCGTTCCGGGTCTTCTTCAAACCCTGTCAATCTGCAGTACACCTAGCCCTGTCATTTCAAAATCTCCGTGAATCCTGCTCAAACAAACAAAAAAGGGCATTGATGGAAAAGTCTGCAAGGAAGGGAGGCTGTGGGAGGAGGCGCCTGCAGCAGACCTGGGTGCATGGTGGATGGGGGAAGCCGGCGGTGTCTGGAGCTGCTGGAGCTCCATGCTGGCTCAGGGCTTCTGCGAAAGGATTCGGTGTGTTATCAGCCCTAGTGAGTCTGTCTTTCTTTCTTTTTCTAGACTTGAAGCAAATGTAAAGAAGTTTTAGCACAATGTGCAACAGAAGGCCAAGTGACTCCCCCCCCCCCCCCCCC
>VZSC01011365.1:259432-299925 GCA_013398225.1 Steatornis caripensis
TCAGCCGCTCCCCCCAGCTTTGTATCATCAGCAAACTGCTGAGGGTACACTCTGTCCCTTCATCCGGATCGTTGATGAATATGTCGTATAGGGCTGGACCCAGCACCGACCCCTGGGGAACACCGCTGGTCACAGGCTTCCAACTAGACTCTGCACCACTGATCACTGAAAACTGTCAAGTCTTTTGTTACTGCCTAACGTCTGGGACGTAACGTCTGGATGCGGGGTGCTGTTCTGATGTCTTTGGAAGACTTTTTCTCTGTTTCTGCAGCCATAATGATCTTTAAGGCTGAGCAGTTGCTGGCTGCTAAATAGAATTTCCACTTGTATTAGAAAATATCGTAGTGTATGATCAAGAGATGGTGGGGATGGAAAAGAAGGTAGGGCAGGGATGGAGACTGATGTAACTTGTGCTTACTGTCTCTAGCAGGCACAGCTCAACTGGCACATTAGTAAGTGGATTGCTTGTTTCTTGGTGTGCCTGCATAGTTATAAGCATCAGAATGAGTGAGTAGTTTCATTATTACCAGCATGGAAAACCTATTTCTCACATTGAAGACACACACAAGAGTGTTTGGTGGAAATTACAATATACATAAAGATTAAGACCCTAATCAAAACTGCTCAGTATGTAGTTCATCATAACAGAGAAGATAGGGTTTCTGTGAATGCACATATTCTTCCAAGAACCTAAAACCTGTAGATGTGATTGCTCTTCTCTAGGCTCCTCAACCAGAGATTTCATGTGGCTGCTGGCTGTGCTGGCACCTCTCACTCACGTGCCTTGCAGGAGAGGGACCGAGTTAGTGACAATGTCTCAAACACCTGCAAATGGGAGCAAAGCACAGCAGCTTGTGCATTTGGGCTGGCTGGGAAGTGATGGCCCCTTCTGGGAGCCAGCGTTGCCCCTTTGATGCTGCGGCCCAGAACAAAGCTGCCGTATAAACAGCAGCTGTGTGGCATGGAAAGGCTTGATGAGCGAGGCCATCCTGGGTCCGTCTTCCTTGGCAGCCTCCTCCTTGCATGCCCATCCATACCCATCATGGCTCAGAGCTGCTTAATGCTTCTGACTCACCTCTGTCCTAACTGCCCTCGCATGGGGATGCCTGTCCTGCCCAGGGATGTGTTTTCCCGTGCATGCTGTGTTGGAGGGCAAAGCTTCCTTGCTTCCATTTGCATTGGCCAAGCAAAGGCAGTTGCTGTGAAGTTGATGGCTTGGGGACCGTTTTGTAAGTGTTGCTACAGTGCACTGTAACAGATACCTGTGCAAGCTTTCTGAAAAGCATCTCTTTTGGTTATGGACCAAATACATGCTGCTTGCCCTAAATGGGACTTTCAGGAATGCAAGAAGTGTAGGAAAGTGTTTCTGTAGTAGATGTGTGATGTTTAGTTTTTTTTCATAGTAACCTTCTGATTCTTAAACTAGTTCATCAGTCTTGTCTTTTGTGAAAATTAGTAGACAGTAGCACATGCTGAAAAGCTGAAGATTGGATTAATACATTTCTTTTCAGTTTTAAAACAGTAATCTGTTGTTGGCATTAGAAGTAATAGGCTCATGAGCTATAAAAAGAGCTGCTTACTTTTTCTGGGGGAAAAAACCTCCACTGGGAGTTTACTGGATGGATCTGTCATGTCAGATTTTCCCCCTGCCCTTTCCCTTCCTGGAATGCTGAAATTCGCACTGGCTTGGTTGCAATCTCATCATATTTCTCTCGAAATTAAGCTGGACTCAACTGTAATTTGCAATGAAAACCTTAGAGGGAGATGGAAGTTGTGGGTTTCTTCCAGTAGAGTGGGTTGGGTGCAGATCTGTGTTCTTTGTAAAGTAACTGTTAGACCAAAACACTGGTGTCTTTTTAGCAGGCGTAATTCTGCAGCCCTTCAGAGGAAGGGCAAAGTGATGGTAAAGATAAAGAAACTTGGACTGGTGATGGCAGTTAAGGACAGACATGTCTCTTCTCCATAAAAACATTCACCTACCATCCCCCATGTAGTTTGGCTGATGCTGTTCTCTCCGAGGGGCAGCTTTTGTGCTGTAGAGCAAAGCATAACACTAGGGTTGCCATTTCCATTCATTTTTTTAAGATTAAAGTACTGTTCCACACGAACCAGTACTGGCTTGGAAAGCTTCGTTTCTCCTGAAACCTATCGTTATTAGACTCTGCTGCCCTCTCTGCAGTGCAGTCCGCAGGCGGTCAGCCCCGGTAGGCTTTGGCCCCATTGCTTCCATGGCTCTTCCAACACTGGACGTGCCCCATTGGGATTTTGGGGCTGCCTTTTGGTATCCAGGACTTGCAGGGAAGGCTGGTTGATCTAACAGTGTGTGGTGGGATTTGGCGTGTCAAAATGGTTGGGTTTTGTTCCAAATGGCAACTTGCTTTTGAAAAAAATCAGCATTTCCCGCAGCACATTGGTCGCTGTCTTGACTAGCTCTAGCTCTGGTGTAGGCTGTCGCTTTAGTAAAGGTAGCATATAATGGACGACGTGTAACACACGTTCTCTACTTCGGTGGAGCTGTGGTGATTTACACCAGGTTTTGCACTAACGGCATTAAAATCCTAGATATGGTTATAGCATCTCCTCATCCCGTAAGTGAACCGTTTAGTGCCTGCTGTCACTTGTGGGCTAGCTGTCATATCTGATTCCAAAAATTTCTGGATTTCAGTGAGAAATTGGATTTCTTGCAATGGACTCGAATCCTGTTGTGTGTGTATATATATGTGTGTGTGAATATGTATATATTTCCCCGCCCCCCCCTTGAACTATAACCTACGAAACACTTTCTTTGCTGAGTCTCCTGTAACACTTGTGTTGTTCCAGACCTTTTCCTCGGTGTTCAGGCTGGCTGTAGTTTCAGAAGCACTTTGGTGGCAAAGAAGCCGAGATGTCAAGAGGCTTCATTCTCTCTAGTTGGTTCCCTTGGCAAAAGTTAAAAGCTTGTGTATTTCAAGGCAGAAGCAGTGCTGTTGAAAGCCCTGACCGCAGTGACAGCGTCAGAAAGAAGAGGCTTTTTAAAAGGAATCTGACTTGGCTTTTTAATGGTATTCATCCTTGTGCAAGGTTTCCAGAACTGCTGTAACTATGAAATAATGTTATGTAGCCATGGTGCAATAGATTACTTCTTCCTGAGGGCAGAGCTGAAGGAAGGAAAAGAAAACAATTTATTGATATCACGGAAAGTGAAGAAGAGCTCAACAGGTCATCCTGTGAGTGCTCCCATCCCCTGGGAGATAGCGCCAGCGTTGCTGCATTTCCCTTCCGGCCGTTTACACTCGCTGATGAGAGGAATTAATATACCAGCTGTCCTGGGCATCCTCATGTAGCCAAGATTGTAGCAAAGGGATTAGGCAAGAGCTCAGTTCAAATATATGAAGGCCAAGACTTTCTGCTTTTGTTCCCGTAGTCAATTAAGTTTTCCATTGAGTCTGATTTTGATTAAATGATGAGTGAGAAGAGAACAATGTCGTGATTTACAAGATGGGGAAGAGAAACAATTAGATATTATATCCATAGGGTATAAAAAGGGAGGAGAGGCTTTACATGAAGAAAATGAAAATATTACCAATTTATCTATTAAGTGATGAAAGTGTCCTGTGAAAGAGGAGGCAAACGCATCCCCTGGGAATTTGAAACAGTCACGAGCAAAACTCTGAGAATCGATGCAGGGAGGACTTTACCTTTGGCAGAACAGTAAACTCACTGCTCAAATCAAGCTTTTCCTTCTCTGCCGCGTTAGGTTTTCAGTGAAAGGACCAAGGGGATGTACCTACAACCTAACACTGGGTTCCAGCTTCTGAAACCCACGCAAGCCCTGGGTTAGCAGGGTTAGCGGGCGGGAGCAGGATGGGGGACTCGGCTGCCGGTTGGGTTGGATCACATTGTGTGCTGAACAGCACAGCGTGCAAAAGGCAGAAAGCAATCTAGGAACTATTAGAAGTGCTGGAGAATTTGTGTTTGGGTTTTTTTTCTCTCTGCGGGACAGTGTTACAGGAAAACTTGATTCAAATGATCCTGAACTTGCACCCCTAGCTCCATCCTGAACTCCTGTGGAAAACCTCAGAAGTTAATCTGAAAGCAGCCCAAACAGGCATGAGATTTCAGAGTACTTGGACGACAAGTCCCTTAGCCAGAAGGGACTTGTCAGTGCTGGCACTGTAGGTGATGCTCCACTGCCGGATGTGTGGGGACATTCTAGATATACACTGCATGTGAAGGATGGCAAAAAACCTAATGGTACAACAGAAAAAAACGACGGTACAGCAGATTTCTAAACACAGCAAACTGAGTAAGTAAGAAGCCACAAAAGACTTGTCAACCGAGTCGCATTGTAAGGGGGACCTAAGGGGACCTTTGGAAAATCAGACCATATTCTGTCAAGATCTTAGCTACTAAACTTACAGGAAACTTGTTTTTGAAAAAACCCCCCGACAGTTGGCCTGTGCTGGAGAACAGTGGAAAGCAACGTGGTCCTTCTTGTCTTATAATAACCTAAATTGCAGCAATTGGGCTCTACAAGCATAACTTTGATTTTTCAATAAACTAAGAAAATGCATATTGAGTTAAGTATCTCTTAAGTATCTAGAATAATGGGAACATGAGCAAGAAACTGTGAGAGTTAATTGCCTAATGGCTACTGTTTCTATACATGCTCCATTTTTCAGCTAGATCCTCAGAAACCTTGCTGTAGCATCAGCGTATGCTCATTGGTGCTGAACAGCTGTAATGCTTAATGCTCATCCCAGTGGCACTCTAATTAGTGGTAACCTCTTCCCAGCCTGAAATGTTTCAGTGATGCCGGCCCTTTGATTCCTGCTCTTGGCCTCATTTTCTGTTCAGTGTGACACACTCTTCACTTGAGCAGTCCTCATGTTTTGGTTGACACCTTTTTTGGCTTGTTTGGAAAGATGAGTGCGTGCACAGAGCTGGCAAACCAGGACACACAGGCTTACCCTGTGCTCACTGGGAGCTGCGTTTCTAGCGGAGAGACTGTAGTCCCCCTGCCATGAGGGTGAGCCACGGAAGGGAAATACAGGCAGTGTTTGATGGAAGAAAGATGGAACAACCTGAAGCTGCTTGCTCTTAATTAGCAGTTAATAACCACACTCCATCTTACCTAATCAAGAACAGAGCCCTGATGTCAAGCGAAAAAATAAGAGCTGTTCCCTTCCTTGAAGATATCACGACCCAAATGGACAAGACGCACACAAGAAAGGAGGTGGAAAGACCTAAGGTGCCATTGGAGGTCAGTGGCAGGTTAGGATACAGGATCCGACCTGAATATCCATGCTGTGTCTCCCTGTGGTTGGTCACCCATTTCAGCAAGGCTAACTTGTATTTTGTTTCAAAATCTGAATGTGAAACTAGTTTAAGTAGGTTTAGGTAACTCTATTGACGGCATACTGTTTGTAAAGTGATCTGGCAAATCGCTCTGACAGCTGTGGATCGCAGAGCCCCTGTAGCTATGTTAATCGGGTGCAGTTAATGTACTTTTCTTGAACGTTCATAGCTGAAGTGTTCAAGGTCCCTGTTGAGTTGCCAGAGCTAATAAAATAGGACCTTCCCCCTCACACCCCCAATATACAAAAGCCACTATCATCTGACGTGTTTTTGTTCCAAGATAGGAAGCAGTTGTCACCATCTGACATTTACTTACCAACTTTACGGAATGTTCAGTGTGTTCAGGGCGTAGTGTTGGCTTTTATGTTCCAGCTCCTGAAATGCAGAATGGATGCAGAACGCTCTACACGTCCCTGAAATGGGAATTAATGCACATGGCCTTGTGTCTGCCCAAACTGGGGCTCCTTGTGCCTCTGATGTATCCCCACACTGCTTACAGAGGTGCCACCAGAGGTGCTGCTTTGGGGACAACCCCACCGTTGGGGACCGAGAGGCAACCGAGAGAGAGCTTTAGGGGCTGCTCGTGTAATCCGGTGTGTTTCCCACAGGAGCAGCCCCTCCATGCCGGCATGAATGGGTGCCCAAAATAGCAGCGAGTAAACGCCTTCGCTGCAAAGGATCCTGATCTTTCTATCCTCTTTAGACTCATTGTATCCTGCTAAGAGGCTTAATTAACACACTGCTTGACAGGCCTTGTCAGACGGAAACACGGACTCTACCTCATTTAGTGCAGGGGCCATGGTCTTCCCTGGGAAAACAGGGCAAAATATAAATGAAAATTAATAAAACGAAAAAAATGTAAAATTAATAAAACCCAGGATGCTTCACAGACACAAAAAGAGTGTGGGGTGAAATTGTTCATTAATTGAGAAATAAAGTCTTGAAAACACAGGGAACAGCAGACATGAGTGTAAGCAGCTCAGAACAGCATTGGCAATGGACTGTTCTCGGTAACAAAAAGCAGCTTGGGTGTTTGAAAAGCGGCTGAGGCTGCTGCTTCTGTGCTGGAATACGAACGGCACGTGGATCAGAGCTGGCATTAAAGGTGGCTTAGCACTGCGTGTGCTGTCCCCGGACTGGCGCGATGGACTGGGAGAGGTGAGCAGCAGCGGGGAGAGCTTCATTATCTTGTGTCTGCGCCTGGTGACCACAGCGCTGCAAAATGGCAGGAGGTGAGTATGTTTAAGCCTATTAAATTGGCTTCCTAATAGGTGGCAGAAAGAGGCATCAGGTGGCTTTGATCAGAGGATGGATCCTCTGGTCTGAACGGCAGCAGGCATTGCCGCGTTTCTGGCCTCAGACTGCCTTCAGCTGTGCTTGCCCTCGCTGTGCCATCACTTCAGCGGTTGCGCTGGGAAAGGAGTGATCGGTTTTGCACATGCCTATGTCAGTGCTCTGGAGAAACCCCGACACGTTTGCCTTTAAATGCAGTGGCTCTGCAACAATGAGACGGGCTAATGCATTCGCTGGCAAGAGCAGCTGTGAAAGCTCCACTGATCTTTATTGATATTTCCAAATTAAAAGCTCTCAGCACTAACTCCTTTCCTGCGTAGCACCAGAAGGCTGGCGAGACATAGATCGCCTTCAAGGCAGCGGTTGGGCTGTGCTCTGCTCTGCCACATCTCACCCAGGTGCCATCAGGCAGCACTGATGCTCCAGCCCCTTTCCAGCATCCTCGCTGTGCTCACCAGTACCCTGCAGTCCAACACAAAGGGCGCATCCTGCTCCAACAGGAGAGCAACCGTACTGCTCCAATGTAGGGTTTCTCCGGTCACTGTGGACTTTGTATGTCAGGAGGGTCTCAGACTGGCACAGTGGTGTTTCATCAAGTGACTTGCAAGGAAGGGGAGGAAGAAATGCGCATAAGTGCGTTTTTCTGCATAATAGAAAATCACCACTCAACAAGATTTCGATTAAAATTTGGAAGAATATCGATGAAATACAGAACTACCCAAAGCTGGCATGTTTGAATAATTGATACACTCGCTCTTAATTGTAAAATGGAAAACCAAACCTTTTTTACTGCTATTTTTGGGCTGTGGTTCTACTGAAATCAAAGTTTCTCTTCCAGTCTTCATCTCTCTGACCTCTTGGGAAACACTGTTGTATATTCATTCGGCAGCAAGCAACAGACCGCTTAGGCAGGATACTCAAACAATAGTGTCCATGTCCAAAAAGGATTTTGAAAATTAATTTTTAATATGTGGCCTCTGCCCTGATTTCTCTGTGCGAGTCTAAACCCAGGGGTATAAATAGCTCCGCTGACCTGAGTGGATATTTTTGGGTACAGCAACAAAAAGGAATCATTGCCTGCTACTGCAGGCAAATATTTATCCAGGTATGATTTAACGTCTGCAGATTTTTCTTTCCTTAGAATTTGCACTAATAACTGTTTTTCAGAACAGACTTCTTTGAAAGGAATTTAGGGACTGGTGCATTTAGATTGTTTTAGATTTCTGCTCCTCTGTGTCTGATGACTCTGTCTGATGTCCTCAGTGGCCCCGTACCTGCTGGCTGCCGTCACCTCCATGGCCGGTCAAACGAGAGGTGACATTTCAGTGCAAGCCCAAACAAGGACCAAAGTCTACAGCAACCTCTGGGTCCCTCCGTTACAAAAAAAAAAACCAAAACCCAACCAAAAAAAACCCCAAACTGAAAACTGCTGAAAACAGCTGAGTGCTGTTGCTAAATCATTGCACTGAACGCGCACAGAGAGCCTGTCCTTGGGCCGCGTGGAACCAAATGCAGCCAATTTGCGGGGAAAAAGGCAGACAGGCTCAGAATCTTTTTGCTCTGACTAAATAGTGACAGCAAAGCTAAGCCAGGCTTTTAAACTGTGTGGACTGCGCTGGGAGCCAGCTCAGTGCAGCTTAAGACAGCTCATTTACACAGGTTCTCCCTGGCAAGAGCCTACGGACTCTGTAGAGCCCCTTGGTCTTTTCTGCCCCGTAAGGTTACAGGCTTTCCTGGCAATAATGAAGTCATTGCAATAGCCTCGTTTCCTAAAAGTACAGATCTACAGGCTGGAAAATAATTGATGCATAAGCAGAATATACACGTTAAAGACTAGAAAAAGATACTTTAGTTTGCTCTTAACACCGGTCTTGCACTTCAAGCTTTCATTGCTTTTTCTTCCTTAGGTATGTATATGTGTCTGTAGCTACCTACCCGGTTGCTGTTTATGTCTGTGTTCCACTGAAGTAGGAAAGCGAAAACTGCAGTAAATTTTGCAATGTGTTTACATTATAACCAGGTTTGTAGAGGCGTCGTAATTCATCGTGTATTCCAACAGAAGTATGGATCTCTTCCAATTTAATTTTCTGAAGTTCGAGTTTGCAGCTGGGTCACTCCTGGTGTAATCTGGGAGATGCATCTCCTAAGGCTGTGGGTTGGAGGAGCAGCATCCCGGCTGTCACTGCCGCCCATCACTTACCGTGCCGGGGGGCTGAGGGCAAAGCATCCGAATCACTTTCTGTGGGCGCAGCAGCATAGCTAGCTTCATAAATTTTGTTGCAAGGAGCAATAATCAATACTTCATGGTTAATGACGCAAAACTGAAATTAGTATAGATTTTATGTCTCCTTCTCTTCCCAATTATGCAAACTTTGCTATGCCCCTTCTGTAGTTGCCTTATATTATGGTTTTTATAAAGACTGTCCAGTGATGTTTAATTGAAAGACTGAATAGTCAAAAATGTCACAACCAATTTTGGTTTTTGCTTTTTTGTTGTTCAGTCTTCACCCTGAGGTTAATAGAAAATGATGTCAAACACAAGAAATGATTTATGTAAGTCATGCAGGTTTTGTCACCCAGAGCTATATATAAAGTCAATTGCAAATTGTTTTCACATTCTAAATTGCCGTACGTAGCTCTGGGGTATGCTGCAAAAATGACCAGCAGAATAACATGGGAGAAGAAAAGGTTATCTTCTGAGCTGAACTGTGCTTCAAAGAAAACAATTTTGAAAGTTGCTTGTTTTTAATACGCCAGAAGAGGATATACCTCAGAGCAGGCAAATGAAAAAAAAAAGGAAGGCAAAAAATAAAAAGTTGTTTCGCGACTGGATCATTTCCAATGGCTGATGAGCGGTAGGCAGCAGCCAGGCCTCCCGAATCACGGGCGGTGCTTTATCAGCTGCAGCGTGTCTGCAAACTGGTGCTACAATTAGAGACCCAGAGGGGTGAAGACTGGGGAAACATCTAACTTGTCTGCTTGACAAAGCTAGTCTATGCCTCAAACGTATTTTGCAGTAATAGTCCTTCCAAGGCTGGGAGGAAATCAAAGTTATATTAGGAGTAAATCAGCTACCAACTGTGGTCTGGTTTCATGTTGAACAGGGTAGGACCTTGTACAGGATTAAAAAATGCCACATAAAATTTCTCTGTTTCACAAAATCGGCTTTATTAGGGAAAGCAGAAGGTAGAGCAGGCTGATCTGTTGTGCTCCTGGAGATTGCATTGGTCTTACCGGAAACAAAAATCTTTGGTTCGTCCCCAGGCCCGATAAGATATACAAGATGAAAATATCCTTGTTTTGCGTTTTTAGCCTTCTTAGCCTTCCTGGGAATCCCTTACCTGTATGCAGGGTAGGTGCGAAGTAAATTACCCTCCTTCCCTATTCTGAGTAGCTTTTGCTTTTGCATTTGATTCCCAAGTTAATGTGCTGAAAGAAGTCACAAGTTAACATCCTTGTCTTTTCCATAGACTTCTCATTTTCCAGTGTTACTTAAATCATCAAACAGTTGATGTATAAACACAACCCTGAAGGCATATCCCTGCATCTCGGGATGGTGATGCTCTTTGCATTGCATCACAGGGATGCACTCTGGGGGTTTCAGTGTTTGCTTGTCAGCCCGGCTTTTAAGGAGGCTGGGCACATGTGCTCTGCGTGTGCGTGTCCCAGCAATGCCAGGGCACTCTGCGGGATCGTGCCCTGCAAGGCGATGGAAAGTTCAGCCCAGGAACTGCATCCCCTGGAGCAGCTCTTCATTGCAACCAGGTTCTCCTCCACCCTCAGCTCCCCACCCCTTCTGAACAATAAACTCTTGCCAGTCAGATACAATTTATTTTTTTAAGCCAAATCTCTGTGCTGAACATCGTGGGTAGATTTTTCCTGGGACATTAGCATGGATGCAGGGAACCCCAGCTATGCATCTGCAGTTAAATTTGTGTCATGTCTGTTACTGAAACAGGATCCAATGCAAATAATCTGGTAAAGGCGTCGGGCTGTAAGTCTCAGCCAGTGACTCTCTTAATTATGAGACTGAATACTGTTTGATTGCAGAACAAAGGGAAGTGCCTGACAGTGCGAGCTCATGCTCGCTTGCCTCTTACCAAGACCATCTCCTCTGGAACTAAAGCAGTCACACACCTGAGACGTGAAACAAGACGTTCGTCTTTCGCTCTGCCTATTATTTTTCTAGGTCTGACATTTTATTTCAAACTTGTGCTGGACATATTGATAAAAATATATTGGTTTCTTTGTAGTTATTTTGGATATCTAAATTTGAAAGCAACTGTTGTTGCTTTCAAAGTTCCGTAGACATTACCCAAGGGACCGTTTTGCTTAGTGCTTGGTTTGCAACGTCTTGAGGTTGAGGGGGCATCTCCAACGTCAGCCAAGGGCTTCCCATAAGCCCACTGAAATGTTTTTTCTCTCCTTGTAGGAAGAACTCAAAAGGCTCCAGCACACCTTGGAACAGGTCAATGATGGCAAAGACTTGCTTCAAAGGTAAATGTGCGATTTCCGCGATATCTCACACGTGATAACGTGAAATGGCTTTTATAAGGCAACAAGTCCTTTCTGAGGGACAGTCTCTTTGTTGTAGACTATGTTTCTCACTTGGTAATATACTAAATGTGCAAGATTTTGCATCTCTCCCATAAACAATTCTTATTTTTAGTTACAGGAGGATAATTTCTGAAAACTGCTGCTGATTGAATGATGTAATTAAGTGTCCAGTAAAGTCTCAAAATAACTCCACAGGTTGGGGTCTAATCTTACAAATTTTCATGCGAAGACCTTTCATTCGTGTTGCTAGGCTCATCCAAAGCAGCATCCCGAGATGTTTGATTTTTATCTTTGAGCATTTTAAAATTGCTTTCTCAAAACGATTGGTTTGCAGCACCAATTCCTCGGTCATCATTTAGTACAAAGAATTTTTTCTTCATATTTCTGTATGGCTTTTGCTGATGTAATTCATTTGCTACCGGCATTACCATTCTTACTTTCCATTTTACTCTCCAGCTTTTCAAATGTAGCTCCAGGGACGAAAGTTAATTTAGCAAGAATATCTATTATATTTGCCAGTGGTTTTTTGTTTGCAGCGGCTTCTATGCTGGGTGTGCCTGTCTCTGGGGCGGTGGCATCTGGAAGGCTGAGTGCCAGGACTCAGGTAGGCTCCAATCTGGAAACTGGATCCAAACTGGTATTTTTTGTTAACAGTCACATGGGGCTGGAGACAGGAACCCAGATGCCTTCCTCCAAAGACAGCGACACCTTACAATAACAGCTCTTGTACGTTCTTGTCAAAATTCCATAATTAATTCACAGCGATTGCAAAAACATCACGCTGAGACACATTAAACCCATTTTCTTTTCTTTTCCATAGCCATCAACTTGCCATGGATGAAGAAAATAATATTGAAAAATATCATATCAATTTACAGCCCTTGGAATCAAAAGTGAAAATGTAAGTAATGAAGAATGCTGTTTCTGCCTTTAAATGCAGCTGAGTTTGTCCGATTCCTGAACCACATAACCATAACTGTATCCGTCGTGGATTTCTGTGTAACTTTAAATACAAAAAAGCCTCAATTTTGGAAGGCGGCTAAGCTCTTATCTACCTTTAAGCACATGAACACTCTCTTTGAATTGAGTTTCAAATGCTGAACTTCAATCTTGGCTAATTCTGTCATTTCCTCTGTGAAGCTATAGAATATTTGGAAATCTGCTAGATTTTTTGTGTATACAGAGACCGTTCTGGTGGGGGGGAAGTACAGTACAGAACAAGCAGAAGTCTCTTCAGTGGTATTTTTCGCATCTAACATGAAGCCTGGGTAAAGGCAGCTCACGGGACTCCTCTGCAAGGTGCAGTTCTTGGGTTTGCGTGGGAACGGAGCTGTAAGTCTGAGGGGACCAGGGTTCCTGGGCTGGGGGGTGCAGCAGAGCTGTGTGGCACTAAGAAAGCTGGGTTTTATTGGAAAGCCTGGCAGTTGCCAGCACTCAGACGAGGCGCACGGATGACACCTAGCTGCACCACCTGGAAGGAAGAGATAAGCATCACTGTGTTCTGGTGATGAACACCCCCACTTCCAAACGCAATAATTTTAGCCTTCGTAATACATTTCCCACATGCTGTATAGTTCACCATGGGGTCAGTTATTCTAAAAGGCTTGACTGTGCTGTAACACACATGGTAGTACTGGGGATCTCACTTAAAACTTACCCACGTGTCTATGAGAGCAGAGAACTCTGTGCCGCTTCCAGCGTTGTTCCTCCAGCCCTAGTGCAGGCGTTGCCTCCGTCCAGCTGGCACCAACTCTGCGCTGACATGGTGCCTCTGGACTTCCCAGCAGACAGCGGAAGTTTAATATGGCTCCACTTGCATCAAAAAATAAGAACATCTTTCTGCTGAAGCTCCCGGCTACTTCATGGCGAAATTCTCTGACACCCGGCGTGGGGTGTAGCTTTATGCAGAGCTATATGCATTGCTATATTACACCTTGAATTTCACTTTCAGTTGAAAAGCTACAGCTAACTCGCTATACAGGACATTAAAATATTAATGCTGTTATTAAAATATTAAAAGGACATGAAGTTTCAAATTAGAATCCAGCCAGCATCTTTTAGTCATGCAAATGTAAGCCAGATGAAAGAATAAATTTTCAGAGAGCTTTCTAGAAGGGTAGTTATGACTTAACCCCAGCCTACTCTCAAACTTTAAAATAGAAAGTACATGTAAATATAAATATGTAAATACTACTTGTACACATGACGCAGTAAAGCTTGAAACTGAAACAATGCAAAGTGTAAATGCTTGAGGTGTGAAGATGTGGAGTTGGGGTTTTTTTAAGGCAAAATGCATTTGCTGAAAGCTCCTCCGTTGACATGTTTGGAAGCTTTGGTAGATATTTCTGCCCGTTTTAAAGCTGTTGTATGAGAGCAACACAGGCCTTAACCTACCTGACTGGCTCTGAAGTTCACCTATCCTGGTGAGGCCGTAAGGAACGCTGTTTTGCTTCTGATCTGGTATTCTTCTAAAAAACCAACAAAGTACATGTATTTGATTTCCTCAACCTTGAGATGTTCAAACTGCCAACGTGTGTTGGGAGCATTGTTCCCTGACCAGGAAAAACTACACTCCAAGAGGCGCTTCCCACTGCCTGGAGTTCCCAGCACTGTTGGCAGTCAATGAGAAGTTGTAGGCATCCTGGTCTTCAGCTTCGTCCTGCTCCTGCGAAGCCAAGAAGTCAAATGTGCCAGTCTGTAATCAAATGCCTTTTCAGCCGTCTCTGGGTGCTAAATGCTTTTCTGGCTTGTGGAGATAGGAGCAGAGATGACACCTTAACTGTTAGAAAGGCAAGTTTGGAGCAGAGATGACACCTTAACTGTCAGAAAGGCAAGTTATTCTTGTCCTATTCCTAGGGCAAAGTAAATCCATACCAACGGCTTTGGACCCCTTAGTGTGAACCATAAAGCACATGGTAAGGTCCCTTAAGGAAGGAGCGTGGCCCTCTGCACTGCCCCGGAGTGGGAGCAGGGCCGGGGGGGTTTGGGTGTGGGACCCCTCCCAGGGAGCACCCCAGCGGCAAGGTTGGGTGCTGAGCATGCCCAGGCCTTCGGGAGCAGGCAGGGTGGAGAAGTGCCGGCTCACACCCGCTCCCCGCACAGCCGCCTCGGCAGAGCAGCACGTGAGCCTTGCACCACTGAGAACAACTTAAGCAAAGGTCAGGGTACTCTACCTGATTAGTAGACACACGGAAGGTTTTACTGACTTGATATCCCCATGAATAAACTCTCAATTGCTTAAAAATCCTAAAAGAAGCTCTTTCTAGCTCATTGCACTGCAGCAACACTGCTGAGTCTCAGCTCAGAATTTAGCTCTGCTGTCCTGCAGGGTTCACAGATGACCCTGTGTGCAAACACCCATGTACTTTGTGCTAATGTCGTTACTGTTGTAAACACAGTTTCAATTCCTAGCATCTCTCAAATACCCAGCACCTCTCACTGGCCTCTGCCAGAGGCGGTCTGGCACTGCCACCTGCCGAGAGCCGCCCTGGCCTCCAGCTCCCCGGCCACTGGCCAGCACAGAAAATGGAATTTCTTTACAGAATTTCACACCAGATTTTAGAAACTTGGTCAAAGCTTAGAGTTTGGAAGCAGAACTCCTACTGCAATCCCCACATGTTGCTTTGGAGGAGGTTTTAAGTCCCCAGCTACCCAAGATGGAGGAGATTTTAAAGGATACTGGTCTGGCTCTGGACTTCCAACCGTATCTGCGTTATAATCTGAAAGCTGGTATGCATATAAGATGTTGAAAGCTGTTCATTCGTTTAAACAGATAATGACATAATTTAATTTTGTTTGCAAGGCGCAAGAGAATTGCCGAGTTATGTATGCTGTCAAACTTAAATCATTTTTGCAGGTTTAGGTCTTTGAAATAAAGAATTGCTTCTACTTAACAGATACCTGAAGTATACTAGATACTAGTAGCAGCTAATATAAGACCTACAGAGGATAGTTATGTGTGATCATTATCCAAATCAGAAAACAAAAAAAAAAAGAGAAAACCACCAAAACCCACCTCTTCAGTCAAGAATATTTATTTTAAATCCTTGTTGTTGCTGCATTCCCCTCAACGCCGTGCCTTGGTGTTTGCCGCAGTATCCAGCGAGCATGGCGTGAGTACCTGCAGCGCCAGGACCTGCCACACCACGAGCAACTGGACAAGCGCAGTCCCTCCCCACCGTCCCTCTCCTCGGACAAGATGAGCAGGTCCATCAGCATGAACACTTTTTCCGACAGCAGCACACCGGTGAGTACAGCATTGGGGCCCATTTCCCTATTTGTTGCTTTTCGTTGGGCTCCTTTCTAGGACTTCAGAGAAACGAAAGCTAAATTATGGGCTAATGATGAATGAGGGACTTTTAGGGGAGTAGTGGTGTCTCAAGTGAATGTGCAGGCAGATGCACCTCTTGTAGGTACAGCTGAACGCGTGACCGTGCGTGTTAGATGTGGGTCTCAGCAATATTGTGTGTTGGACACGGCAGGTGTTAGCAGTGTTCTGGAAGGGAAGAGGCGTTTCCAAATGGTGGTGTGTTCTTCTGCAGAAAGCGGGGATTTTCATGTGTGTTTAGCAATTCGTGTTCTCCAAAAAAACGCGTTATGGTGCTTATCCTACAAATAAATGTGGTTCGCAGCATTGGCGTTTGTTTTGGTTTGTTTTGTTTTGTTTTTTCCCTGGAAGAGGCTTAGAGAAGTTGATCTAAGGATTAAAAATTAAACTTGATTTTGGAAGAAATGTTCATGCCACCTTGCAGACTGGGTGACTAGCAGCTGGAGGCTGTGCTTCTATTTTAAGGTGACTCTAAACTAGAAACCCAAATATAGAGCTCATTTTTTGAAAACAAGTGGCTTTGTGGCTGTCTCTGGAGTGGGATCTTTTAGGTCAATAAATCAGCAGATAGATATAGTGCCTATAAATACTGCTTTCAGCTTTGTGACAGAATACATCAGTTTTGAGGAAACCGTAGACTAGAGCACATGAAATAATTCAATAGTTTAAGAAAAATAGAGGAGAGAGAAATTGCCACGGTGTGTGTTAGACCAGCTAAATAAAAGTAGGATCTGTCCCACTGTTCGACTGAGGTGTGCAGGATCGGTGTGAACGGGTTGTTTGCCCCCAGCTAGGCGTGCGAGTTGGTCAGCTACATGAAGCTTTGTTGCCGGTCACAGGGCAGCAGTCGGTGGCTTCTGAGTCCACTACAAAAATCTAGAAATCATTGCTAGTGGGGTTCTTAACATAGATGGAGCCCCTGTGCAAGGAAGAGACGTTTGTTAGCCTAACTCTGCCTTCAGCTGCAAAGTTGGAGCAATGCCACCTAATGCAAAGCGCAAGGCAGGCTCACAGATCCAACAGGACTTTTCTGAGCTGAGAACTCTGGTCTTGGACTTAGAGGGACAATTTGACTGTTTCCTCCATTGAAGCAGGTTCAGACAGAAGCTAGGTGAGCTGTTTCCAGCAGCTGTTGTTTTTGTGACACCGTGGTGAGGCAGGCTGCATTAGATTTGACAGCATTTAATAAAATATTACTGAGAGTGTGCCGTTTTATTTTTAGATGCCTTGCGTTCGTAACTGGAGACCAGGATGATAAACTAGGTTGCGATACTGGGTTATACACTAATGTCTCATGAATTGAACGGGTTAGGTTCCTCTAACGAGAGATATAAATGTGAATCTCGTTTTTATCTTCCACTGGCATTGCTGGAGCCCCGCTGCCCCGCAGGAGCGCTGAGTCAGCCGCTTGGCCTCCACAAGGTGTCCCTCGTACCCTGCGCAGGGAGGCTCCGGTATGCTCTCGGAGGTTCTCCATCAGTAACCTAATCTGGAAAATGATGCGTTTTCAATGCTTTCGGGTCTTTTGGGGTAGAATGATTACATCTGGGACTTACGTATTTGTGGGAAAATGATGTTTGCATACCAGAATTGCTACTTAATTTATATGAATGCAACAGCTACTCATCTCACTTCTGCATCCTGCTTGTTTAATGCAAAGGAAGATGGGAATATTTTCTTACACTTTTCTAGTGCCAAGCCTGTCAATAACCTTTGAAAAATCAGAGGATGTTTCTGAAGGCAAAGGAGCCCCTACCTATTTAGTGTGTCCTTGGTTATTGCAGTACCCGAGGCTGTGAGGGACCCACACTTGTAAGTGCAGGATGGTCCTCAGTTCCGGGGGCACTGTGACTCCAGGCAAATGCTGACATACTTTGCAAGGTCCTCACAAACCATTTAAAACCAAACCTATTAGTTTAAGATGGTTTTTGGTCTTCATCAGAGAGCGTTGTGGACATCTTGAAAGTAGAGGGCAGATGAAGGAGGTGAGGAGAAGCCTTTGGTGTGGGAGCTCAGCAGGTGCCCTAAAAGGGAGGTGGTTGAAGGTGTGAGATCTGGCAGGGAGGGCTTACACGGGTACGGTCTGAGAACAGCCACAAAGCAAAAAGGCAGCAACCCTGCCTAGGGTTGTTTTGTTTCCTGATTGCTTCCGATGAAGTAAAGCAGTGCTGGCCCTGTGCGGGTCATGGTCTCGGCTTCTGCTGTGCGTGGCTGGGTGCACAGGTGTGCACACAGAAATGCCACCGCTGCGTATGCCTCTCGGAGCTGGGCTGGTTCACCCTTGCTAGTCCTTGGACACGTATGCTGAGGACAGACTCTGATCTAATGTAGTACTGAGTGTGCTTCTGCCTGATACACAAGTGCTTTCCTGATGGCAAGTGTCACATATTTTTGGTTTGGAATTGATCCTTTCAGGTTTGGGGCAGGGCAGGGACTAGGCTAGAACAAAACAGGGACAATTAACCTTGAACTGTTGACATGTGAACCAGAGAGTAATTGATTGTCTTCACCAAATAAAGACTTGGGCAGAATTAAACGCACCATTTTGACTGTACGCCATGTTTTCTGCTCTGTTACAAGGTGAACTTAAAATAGGAGAAAAAACATCTGAGAGTAGAGAAACCGCTGCTGGACCCATCTGTAATTTTACACTCTCTTGAATTTTTTTTGTTTATAAGGCCCAAGCTGGAATCGGAGCAGTGGAGTTGGGGAATAACCAAGCAGTCAAGCACATGCATTTGCCAGGTCCTCAATTCCAGAACAAGAATGTTCGTTATAATGCCATATCTTTTGTATTAGCGGTGTTGCTAGTGCCCTAAGAAACACGCCTGCACCTAGTCTTTGTGTAAAAGTATGCTGGTCCCAGCAGTATGGAGTCTCCCAAATTTCTCTTGCTGTCTGGCAATCTTCCTCTGAAAAATTCGGGCAAGGGAGAAAGTCGGACTGGAATTTGGACTCTTTGGATGTTTTCCCATTGCTTTTTTCAAAGAGGTAGAAGCAACTCGCATGTCAAAATATGTTAGCAATAAGCACTGGTGCAGATGGGAGAGAAATTTATGGAGTATTTTGAGAAACTACTGTCACAACAGAGCCACCTAATTCGGCTGAAATCTAATCCTGGTTTTCAACTTCCTTTCTCAGCACAAGCCTCTCGGTGTTCAGCTTTGCTGCATCCTCGGCTGGATGTTACACACTCCTGGGGCAAAAAAGTAGTTGGCTACTTGTATAATGAAAGACAGAATGGATCTCACACCCAAAAATAACTGAGACCCTGTAGGCTAACAAATGCATATCACTCTAGCACGATGGGTGTTGAAACAGTGTACGTTGAATACCTGTTTATACCAGTACATGGGACCCAGTGGTTGTGGTGCGGTAGAATTTGGAAACTCTTCATTGGCTGAATAATACCTAAACCCAAGGTTTATTCAGACTGTTGGGGGCAACAGAGACTGTCAGCGTGTGCAGGTCTGCAGCTGGAGAGTGAAGAATGATGTTTGGTCATCTGTAGTTGAAAGAGAAGACCTTTGAGCTCGTTTCCACTATTACTACAAACCCCCTGAGGCGGCCGTAACGGAAAACGGGAATCACTTGGACTGAGCAAAGGCAGAAGAAAGAAGGCAGTGCACTGAGCAATAAGAAACTCACAACCAGAAAAAAACTATACTAATCCCAAAGTATTAGATACATTGTAGACTTGATGAAGTCTAGAATTTCATCTTGTAGTATTTTGAAGTTAAACTTAAGAGGATAACGACCTGTGAACATTCGCAATGAGATTTCATCTTATGTTTCAAACAAATTTATTTTCTTTTAGAATGTCAGGCCAAATTGCCTGTTCTGCTGCACTGTTTTTATGTGGGTTTGACTCTGCCCCGTAATTAATAATGTCACACCTGAAACAAGACCGAAACCGCCTTTTTTTTTTCTTTTTCCTTTGGCTTTCTTCTTTGTCATAAGCTGTACTGGCCAGTGCTAGAAGGACTCTCGCAAAGGCTGCCTCTGTCTAGGTCTTAAGACACGGGCGCATGTGCTCAGTGAAAGCACTGTTAGTTCCGTAGGGACCTGCCAGAGCACTTACTACGCTCTTGCTCCAAGAACCCTTCGGGTAGATCAAATTATCAGGTAACGGGTCATCTTTTCTCTTTACAAACAGATAAATCATTCTTGACATTGGCGGGGAAAAGAAGTGATGAGGCTATCTCAAAGTGTTTGTGCTATAGCATACAATTGTTTCCTTGGGCCTGCCTCCCAGCAGAAAACTGATATAATGGGCAGGATGACAGAGAAAGGATAGAGCTTGAGTGATGAGATAGGAAACGGGCTTTTCTTGTTTGGCTACTGCTGTGTAGGCTAGCAAAGAAAGGATTTGCCAACCATGCGTGTGTAGTACAGGCAGTTTCCTAACTGTTGGAAAAGACCTGCTGTCAATAACCTGTCAGATTATAGTATTAGGACCACACAAGCAGTACCTGTACCATCTTTAGTTGCTTTTGTTTCCCTTTTGCGTGATTACTTTTAATCAAAAAATTAGGAGCAAGATGAAGAATAGATTTGAATATAGTATTCTTCCTTATAAATACTTAATTTCTTTTGATTGTGTAGGAAGGTGGCACAAATTACCTTCCTATGTGGCGTGTGACTGAATTTCTGCCTTCCCGCAGAAATAAACAACTGTATCTATAGTTACTAAGAAAAAAAAGGTGATGCCAGATATGTCACACTAGCATGTGGTGGTGACCTGTTTCCGTGATGACATTTTGTCTCTTCAAATGGTTCAGCCGCAAAGACGTAATCTGTGAAAACCCCAAGAAAACCTGGTAATCATCAACAGACAGGCAAAAGCTGGTGTGAGACAAACCTGCACCCAGAGTTCTTAGAGAATTGCAGTGAAATCTTGATTATTTTTTTTTTTTACTTTAATATGAAACATTGGAACAGGAACAAAATTCATTTGTTCCACTCTGGGCAGAACCGTCTTCCGCTGTGCGTGATTTGAAATGACACGTCCGAGAGGACGTGTTTCCCCCAGCGGCCGGCTCCCACCCGGCTGCAGCTCCCGAGGACAGAACGGCAAAACGGCCCCGGACCCCCCGGAGCCCCCCGGGCTCTGCTCTCAGCGGGGGGCGGCAGGGGCCGCGCTCCCGGCCCGGGGCCCTTCAGCACCGCGGACAGCGGCGGCCCCACCGGCCGCGCTGGCTGCTCGGTGCCCTTTGATGCGGGCCTCCCTCTAAACCCTTTCACCCCTGACCAGGCGTCACGAGGAAACGCTTCTTCTGCTAGTAATGCACGTTCTGATGCTCACGAGGAGGGTAATAACCGGTTGTCACGGTTTAAAGCCGGACCGGCTATTGAACGGACGACAGATGCGCTTTGCTAACCCCCTCCCTCTTCAAAAGCAAGGAAAGGGAAAAGGGAACGAGACTTACGGGTTGGAAAAGTTAAAACAGCTTTAATCTAACTACAATAATAATGCACTATAATAATAGGAAGAATAATAATTAAATATATACAAAACCAATATCGAGCTCCCCCCTCCCCGATGACAAATACGACACCCGGACGCTGCGGGGCATGCCCCGGGAAAGTCCCGGACAGTACTCAGCAGTAGGCAGGAACTGGATTTAGGAATGGATTCAGGAATGCACAGACCAGGATCAAAAGCAGAAGAATCGGACAGAGTCCTCCTCCGATGCTTGAGCCAGGAGCTGGGCAGAGCTGCAGAGCAGGATCCTGCCACATCCCCAGGACCTCACTGACAGCCCCATGCCGGGCTGAAACAGGCTCCTGGGCCAGGGGTGTGGGTGGAAGCACGAGGTGAGGCAGCTTAGGGCTGTTAGAGCCCATTAGTGCCCTCAGGCCCCTGGCCGTGAAAGGGGAGAGAGTGACCCTCGATCCCTCAACCCTACGCTGAGCATGATGCGTGTGGGATGGGATACTGCGTTCTGTCAGTTTTTGTTCTGTCCAGGACACCGGTTCTCTAGAATGATCATTTTTAACTTGAGCGCAGCGCCTGAACAGGCTGCTTTCTACTAAGAAATACTCTTGTTAGAGATAGAAACACGTGAAAGACGCTTTTCCAAATGTGACCGTATGGTTATTTTTCTCCCCTTTCTCCGTTGGTTGGTGCCACAGAAAGTAATTTCCCTCCTCTCCCCAAGCTGGATTAGCTGCAAATACAACATAAACCAAATCCACATTAAAGGCCAGATTCTTACTTTCTCTCACAAGGATATTATTGACAATACAAGAAATATTACTTCAAGCTAACTACAGTATCAAGTCCTGATATTCATTCTCTAACATTCAGGACAAGAGCAGTGAGCACAAACTGGAAGACAAGAGCTTCGGTCCGAACATAAGGAAATGCTTTTTTTCCTGTGAGGGTGACCGAGTACTGGCACAGGTGGCCCAGAGAGACTGTGGGGTCTCCATCCTTGGACGTATTCAAAAGCCGCCTGGACGTGGTCCTGGGCAAACTATTCTGGGTGGCCCTGCTTGAGCAGGGGGGGTTGGACCAGGTGGCCTCCCGAGGAGCCTTCCAACCTCAGACATTCTGGGATTCTGTAAAGTAATAGGTAGTAATTGGAGTGAAAGAGTTGGACACGGAGCATAATATTGAATCAAAGACAATACAACTGCAAACTAACATTGTCAGCTTGTTCTGGTCATAATTAAGCCTCTTACCTGGCTGGAGTACTTATCATGTAGCTTGGGGAATTTGGGCTGCAATAAAACCACATTTTGACTTGGTAAGAATTAGCACATAATTTATTAAGTTTGCTATTGGGAAGAGAGTGATCCTTTATAAAGTAGCAACGTAAAAAGATGCAAGGTGTTTGATTTCTTTATAAAAGTCTTTTTTAAATACACTTTAACAATAATGCATATAGAGCTTTACTAGCTGCCACCACTTATCCTGTGTGTATATAATTTTCTATACTACAAATTTGAAATAGTAACCTTTTTATGCAAATTTACTACTAAAATCCATAGCTACTTACTGTGGGCAGAATTTAAGTGACTATTTTTCATTAAGTCATAAAATTTACAATGTGCAAGTACTCATAATGCGTGGGCGGGTATCTCTCTGGCAAATCAACGGTTCAGAACGTTTTCTTTGCAAATTGCAAACTTTTGTAGATGGAACAAAGGGGGGGAAATAGCCACGTTGTTACCACATGCTACTCGCTGAAAATTATTTAACTCTTTGATAGCAGTTAGTTTCCTTTTTAGCTATTCCCAGTCGTTTAATAGATGTTATTTTTAAACACCGAGTCTTGTGTGGATGAAATATATTCCTTTGTTTTGGTACCGGTTACCTGTAGTGATCTGGGACTGCAGTGTAGCCTGAGAGTTCAGAAGCGTGGAGTTTTCTGAAAAAGAATTTTGGGCAATCTCATGTGTTTTAGTATTTGATTTGCTCTGCCAGAAGTTGTCACCCTTATGGCTTAGGAAAAAAAAAAATGTCCTGAATGCTTTCTAACATCATGTATTTATAAATCGACACCTTTAGCTAAAGTGATCTTGGCTTTGTATACTGGAATGCAGTGCTATTTAAAAGCAAGGAAAAGGTGTAGGGTAGAACCTAGGCTCTGCTCATGGCAGGTTTAAACCTGCTCTTGACTTCATGTAGCCAGACTTCATGTACCTGGGAGCTGGGCATTGGGTTTTTTTGCATTATTATCAAAGTTGTTTTTTCTTAAAAAAATGTGGAATTTAATGTACAAGACTGTAGAGATTCTTTTCAATCCATTAGCTCTTCCTTTTCTCTCACACTGATGGAAAGTCATATATCTTCCTGCCTGACATAATTTAAAATAAGACATTTCCAAAAGAAACCCGCCTTCAGTCAAAATACTGCCTTCAAGATTCGAAAGAAAGTACTTGGGATAGTGGTATCTCCACCCTAAATGTTCTGATGGAGCTTGGACCTCCTAGCTTGTAGGCAGGTTGTCCTCGCTCGTAGTGAATTGTGTGAGTGTTCATTCCCCTCATTTTGGAGGCTAAAAAAAATTCTGTGTATTACAGCCATGAGAATGTCATCTTTCTTGCTGTGTCTTGTCTCAATGGGTGTTGCAACATGCTGTGGTTGAAAAGCTGGTGTAGAAAGGGGAAGGAGGAGAAGGCAGAGCCAGCTGCCATCAAACCCCGTGCCAGATGGTACAGGAGCTGAAGGGAAGGTTTGCTCTCCTCCCCTCTCCAGCACTGACTCCTTCAGTTATCCAGTAAAATTGGCTGTGGTATTCTGCACCTTAGTGCCATCCCGAACTGGACTTGCTGCTCCGATGCAGGACTTGCGACATAATGACAAAATATACGGAGATTTTTAGTTCTTACTGGATCACAGCAGTGCCTGCCCCTGAGCTTGGTTTCCCTCAAACGCTCTGAAGCTCAGCTCTAATAATTGACTGAAGTCAGTGCACGTAGGAAGGAGGCCAGGTTAATCAAATCTGGTCTTTGGGACATTTCTCCACACTGATAGAAAGAAACTCCTTTTCCTTCACCACAGCACTTGCGCATTCCCCCATCCCTATTTTTTCCTCCCTTTTTGTTATTTCGTACCTCCCCTTCTGCTTGCTACCTCCCTGCAGTAACCCTCTGCTCACACCCTCCCGCTATGTGAAACTGTCAATGTGTCTTAATTTGAGTACAGCGTAGGTACCATAAATAGTCCTGCCTCTGCAAGTTACCATCTTGGTTGAAATGACAACCCTCATCTAATGCTTTCCCCCTAACTCTATTGTCTTCTCTTTTTTTTTTCATGTAGAGTCTTTTCTGTTCTGTTCCTCAGTTCCATCTGCTTCAGCACTGCACACCAATCCTGCCCTTATGTCCTGCTTAAAATAAATAAGAGACTACACTGTAATGCGTTTAAAAAAAAAAAAAAGACAAAATTAGGGTTCCACATTTGGGTAACCAAAAATAGGTCGAACGTTCCAAACAGAATTCCTACCTTGTCTGAGACTGACAGCTTTGGTGGGAGGGACGTGTTTGAGAAAAATAGTATTCTCCTGAAAATTAGAATAGGAATTGCAAGCGTCATTTTGTAATGATTAATAACGCTAAGCCCTGTGGCCGTGCCCTCGCTCAAGCTAAACATTATTTCCCTCGGCTTTCTCTGAGGCTGGTTTGTTAGGGAGAGTAAACATGAAACTCTTAGCAGGAATTGTTCAAACACGCACCGGCAATGCTGCGTAGCTTTAAACAGACGTGGATTAAGGTAGTACACAGTACGCGCTGGGACTGTAACACGGATTTTTGACTTCTGGCAGTAACCAGGCAGTATTAGCAGGAGAGTGGTGGTTTGTTTAGGTGGAACTTCCACCAGCTAATGTCGTTTGTGATGATTAGCAGAACGAGCTCCAGTGCCAAAGAGAAAGCGTGACTTGATTCACCGCTTATGCATCTGTGACTCAATAGTACAAAGAGCCTCAGCGACAATAATTGTGATGAATGTAATAATGTTCTTAATGATAATAACATTTTATGTATTTGCAAACCAAAGTGCTTTCTAGCAAAATACGGAGGCCTGTGCCAGAAAATCTCGTTATTTTATTCTGGAAGGTCAAATGAAGAATTGTTATTATTTCTGATTGTTTGGAATGAATTCATAGAGCCCTCACAGGAAAACGAATCTAAAACTAAGAGGTTTATGAAATAAGAGCAGATTTTGCAAAACGTGAAGGTAGTAAGATGGGAGGGACAGGTCCAGTTGGGAAAAGATCAAGGGTTGAACTACCACTGCCACCAAAAGCCCAGTTTGCTTTGCTGCCCTTCCTCCCCTGGGTGGTACCGTCATTGCTGCATTCACTTTGCTCAGTGATGCACCGAGATTTGGTTCTAAAAGTAGAACAAAATCTGCTCACAGCTTCTGTGTTTATAGGTCCTCACACCTGCAAATGATACCTGTGCTTATGCTGACTTTCCTCAGGCGTGCTTTGCACCTGCAGGAGCGAGGAGAAGCAGCCAAGGGGAAGGGGATACCAAGTCGTATAGGGCGGTGTGATCCTAACAAGCACTCTCGTGTGCTCACAGAGCTACCCATGAAAGGAAGTGGAGCGCTGATATGGGGAAGACTCTCTCTTTTCTGTAAGGCTGGCTTTGCGAGTCTGTGAACAGCAAAGGAGAGAGGGAGCTGTCTGATAAATATTTACGATGTGATTTCTAGATAACATAAAAATGCAAATCTTTGCATTTGCTCTCGAATAACATAGACGGAAATGTAATTAAAGACAAGGAAGACAAATCCAGCATTGGGATGAAATGGGCTTAATTAGAAATCAAATATTTGATGATTTTGTGAGAAACATTAACGCCGGTGTGGGCTGCAAGATAGCATTTGAAATTAAGTGAACATGGAAACAAATGTTATTTTCAGTCCCTTTAATTTGCTCCAGATAATTTCAGCTCTAAATGTAAGCAGAGACTACACAATGCTTCTGGCCTAATATGACATTTGTCTTTTGAATGGGGATTTTATGTAGAAATAGTTCTTGCAGTGAGTTTGTGTATATATGCGTACATACACGTAATAATCCGGAACGACTGTGTTTAACTCTCTTACAAGTAGCGTCCCACAGGGCTTTTAAATGCTGGGATACAAAAGGGCCATCGCAATTCCTTTCCGCTGGTGGTAGCGGCACACCAACAGATTTTTTTTTCTTTGTGTTGTGTATATCGAATGTTGACTGTCGATGTGGTTAGCCAGTTTGAGACACTACAGCATCGTAGCACCAAAATCAATTCAAAAATTATCTCAGTTGATGACAAAATGTGTAACAAGGCATTTTTGAACTATGCTTCCATGGGAATATTTAATGGGGGCATGCTGCTTGAGAGAACTGAAAACTATTTCGTTGTACTTCTGGAACGGGGGCTGGCTTTGGTGTGATGGCTCGCAACGGGAGTACCCTGTTAGCTCCTGATGACAGGTCATAAAAATAGTAGGCTTATTTTAGAACGTCACATGTTCTACTTGAGAAAATGAGGCTGAATACTTCATAAGTGTTTTCTAAGACAATTTTATCTACAGTAGCTCGCTTATTCCCACAGCATGGAAGTTCCACACCCTGCCTTTTACAAAGCCAGGCCCCAAAAATCAGAGTAATACTAACAAAGACTTTTAATGGTTAATCAAGCAGGTGGGTGCAGAGCGGAATGGGACCATTACGGCGAGTTCTTGGAGGGTTTCTCTCCAGCCCTGTGGCAACATCCTCAAAATCCAGAATTTCGTGTGCCTGAGGAACATCCCCCAAATTCACATTTCACCACTTTACAAGATGTTTTATACATCTATTCTTCTATTTCTCAGCATCACTCAACTCACGTAGAACAGGGCAAGCGCTGGGGTGTGGGAGGGTGCATTGCTCTGCAGTTATTTGCCAACAGGCGCGTGTGCTGGCAGGAGCTGGCAGCTGGGGTAGCGCACCATCTGCGAACGTTCTGTGACCAGTGAGTCTTGACGATGGTATTCGGAACCTCTTTTGGGAGTGATCCCTCTCCGCTTGAAAACAGCCTGATTTTTTTTCTTTAGACCTGAGAAGACCAGGTCTTACCCTGCTGTTTACGGCGTGCAGCTAAAATAGACTGGAACAGTAGAGTTACTACTGAGACTCTCCTGGAGCCCAGCTTTCTGCCCTGGGTGTCAGTGACAGTATGAGAGCTGAGCATGGATGAAGAGAGAACACAGCAGAGCATGCTAATCCTGGTGCCTAGGATGTGTTGGGGAAGAACAGGCACTGGCAAATCCGAAACGTAGGGATCTGTTGTCTTCATCCCTCCCCATGTGTGGGGACAGTGCAGCGAAAGACAGACATCAGACAGGCAAACTTACGAAGACAAAATACTCAAGCAGTGCAGAAAATGAGAATTGCTTTTAAATGGGAAAGAGAAGAAAACCCAAAAAGCTGAGCAGAGGTTCGCCGCGGTTTGCTCTCACCTGGCAGCGCCTTGCAGGTAATGTGCCCATTTATCCCTACGACCCCCTTGGCCACAACTGCTTTTCTCATCTCACGCACGAGGTCTGTTACGGTATTCCTTCAGCGATGGGTACGAATTACTACAGAGAAGATAAGATTGCAGAATTGTTTTTCTTCCCAGCAGCTGCTGTTGCTGTTTAATTTTTCCATCTATCAGTTATGTGGAAAGAGTACACGGTGGTATGTCTCCAAGTCTAAATTGTGTGAGACCGCGAGATTTCCGGCCACAGGTTTTCCCTGAGGCGATTAACTGCTCTCACTGGAATTAGTTACGTTCTGATGTTACCAAAAAGGGGGGAAAAATGTAGGAGATCTAAGTAACAGAAAATACAGTCATGATTAGTAGGACCAGAAGGAATTAAATATATAAAATACATGTAATAGAAACTTATTACTGTGTAGGGAAAACCCTATTAAAATAGCCAGATCGAAATCCATCAAATTCTATTTGTGGCTGTATCGACACTGAAATGTGGCAGCATCGCTTTAATGGTGTCTATTACAGAACAGTGGATCTTTCCAAATATATTCCGTTTATATCCTCCCAAAGTGGAAAGTATTTATTTCTGCTCATAAAATAAATTTTTAGATTAAATATACTGGGAAAGTGTACTTTTACCGGAACTATTTTAGCTATTTTTCTCACTGCTATGAATTTAAGCAACCAAATAGCAAACATTGTCCCGGTCTTCGGGAGCTTCTAAATCTATTTCTATTCTAATAACGACATTTTTGAGCCAGCTTGACTGCTTACGTATATTAAATGGCTTCTTAGGGTCAGCTAAAGTTCATTAGTAAGATGTATATGACATTTTAGGAGGGAGAATGTGCTGAACAGTTCTGCCAAAGGAATACATTTAATGCAAAAGCCTTTCTTTTCTTAGGCGATTTCTCTCAAAGCAGTGAATTATTTCACATTGGGGAAAAAAAAAAAAAAAAGCCGTTATAATTTTAGCGCCGAGCCCAAACTGGAGCAGCGGAGAAGCGCCTCATTGTTAGTGATTCATTTCCCATCTGCGCTGCGCGTGGCGGAGGTGAGCCCGGATCACCGGGGCGCTGCTTTTTGAGAGGCAGGTTTGGCAGCTCAGCACCCCTCCAGCACCACCCCTCCGCAACCACACAGAGCAGCAGAACGAGGAAGCTGATGTGATCAGCTGTCCCCAGCACGGCATAACTAAACCCTAACTGACTTTTAGAAGCCTTGGGTACTTCCTCAAAGGCCTTAATTTTAGCGTTAAGATGATACGTGAACTTTCCGTACAGGAATTCTCAAATCTTAGTCATAACTTGAATTCGTTAAGTGTAAATTACTGTTTGGTTCGTTGACCTCTTAATGTTATCTATCATTTTTTCCTTTGGTCAAATTCCAAGAACAAATGACTTTATAAAATTGGCTTGATCCAGACCATCTGTCATTTTTTTCTGTTAAAAATTATCATACATTCTTTCTCTGTGCCACTAATGGGCAGGAGAGAATCGTTTCCAAAATGAGTTCTTACACAACTGGGTGCTAATAGCAATAGTTTTGCGAGCGGATCCTTCCCTGAGGTAAGAATTTTTTTTACTCAAACGGATTAAGATGCAATTTTCCGATGTATTTGGTCATTGTTTTGTTTGAGGAATGGTACTGCGGGTATCGGACGTGGAATTATCACCTGATTTGCTACATTTGGTAGCACTTGTCATGGATGCGTTGTCACAGGTGACGTGGGTTTAAATAGCGTGACTTTAAGCACAACCTTGCACCGTGCCCTCTATACCGTGCGCGTACCCTGTGTACGATGCAGCTTCCTGATGTGGAAACCAGGGGGACAGCCCCGGGCACGTGGGCTCCATGGGGGTCATGGCAGCCTCTGGGAAATCAGCTGCATGGAGGGGTAAGCAGACAGGGGAATTCTGCGTCTTGAAAATAATGGAAAGAAATGGACTCTCGGTAGCTGAAGAAGTTTTGTTCCCAATGGTCTCATTTGCTTGGGCCGCGTAAGCTCATATGTGTCTTTCCTGTCATGGATTCTTGGGTGGGTTTAACAGAATTAATGTTACAGCCTTGGATTCATAGGGTTTCTTTAAAAACGTGGCTGAGGTGGCAGCCAGTAATGTTGCACTATCCAGAGACAGCCCTTTTATTTTTTATTTATGATAGCACTCGTGCCTTTACTGTTTTAGTAAGCTGTTGGGGCTTCTTTGGACTAGTTGCGCTGATGTGGCCATTCCAGGACTTCAATAAAAAAGAACAACATAGGACATAAAGAACAACATTTTCTTGTAGTTGAAATCTTTTGGAGAGTGTCTTGCTAGCTTTTATTCTAGTGGATGGAGATTCGTATGTTACATTTATTCAGGTCTTCATATTTTCTCTGAACCTCATCTCTGATAACAGTATTTTTTAGCAAGGCCACCCTGCTTTATCAAAGGCCTTCAAGAGCTCGAAGGATGGCAGTGGACCTTTGGGTTTTATTCTGTCTTATGAATTACTTCCATGATTTCTTTGATTGCATCACTTAGCTGACTGCTGCCTATGAAACCCATTTGGCCAGTGCTTATGGTTAAGGGAAGATTGCTGCCTCTCCCTGGGTTAAAGGCTTTGAAAATATTTTTACGCCTAGAGTGGGCTTGTATATATGTATATATACATATATTTTATTCTGTATTATATTCAGCTTTGTCTAAACCATGACTGCAATAGGAACAGGTTCCGGTCGGGTTCTTTTTCTTTTTTTTCCTCTGCAGGGGTAACTGCTCTTCTTCTACAACTTTATTGTCCTTGGGGTTTTTTGTCTTGACACGGATCACTTTTGACCTTTTCTTCTTATGCTTTACCCATGGCGAGGCCTACGGATATTTACTGAGCGTGAAGTGGGAGCAGGTTATACTAGGGGGAAGCAAAAATCCCTTCTTTTCCATTTCTGTGACTCTTTCTCGCTTACCTCTAAAGCAACAGCCGTTATGAGCCTCCTCCACTTGACGTCGCGAAACTTCCGCTGTCCTACCCAAGTAACAGTAAATTTTGAAGGAGTTTCTCATTTCTTTGTTCTCATCTCATGCTCTTTTACACAGTAATATTTTGTTTATCGCTGCTAAGCTGTCTAAAACTGCACTCGGACTGACGGCACAAACTCCTCCTTGAGGAGCTGAGCTGTGGCCAGAGCTTTGCCAATGCACCAGTCATACCCTTATCCCACCTGACGGGGGTTTAACCTTTCCTTCAGTGGTGACTTCTGAAATTTTAGACTTTATTTGGATCGTTTGAGATGGTTTTATCCCTTTAGACGTCTTACCCTTTCACTTGCATCCCATCCTGTTTGCGGAGAGCTCTGCTGCCTGCTGAGGCCGCCGTGCCAGCTCACAGCCCACCTGCTTGTGAGGAAAGCCTTACTTAGGGCATGTCTGCATTTCTCTAATTGCCCCGTGTTAGGGGACATTTAATTAAACATTTTTCCTGCTGTTGGACAGGGCAGTTGTTGGGAGGAGCAAAAATGATGGTGGTCTGAGCAGTTAACATCGGGAAATAGGTGAGTACAGGGTATCGAAAAAGCTCTAGGTGAACTGCAGAACATTGCTGTAGTGTATTATATTTAACGTTTTACTGCCGTGCCTAATAATGCATTCTTCGCGTCATGTGAAAGAGTCATGTCGCTTCATTATTTTAAAGTTTAGAAGCTTTTGTTTCTCAAACTAAAACTCATGTTTCCAGTTCCTCATTATGGTGCTGGTTTAATTGCATTACTCCTCTCATTGTGAGATTGAATATGGCCATTCAGCTACAAAAATGCTGCTAGAATAATGTAAATGGCCAAGCTTTGGTCTTTTCAAGGTATTTAAAATTCTGTTGCTGTTCCCATAAGCCACAGACAGTGGATTATTTTTCATGGACAGACAGTACATCCTTCTCTTGGGGGTTTTATGGACAGACTGTATAAAATGATAACGCAATGAATGGGGCACCTGCCATCCTCTATCAGCTGCCTAAATCAGCTCTTTTAGACAGAAATTCAATACAGTAGAATGTGTTTCAAATAGATTTTCAGGTACAAGGTACAACAAGGAATTTCAAGAGTATTCTTGATACTTTTGCACCAAGATAGCTTTAAAACCGTTTATGTTGCTTCAATAAAGATGTAGTTAAGGTGCTTTCAAACCATCTTCAAAATAATAAAATGACTTTGGCACTTTGAGGAGCTAAGAAGAATATCATATCATTATTATATTTGATTATGATAGTGCCCAGAAGTCTTAGATATTGTACTGCCTGCGGGATAAAATCTTACTATTTTAGCGAGGAACAAAAGGAGCATCTTGTTCTAAAGAGCAGTTTGGGGTTGGAAAGGAAGGAGAGATTTTGCAAGCAGGAATAAAATCCTTCCAGGTAATTTTATTTTTATGGAAAGCAAGTGCAAAGGTACAATATAAATAGATTAGCATGTCATAATACTTTACATGCTAACTTCATGGTATTTCCATACACCGCAGTGCTGTTTACCCTTGCCTCTAAAAACCTGCTGCGCGCATTCCTGAGCAGCCCAGAGCGCTTGTGATTTAGATTGCCTCTTGGGTTTAATTTTGCAAACGTGGACTGGAAACCCAAAGATTAAATCGTGAAGCCAAATTTCGGAAACAGGCTTCCTACCTCAGAGGAAATTGATAGGCAACATGGAGGTGCTATGGAGAATTTAGCCGGTTTTATCTGGAGCTATGTATTTGTTGGCTCTTCGAAGAGGGAAGCAGCTGAAGTTAGGACCAGGGCTTCTTGACCAAAGGCCAGCAAAACGCTGTAAACAGCAACACGGGAAATCCTGACATGGCTTCTTGCCCACTTAGTGCCCATTTTGATGTTTCTCTTCCTGATGGTAAGGTATTTTCTAGATTTTCTTCCAAAATAATTTAAAAATTACCTTCGTCGCTTGGAGTTGTATCAGTTGTTGCTGGGCAGCTCTGGACGTCTGTCTGCCCCTCGCCATTTCTGAGCTTTCTGGATCTCTGCAAGAAAACCAAACCCACTTGATTGACACACGGATCTTCTCAAAGACAGCACGGCAAGAATCAGCGAGGCTCAGAAGAGCTTAGGTTTAGGGCGTACAAATCGCGGTTTGTCTTTTCCATTTCTCTATTTCCATGCAATATGTTTAATCCTGATATACTGAGTTGTTAAGTATATCTGCAGGAGCTCCTTCATTCTCTTCTAATGAAACCGATCCTTTGCTGATGCTTAACCCAAGTGAAAGGGAATTGGACAACTGGTACTTCGTGCACGAACTGTGACCTTTCAGGAGAGACTCTTGCTCCCTCCTGGAGAAGGCTTTGAGAGGGCCCTGATCTCCTGCAAATGCGAGCTTGAATCACCACGTTACTCGACGTCCCCAAACCCCACTTGGTGCTGTGCTGTGAAACTATCCCAAAGTTTCTGAACTCGCTTTCCAGGAGGCGGTTTAATGATCCAGAAAATTAAGAATATTCACATTTTGTCAATGAAGAGATACTTTAATTTTAAATGCTCGTACTTCATTTCTCTCACAGCCTTTAGCACAAGCATGGATCTTCGCTGCTGAAGGCTGTGTAGATGTCCTTTCAGCTGCCCTTGTCTTTGGGAGTGTATTTCTGCCGTGCCCCTGTTTTAGATCTGACTCCCTTAAACAGAAAAGCGTTATTTCGTGCATTAGAGGGCATGCGCAACATGAGATTCTGTGTAATCGTATCAAAGAAATTGGAGGCTGTTACTGAATGCCTCTCACTATGAAAAAAGAATGCCAGTGCCTCTGGCTTTCAATGAATATATTTTCCAGCATCGCTGAAGGGCATTATTTGGGTCTCCTACAACATTGCTGTCGTTTGTCTTAAGCCTTTGCCATACAGTGTAACTCTTGTGTGATTGAGAGGTTGATACCAGCAACATAAAAGTTCCTGAGAATTTGTGGAATCTTTCTGGACACATGAGCCTCACTCTAAATGGTGTTTTATTACGTCAACGTGAGCATAAAGCTATGTTAAAAGGGCGGTACAGTTCCAGAAAGCACTCGCTTAAACCGTGCCAGAATGAATCGCGTCTGGGCACGTTTATTTCAGCCTGTGCATCTTGGTTTCTTCTCAAACTGTGGCTCTTCAAAGAGGGATTTTTTTTTTCTTTAATTATTATTTTCTGCAAGTCTAGACTCTATATATGTTGGGTTAAAAGCCGTTGAACTTCACTTAAAGCATGAAAAATGCGTGAGTTTTTGAGAATTAAGCTTGATGCAAATGATTGGGAAATGTAGCTGTATTTTAACAGAAGCATTTATAACTGAGAAGTAATTTATAACTGCATGAGTGAGATGTTTGCCTGCTCTGTACAACCTGCATGGACACGTGCAAAACACAAACACACTGGTTTTTGCGTTTTCTTCCTCCTTTTCTTGGAAGGTTGACACGTAATCCTGGAAAAGATTAGATAAATGTGCATGTTTAACGAAAGAAAATATGCCTTGCATTAAAGTTCCTCGTTTCTGTGACTGAAACGCACACGACCTTTTTGCTGAAATAAGCTCCAAACAGAACTGGTGAGAATAACATTCCCAGACAGGGAAGTGAAAAGAAAAAATAGCATGCCTGTGTTATTTGCCTTGGTTTAATGCGGGTTTCATCTCCTCTATTGCAAACATCATACCCGTACCGGTATTGGGTTGAAGAGTTATTACGGAGTATAATATGGTGGCATCTTTTATGAATTATTTTAATAGACGGTGGTGGCAAACAGAGCTGTACAATCTCCTCCGTGTGAAATGTTGGGTCATGAGTTTTAGTACTTAAATATCCGAAGCCTTACCCCTTTGGGCAATACATCTTTACAAACTGATTGCCCGTGTGTGGAGGAGGGGTTCGCAGATGCGTCCAAATCCACATGAAAGCCGTGGTGACAAGTGGGCATCTAATGCACACTGCTCTCCTCGCCCACTGTGAGCCTCACCGTAGTCCAGGTGCAGAATTTAGCTCAGCATCCAGCTTTTATTCCCAGCTTGATCAAAGATCTAACCCTAACTTAGTCCCATCTATCCTCCTTCTTCATTTCACTCCGTGTTTTGCTGCAGCTGAACTTTCTTCTCTGCCCGAGATCTGGAAGAACCCTGGAAATAGAGTGTTTAAAGTCTAATTCTGCAGGATAGGGTAATGCCAGGTTAAATGTTGGCTTGCAAAGACGCACCTATGAAAATTTAGGGCTGATTCCATAGCTTAAGTACCGGGAGGTGGGGGAACGATTCTCTGCACCAACTTACTCCAATAATTTGGCAAGCCTAAGTTGCAAATAGAGGTAGAACTGAGCACACAAACGGCAGCGAGCAGGAGCACCTTGTTCAGCCTTTCTTTGGTGAATTCTTACTGGTTTAAACCCCAAAATCTCACAAATTTAAAAATCTACGTAGACATTTAAGTGAAAAACAGAGTAGGGAGTGTTTTCTGAAACTACTCTGAAATAGTTGGAAAAGAGGGAATTAGTTTGTTTGCGATAGCAGGGTTCCTTGGCTCATATAATTGTGAAGAAGTTATCTATTTGGAAATAATGTAAAGAGTTTATATTTCATAATTTTTCTTTATTGCGGAAATATTTTATGCAAATATTCAGGCTAGGAAGATGTTGCCAGATGGAAATGCAGTACTTGTGGAATTTTTCCTGGCACTTTTGACAGAATATATAATACTGAATGGCTTTATGCTAATGCTTTGCACTGGAATTCATATTTTATGGCTACTTTGAAATGCAAATTAAAAAAGGTTTCGAAACTGAAAACCTTGCCCTCTAAGAAATACAGTAGTATGCAAAGAAGTATTTAGCTATGTTAGCTCCCAAGTATTGCCGTGGCTGGTGTGTAAGAGGATGATCTTCACGCTACGAAATGTGAGCTGGAAATCTTAAAATGCCGCCTGTCCCGCAGGGACCTTCTGCTCTGCCGGGCAAGTGCCATTGAACTGAGCTTTTGAAAAAAGCCATTTCTTGCCGACAGGGCTGGTGAAATGCTAAGGCTTCAAGGCTCGTTGTAAATACCATGGAATTAATGTGTCGGGTAGTTAGCAATGCCCTGGTCGTAAAACTGCCTCCGTGGGTCTACTCACAGTGACCCAGCGGATGAGGCTGGGATCTCGGACACCGACTAACCTTTCCTATAATATCGCAGCAGCAAGTATCAAGATATCGGAGAATCTAATTTCCTACCGGTTACATCTCCTGTGAGTTACTGCTAAGGTAAAGTTTTATTGGTAGTCATAGAAAGAAATAACAACCGCAGGAAAGCTAAAAGGCAACAACACTTTATCCGCTCTGAGCTCAGTTTCCACGTCTCTCCGTTCTCCTTTTCCACTCATAAAATGCTGATGTGGTTTGGGATTATTTACACCCCAACATAGAAACTTCTCAAATTAGCAGGAGTTTATGCAGTGACTGCAGTGGGTTTCCGTGTAACCTAATGGTCCTTAACCCTGCCCAATTCTCAGGTCCAGATTTACCAGAGCAGCTAAGGGATTTGTAGTCTCTCCAGAAGTCACAGGATCCTGGCTCCTTGCCCCAGCATCACCACCAGTTCTGGCGTTAGAATAAGCTTAAATCCCCAGTGTTAAAAAAAATAAAATAATTGTGATCCCCAAAGTGGAAATCTACACATAGCACCCAGCAGAGCAGGGTGGAAGTCTGCTGAAGGGTGCTGAAGGTGATCCAAGACTTGGGGGTTTTTGGACTGGCAGTCAGCCACTGCAATAAATTGCAATTCATAATCTGCTAATACAGTGCCAAATCATGGTTGCATTCTCAGTTTAATTTATAAAACATGTATTTCAGTGACGTATAAGGGGTATTTTACACGCTGGAAATATTAATTGTGTGCATGATTTGCTCTTTCAGTATGGTACAGTCAATTCATTCACCATCAATGAGCATGCCAAATGTCATGGTTTCGCTGGCAGAAATGCAAGTATGTAAAAGTGAAAGGAGCCGTTTCATATTCACCCGTATTGCAGCACAGATTTTCCGGTTAGGTCTTAAAAATTGTTTTGCCGCATCCGAAGTTGTGCGCTCCGCAGGCCAGACGCAGGATTGGTACAAATTGCTTCATAATGTATGACAAAACATGTTCTGTATTCATCTTTTTCTTAGGAGTTTTAACAGTGGAAAAAGCTGAAGTTGCGGTTAAGTTGTTTCATCAAAAAGAATTTTTTTAAATGGAGGATAATTAGTGTATTCCCTGCCAATCTGCGGATAAGGAGAGGAAAAGAAGCTGGTTTAGGGACTCGACACCTACCCGCAGATGCGGTGCTCGCGGAGTACTCGCAGCATCCGTGGCTGCTGAATCAGTAGTGGTTTATTTTCCACAATCGCAGTCTTAGGACAAAGTCAGATTTCCCATGAATTCTTAAATAGCTCAGATATCAACAGAGTAAAAGATCCACATGGTCATTCCGTGGGGTCGTTTCAACTCATTTTTCTTAGCAAAGCTGTTATTTTACACATCCGATCAACCTCAGCTAATCAGGAACAACTCATGCTGCATCCGACACGTTTGAGGTAAATTAGGGATCACCATCTGGCAGAAAGATTCCCTTAAAACTGGTCTCCATTTTTAATTGAAATATGCTTTAATTAAAACCAGACATGTCAAGAAGTGTTGAGCGTCAATTATTTTAGTGACGATTTCCAATTTTGGAGGCACATATGCACCAGGAAAGGATCTCTGCCTTTCCTCTTGGGTAATATCGTGCCAGCTCAGGACAAGCACGGGAATAGCATCTTATGCTTCATTAGCATAATACATAACATAATCGGTGACCATTCACCAGAACCCAAACTAAACGGAACATTAGGGATACAATTAGTAAGGAACGGTACTTTTATGTTTTGCAATCTTGACGTCAGGATTGCTGGAGGTTAAAAGTGATGGGGATGGATTCCCAGTACTCAAACTGGCTTTTAAAGGGTGTACCTGCACGGGGAAAAAACGTGCTTTGGACACAACTTACGCACAAGATTACTAAGATTGTGTGACATTCATAGCAGCCAAGTGTGGGGGTTTTTACACATTTCATTAATCATCCACATGCGCGGTGGCTGCTGCTGCCCACACAAATAATAACTGTACATGGAAATTAGGCAGAGAGATAAATGTGTGTTCCGATGTGCACAATTTTCAGAAAATTTATTCTCTTAGGTCTGAAGCCTCGCAATAAACTGCCCGTCGCAGGCTGGCGCAGAATGCTCCCCATCAGCTGAGGGGAAGCACTGAAGTGTGTGCATCTGTTTTTACACTCAGTAGGAATAAACCCTCTCGCTTATGTGTGAATTATTCTCCAACAAGCCCTAAAAGACTGATCTCCTCTCACCCAAAATTTCATGCGCGTGTGTTCTGTGACTGACGCTCCAAGAGAGCCTGGGACACACGAATGCTCATGTAATATTGTCCTCTGAGCTTTGGTAAAGGCAGCCAGACTCGAGCAGTGCGGCTACACTTTGTCGTCCTGTCGTTCGTCTTTATCTTGGTTGACCTGTTGCTCGTTTCCCAAGTTTGCTGGGCTGTGGTCATTGCAGTGTTAATTCATGATAATAATGACTCGAAAGACGGCCAAGGCCGATGGGGAAGGGAGGCTGCCCGCTTGCTGTCAGAGCGGCACATGTCTTTAAGGCAAGTGCTTTAAAGAATTACCAGCTTATTTTAGCAGTTTATTTAGAGCAAGACTACATATCCTTAGTTGTGCGGTAACAACTTTATTTATTGTTGGTGGCACCGGACTCATAAAATAAAATGACCTAGATATCTTAGCCTTGAAGCAGATTTTTAACAGCTGGCAGATGGGATATTTCCTTCATAAAACGCTGATCTATAGCATTTGGAAAAAATTACAGAAAATGTGAAAATCCACTTTGTCCATCCAATATCCTGGTGCAAGCAACAGATCTGCTGGTGAGAGAGAGGAGAATTGGGGTTGTTAAAAGCAAAACTATCACAGTTTAATGTTCATCACTGCAGCTGGCCAGGCTTGAATATGATCTCAGATCTCAGGCACCTTCCCTGTTCTTTCTCTTGTGAGGATAGTATTGCCTGGGAGGGCAAAGCTGATATAAAAATTGAGCTGGAATAATTTTAGAACTATTCTCTGTTTGAAAATACTTTCTAATCAATGACTTTAGACCTCCAAACTACCAAGATGTCACGGTTTAAAGGTGGGCTGGCTATTAAAAGAAAATTTGTTCTGTTCTAGCTGAAACCAGGACACAAGATCTTCAGACACTAATGAGAAACTTACTCAACTTACTTACTTCGTAACTTGTGTTTTGAAGGCATTTTATCAGCGTGAATAAGTCAGCCAATCAATCAATCAATCTGACTCTGGAATAAAAAGTCCCCATGTGGCCTTTCACAGTAAAGATCTTGCAAGACAGGAATTAAGACTTAACTTTGTTAATATATGGTGCTCTTTACTTGTCCCTGTCCTGGAGCTTAGAAGTACATCCAGCAATACCAGTTTCATGCACGCTGCTGACTTCAGAAACGGTAGCGCTGACCGATCCTGAGGTAAGGCTGGTTAGGGTTGGAGCTTAGGCACTAGGAAAGTCCTGCGTTTGGCACTAATTTCCTTGTAGCTTTGTGGTTGATGCTAACTGATAATTTCTGATTTGGTGGAATGCTGTTTTTTCGTAAAAATATTGGACCTCTTTTTCCTGTCTTCCGTAAAGTTCTGAAATACAGGACACGCGTTTGTGGCGTTATACGCCGATAAAACCTCTCTGTAGTTGAGCAGGCTGATGACTCAGACAGCAAGAAATGGTTGTATCAGAATGCAGTGAGCAAAGGGCATCCATCTTGTCATTTTTACTCCAGAAAGTGATATTATGTGTCATCAGATTGCGCTTTCTGAAGAACTCTGAAATTCGTTTGCCAGGTGCAGGCTTTGGAATCTCGAAAACTGCCTTTGGAGGCAATTTCTCATCCAATACCTGCCCCTCTCTTCCCTGCCTCCCTACGGGCTCACCTTGTCCTATACCTCTCCGTAGGTGTTTCTTCCCTCATCTACTCTCAGTTACCAGAAAGTCAATTTTTGGTAACCAAGATTAAAGTATGTAGGAGAAGCAGAAATTGATGGTTGCATGGACTTCAGGGAGGCTGGGATTTTAATCTACTCAAATAGGCGCATTATATGAAGACTTTGACCTTTTGTTTAGTTTCTGTTCACAAAATATTTCACTGTTTTCGTTGTGATTGATTGTTTCAAAGTTTAAAAGTTTTGTCTTTAGTACTCAACCACTAAAGTCATAGAGTACACCAAAAAAAAGCGAAACGTTTGCCCGCAATGTCCTTTCAATAGAAAGCTGAAATGTGTTCTGTAAATTGCTTGGAAAAATTGCAAATCATGAAAACCTTTATGAAAGTGAGATTAATGGAGATGGTGCACAAGCAGAAGAGGTTTGAGTAATGCTGATAATAACAATCTGTCCTTACAGGCCAGATTGCTGCAGTCAGGAGCATCCAGCATCCATCTGCTGTCCCAGCACTTGCTCTCACTCCTGCCCACTGGCTCCCTTGCAGAGGGATGTTGTGGTGTCCGGGTCTCTAAAGGAGCTCCCGGAGGTGCTCTCCAGCCAGCATCTTCCTGGCTCTGTAATTCGGTGATCCTTCAGAGAAACCTGACCTTTCCCAATGACTAATTGCTAAACATCCTACACTTAAGTAGCTAAATTAGGTGATGTGAAAGCCTTGCTCACTGCAGCTTGGTGATTAGGACAAAGAAACCAGAATTGGAAATCATTGCTTATTAAATATTTCCTACGCATAGTAATCTAAAAAAAGCTGAATTTTGAAAACCAGCTGGTTTTGGAGATTTGCAGGCTGGTGTGGAGATGGAGATGGTGCAGTGAACCTCTGCTGATGCTAGCCAAGAAGCCTAGAAAAATGTTTCCACAGTAATACTAAAATCTTAATAACCTGTCAAACGTGCTGCTCAGAAGACATTTGGAATGAAAAATAGCTCCAAGATTTCCAGCTGAACAATGC
>VZSC01011365.1:300068-332690 GCA_013398225.1 Steatornis caripensis
CAATGCAGAGTTCATTATACATCCATCAAAAGCCAAAGTGAAAGTTAATTTACCTCTAGTCATGCTGCTGATGAAAGCCAGAGCCTACTTTTTAATTTCAGAGGAGAAAACTGGTCGTTTCAGCCATGGCTTTCTAACTGCCTGCGTTTATAGGTACCATAGTAGCAAAATCTGAGCATGGAAAGATAAATCTAACTGTGAGTGGCCAAATACTGGAAGGTGTATTATATCTAAAATAAGTGTTACCTCAACACAGACACTGGGGGGGAGGAGGGGGGCAATTTAAAAAATAGAAAACAGAGCCCTGTGGACTACAAGCATGAAGTGCTTAATCAACCTGACAGATGTAACTTGAGAATTACACCACTCGGGCGATATTTTTTGGACAATGTGATTAGGAAAAATTGATCCTGTAATATACAGCACACCGGCACCGTGCAGAAGAGAAACCAACCACCTAGAAGTCTACATTAATAAGGCACTTTTGTAGCATGCCCGTAAACCTCTCTGGATCTTCCCAGCAGCATGAGACCCATGGGGAGGGCGGCCAAATTTCACCTTGTCTATAACCTGCCAAGTCATCCCCAGGAGTTTCTGCTGGCATTCAGGAGAGCCTGGGCACCCGTGTTGTCGGTGCTTTTGGGTGCCCTTCAAACTATCAGAGAAATAAGGGTTGTTCTTGGGGAGTCTGAGAACGGGAAATCTGTGTCTTTTCCTAGTGTTAAGCTCGCACAGACGATCTCTCAAGCTTTGCATTTTTGCCCATCATCGCGGGTGTTTGCCTTGTAAGCTGTCACTTTGTTCTGGGGGAGGCTGATGTGGTCGTAGAGGAATAGTCTTGATTTTCTTTGGGAGTGTGGCATGTTCGTTTATAACAGGGACTTTTTAGCAGGGCTACTGTTGAAGAAAACGCACTTTTGATCCAATTTGAAGATGGCTTTAGTGACAAAACTAAAGCTACAAGTAGACACAGCCGCTTGGTTATCCCATTAAGAGCAGCGGCAGATCTCTGAATGCAATAAGCCACAACAATAACTTTTGTCAAAGAAATCTTTAACAAGGCTGGTACTGACAAATTGATGACTTACCTTTCCGTGTAATTAAAAGCTGCTATCTCTAAAGTCTTTGGCAGAGAACAAATTAGGTGGGAACCTAGAATAGGAAGGAGTCATTACTCTTAAAACAGGCGGCTACGTTTCTGAAGTGCATAAGCTGTTAATTAGGATGTGGAAGCTAATTTCACAAAATGGGGGAAGCTTAAATTAAGGTGTTTCCACTAGAGATGATAGGAGGAAATCTGAAACCCTTCTGAGAATGTATGAAATCATATTCTTGCTGAGGCTGTGCTTTCTCATGAACACCCAGTTCCCAGAGGTTTCCTCCAGAAGGACATGGGGATGGTCATCCCAAGGGGCATGGCTTGGTGGGGGCCACCTGGAGCCTCTGCGTGCCCACGAGGGCACCCAAGAGAAAAGGGCAAATACCCAGAGCACGGTTTCCTCCTTTATTTCCACCTTCTTCTCACCAGCTTCTGTGCTTATTCTCCCGAGATTGTTGCTTTTTATTTGTACACATGGCACACGGAGATACTTAAATATAAGATTAAATCTCTTATTATGATTCTTGTAGGAAAGGTGCAAATTAAGGGCTTGTGCTACGCGTTGCACGTGAATGACAGATAGATCCCATCTTCAACTCTTTTTCTTAATAAAGATATTGGAGTAAGTAGCTGATTTAGTTCCAGCACACACGGTATTAGGTACAGTACACGCTATATTCCAGAAGATAAACTACAGCTAGTGATGGCTCATCCCCACTGCTGCAATAATTATAGTTCAGCCAGGAAAGATGTAACAGAAGTAATTCAAGAACGTTTAGCCTAAAGGCATCTAGCAGTACTTAGAAAACACATGAAACGTGTTTTCTTTGGGTAACTTTTTTAGAAAGAAGGCTTTTTGTAACTTAGCTAATCTGAGCAGAATTACCTAACACCCCCCCCCACCACCACCCAAACGCAAGTTCCCAAGGTGCCCCAAACCCTGCCCAAGATAGCCCAAGGGAACAGGGCACCATCCGGGTGTGCTTTGCTCTGTATTTTGTTGTGTGCTGCAGGAAAAGGAGGAGGAGGCTGACCCCACTTGTGCCACACGGACTGTGAGCATTTCCCAACTACCCAGCCCAAACCCAACTATTTTCGCTGGTTTTTAATGAGATTTGCCATCCTCTGAGCACAGGTGTGAGCAGCAGCCTGGGGTGGGTTCTGCCTGCGTGCTCCTGATACAATTGAATATCTAATATATGCAACTAAGTGTCTAATATCTACAAAAGTCTTACCTCCATGTTGCGCATTTTTGTGCAAGATACTTCCCATTTCCTACATAAATTGGTTGATGACCGTCTTAGCTCTCATTTTCATTAAAACTGTCTTAATTGCGCAACACGTGGAGCACAAAGCCTTGTCTCAGCAGCCTCCAGACAATGGCAATGGGTGATAAAATGCATTAAAGCCTTCACTCGTATTGTTTACACGTTTACAGCAGTGGTTGTGGTCTCCAGCGATAGAAAAGGCAATAAATAAAAGCTGTTAGGATTGTTCTTTTCGTTGTCGTATGATTTTATAGCTTTTGGTGTCTTAACCACCCATGCATAAAATTGATATCACTCGTAATTACGGGAAATAACCACTCTTAACTCTTCTGACTGATATTTAAAGCTTTATCTGGGATCCCAGTGGGCTCTGACACCGCTGCTCTGTGCTGCATTAACCTCCGCACGATCCTGAGCGGGTCAGGAGGAGGCACATCTACCCCCAGCAAGACCTTGCCCGCAGCACCGAGCCCTTGCAGCTGGAATGCGAGTGCAAACGTGCAGGGATGTTCATGTCGCTGCAGAAGGGGTGGGAGAGAGCAGGACTGCAGTGGGGTGCCAGGGCACGGCACGTGGGAGGAGCAGAGTTTGGGTCGCCCAGTGTCATGGCAAGCGATAGCTGTTCGTAGTGTCGATGGATGTATGTAACGGGGAAGCTGATGGCATTGCAAAATGCAAAGGGAGAGGGAGACGGCCAAGCTCAGGGCATTACTCACGTTTAGAGAAGTGCCTTGGGGAGGAGTGGGTGTGCCTCGTTGCACACACAGGCCTAAAGCTGAGTGCTCAGGGTTTACCAGCTGTCCCTGGAAATGGGGTAGAGGGATTGATTTTTAATAAAAAATAGGTTTTCTACCAAGGAAGCTGGTTTCTACGCGGATTTCCCAGTTTCTGTTGAAAATTCAAGATCTGGCTGTTGGCTTTTTAAAGTCATGAGTGCAAATAAACCTCCTATTGTCAGCTTTTCTGTGCCTGTGCACAGTGACTGGGACACCAGCATCTTTCCTGGGGTCTCACTGCACCAAAAACAGGGGAAAGACCTTGTCCTTTCCTTTGAGGAAGGGATGGCAGCAAGCTGGTCCCCCTCCATGCAGGCGGGTACCGGCTTTCCTGCCTGCAGGGATGGGAAAGACCCTCGCTCTTCTTTTTCCCACTGGCCAAATCCCTTCATCTCCAGTCTTCCCTAGGAAGCCTCCTTCCCTTGTGTTTGAAGGACTTGTATTTGAAGTAAAATTTTGAGCTGTTTTCAACCTGAGACCTTCCCAATTTAAGTCAGGGCCCTAAGCTGGAATTAATGGAAGCCTCCATTAATTCTCCTGACAGAAGGCAATTCTTTGTCGTCGCAGGCTCATCCTTCGTTCTGTTTTATGGCTGATGAAGAAGATCTGATCATTCAAATTCATTGATTTGTTTCCAGCCTATCTGTGGCTTTGATTCGATCGCTCTAGCTTTCCATCTGAGTAAAATTGCAATGCATTAGCCAGATAATAAATTTGCTTAAATGTAGATTTATTTATTTAACCTTCTTAAAATGAAATCCAAGGAAAAATACCCAGCACTGATTTATTCTGCCATGAATCATCAACGCTGAGCTTGCTGATAACCCTAAGGAGGAAAAGTACGAGTCGCCGAGCTCTGCTCCCCTGGGAGCCCCTGCAAGGTGACATCGCGTTGGGGCAGTGGTGACGCCAATGCTTCTGCCGAGCTGCAGGGTCAGCCTGCTGGGCCCCGGGGACTCACCAGGTTGTATGGGGAGAGCTGCACTTACCGTCCTGTCCCTCCTTCCACCAGCCTGGGCTGGGCAAGGCGGGGGTCTTGTACGGGCAGCACGTACGGTACTGAGGTTTGGTTTACCTTGGTGGGTTTTTTGGGAATTGGGTATTCTGTTGGTTTTTTTTTAATTTTTAATCTTTGCTCTTCTGTCATGTTCCCTGCTGCTTTATTCTTCCCCGCAGTATATTCCCAGGGAATGTTACGTGTGCATAAGGAAAACCAGAAAGGTGGCTTAAATCTGCAAAGCTGAGTGAAGTGCGTTTTGGTTTTACCTTTCACACAATCAATCATGCCTTTTAAGTGTAGAAATTCTTATAGACCAGCCTGAGACAGAGAGTGTAACTTTTTTTTTCTGCTTTAAATGTCTCCCAGTTATACAGTATTTTATGAAAAAGCAATGTCTCACTAGTCAACACAAGGAATGTGGAGACATACTTTAAGGAGTTTATTTTAACCGTTATGCATTTAAATTGTTCCATTAGGGTGGACATGTTCTCCTCTCTGCCAATAAAGATCAGTCTTAAGAGAGCAATGTAGGCTCTTCAAGGAATTATTTTTGCTATTTCAAAGTTTAATCGACTACTCATTTTATGAAAACAATGATTTCATACAAATGAAGCAGCCTTCAGTTTAACCTTTGTGGCCATATATTTGTTTTGTGCAGTTGCCATGTGATGTTATTGTCTATTATTACAGATTTAGCGAATAAATGAGTTAGCAGCAACCTGATCAGGCCCTCAAGGCACCGTATGGATCCAGCGTTCTTGATTAGCTGCCTTTCACTGCTCTCTTCCAGCCGGCAGCGCTCACAAGGACACAACTATTGTGAGCACTGAAAAACAGAGGTGGGCTACACAACATTTTCCTGCAATGGCTTTTTTTGTATATAGGATAATAACAAGAGAAAAAGGCAGGACATTTAATGCCTGTCGTATTCCGGCCTGCTTTCCCTTCTAAAAGATTTGAGATTTAAATATAAGTTGAAGTATTAAAAACCTTTTACAATAAGCTATATGATTAAAAAAATATTAATACATGAAAAATATCTCTACAAAAGTCTAAAGCAAGACTCATTACAAGACGTATTACTTGTGGGACTCTGAAGCACGACTGATGCCAGAGACTGACCATGTTCCCTGTGTTCTTCAGAGGAGCTAAAATCTTCCAAATTGCTTATTAAACGACAGCTGGGAAATAGCTATGGAGTCTCTCTGAACTCAGCATTGCAACACTTACTTCGGTAAAAAAGGACAGGAGAGAAAAACAGTTGATATTTCCACTTACGGTTTATTAAGATACAAAAACAGATTAAAGGAATTGCTGACAGAATCCAATATTTAAAAAAAAAAAATCAAACCAGCATGAATAGCATTAGCTCCATGATGGCAAGAGACTGCCAGAACAGTTCAAGTCAGTTGGATAAATGATGTACAACAGCCTAGGATCCAGGAGCCCTTCTCAGACCTTGATGATCCCACTGCGTTGCCTTTACATTGCTCACAACAATTAGTGTGAAAGCGGTGTAGGAAGCCTGGCGAGATCTTAAAAAAAATTCGCTGTGTAGAACTCCATAGGAAAACCTCCAAATTAAGGTGGAGATTAAAGTAAGACTTAGCAAATACATATTTTTGATTATGTTCTTTTCACTGGAGTTTAGCTCAAATGGTAATGGGTGGTTAGGACCTCACTTTCCAACGCAACGTTCTTGTAGAACATCGTGGCAGTTTCAGGACACACATACGTGCACGCGCAGGCACGTGTGTGCACGCTCACACGCCCTCTAACCTCCCTAACAATTTCTTTTATCCTTCAGTTTTCAGAGGCATTTTAAAGTCCTTTAAAACCCTCAGTGCACAAGAAGGAGTTTGTGCTGTATCAGCCAGCAAGTGTTTCAAAAAATAGGTGTCTGAAAGTATCCGTGCCCTGAGGATGCATGTTTCTGTGGAGTCAAGGGAAATGGTGCCCAATTCATTAGACTTTGGGGCCCTAGCAACTCAGAGAATGCTAATTATTGTGCATCCAGAAAATGATCTAATTAGATCTAATTAGAAGTCTCATCTCAAAGCTCATTTTTCCTCCATGCCTGGTAGCGTTAGCTTTCAGACAAGTATTTTGTTAAGCTCGCCACACTTTGTGCTTGAGACAGCTTGTCTTAAAGCCGAGTGAAGGTGAACCTGCGTGCTGCTGGTTTATGGTGCTTCCCAGGAGGTTTTTCCCAGATTCAACAGACTTTGTTTTTGGAGAGCTGCTGTTTGTAGAAGTGGAAGCAAAGCAGCATTTCCCAGCTAAGGTGGAGGGCATAGGTGGAGGTCCGCCATCAGGAGCTGGAGGAGAGGGTTGGCTCTTCTCCTGGCCTCCGCTGCTGCTCACCTAGCTGAACTCATTTAGAGTATTTTGGCCAACAAGTCAAACATTCTCCTCTGGCTCTTCTGACCGCGGCTGGTTTGTTCTGGCCAACATTAGGCGAAAGGCTGTCCCACCAAGGTGTCCTGCTCTCTTCTGTTTGCCTCCATCTGTATGAGACATAACATTCCCCTGTATTCCTCTCTGTAGCCTATTAGCATGGCTACTTTTAAAATTATCCTAATTTTCTCTTTCTACCTAAGAAGCTACTGGGAAAATAAATTTGTTTTTAAGTATCTCTATCTCTTGACTTGTAGTTCTAATTACAAATAATGACTCAATGGGGCAAGTTTAAATGATCCTCCTGGTGAGCGAATCGCAGGTTCAAACAGCCAAGAGCTGTGTCTTGCCACCTGCAGCAATTTCAGGAAAAGAAAGTATGCAATGGCATGAAGTTATTCTTTCCATCACTGTTAAGACACGTGGCAGCGTCTTCTGCATTCTCCCCCAAAACCAGGAGATCTGGGCATTTACTGTGTTTCAGTGCTGTCCAATTTTCTCAACTCAGGCTTCGGACCAGTGAACGCTTGTGCAATTCAGCAAATAATTCCGGGCAGAGACGGCAAACAGGAGACGATCATTAAGTCAATGCTTTTATACAGTATTTTGCCCAGGATGGAGCAGAATTTGGTGCCATCTCTGCCACCCTGGTCCTCAAGCAGAAATGAGTGCTGGGGAGCAGCACTGGGCTGCACAGAGCTGAAACCAGACAAGTTCTCCTGCTTCTCCTTGAAAACTGGTCAAGGATGGACAAGATGTCTTTCAGGGAGCCAAAGGGACCGTACATGGAGCGTGATCGATGTTTCTTTCCAAATGATAAAAAATAATACCAGAAGAGAGATTGATAAAAAGGCGGGGGGGGAAGAGAGAGAAAAGAAGACATATATGAAGAGTTACGACATTTCCGTTGCCATCTACTGTTGATTTTCAGACTAATTTGTTTCCAGGGGTTATGATTTTCACTTACATGGAGAATACGTATTCAATTAACCTGATGGTTTTGCCAGGATCTTTATTTAAAACCTTACCCCTTAAATTATACAGCAGTTATCTGACAGAAAGATGATTGAATTAATGAGGGATTATTACAATATTCTTGATTCGAAAAATTAGAAAACAACACCTCCCTCTGCCCCCAGGAGATCTGGCTGTTTCATTAACAATTAATAGAAAAAAATGACACTGCGAGAGCTGCAAATCATGCTTACCCTGAATAATATAAAAGAGAGAGTGTTGGACTCAGATATATTAAAAGTCTTTTCCCATGAAGCTGCCAGCTCTCATTTGAAAAGCTTCTATGTTTGCTCGCTATTTTGTCTGACAGTAGATGGAGAAATGGAAACCAGCAAAGTAAATTGTTCTTTTCCCCCACCCCCGGTGATAAAAAAGTCATTACCATGAAGACCATTTATCTTTCTGAACAGCTATGGTATTGTTTGTTGAGTTTCTTTTCACATAAGTTTCCCAGGTAAGGCTGTGGCACTCAGGGATGTCCTCGGATACACCGCTATCTGGTTTTATTATGGCTTAAATGACAGCGAGCATTTTACTGACGCCATTCGTTGCAGACCTGAAACCGGTTTCCTCCACGGAAAGCTCAAATAATAAGGTGACACCAGAGCATCACACTCGCCCAGCTGACTTCTCTCTTTATTTTAACGACAGGGTACCGCCCTCAGAAAGGCGTTGCTGTAAAACCACCGTCAAGTCCCCATTTTGCGCGGCAACGGCCTGCTTGCTGGGCAGGCCAGGGCCAGGCCTGCCTGCTGCGGGCAGCTGGGAGGTTGCTGCCTCCCAGAGATGGTGTGCTCTAACCACCCGCCCCAGAGAAAAAATAGATATTATATGTCGTTTGGCCAGATCTCCTCACGTTTTGTGTTTGCCCCAGAGGATCGCATAACCCTGATAGTAAAGTCTGCGCTAGGAGTAAAGTTGCTGGTGAGGTCCCTCACTGTTTTGGAGATGTCACCTCATGTTTCCGGGCCCCATAGTGTGATCTAGCAGTGCTTCCCCAGTGGATGGGAGCAACAAGGGACAATTCAACTCATTTTTCTTGGACATCTTTTAAATGCTTTCGTGCAGGGAATGTTTGTCGCCTGTGAGGGTGACAGCTACCAGTCCCCAAGCCCAGACCTGCTCTGGCAGCGTGGTCCAACACGGGTGATGGATGTTGAGGGGTTCATTTAATTTGATTTTACATGGTATCACTGAATTCCTTTCCTTTTTCTTTTCTTAGTACTTTATCTATTCTGCCATGGAAATACTTTCAAGGATTTGTCGAAGCAGTATTTATTAGCGCAGATGTGCTGCCCACACGCAGCTGCCCTAAAACACCTGGGCGAGGGCTATGGCCACGGTTCTTTGCTAACAAAAATAACTCTTTTCTGTGGGAAGGGGTGCTGAGAGAAGATTTTGATGGAGTGTAGGCTTCCTGGGAAATTGTAAAAGGCATTGGGCCACCTTCACGTTATTTCTTTTTAGTTGTTCAAGTGCAGTAAGACATACTCTGAGTAGAGCGCACAAGCATAAGCATCACAAATTGTAAAGACGGTGAATCTTCCTTATCCTTGCCATAAGCAAGTTTGCAGTGGCTGTCGCAACAGCAGAAGGCAGTGGCACCGTCAGATCTCCAAATCTACCTTTGTTCTGACAGAGGAGGGACAGAAATGACTGAAATTTAATTTCCTCTTTGTTCCTGTGGGGGGACAGTGCTCAGCGGAGTTTCTGTAGAGGAAACATGGAAATTGGGCAATACTACCAAACACCTCCAAAGCCCAAGTCGTGTCGGTTGAATATTTGTGAAGTAGCTCAAAAATCTGTGAATGAAGTATTCCTTAGTTTCAGCAAATAGCGTTGTATTTATTTTCAAGACTTCCACTGAAAATATTAAGAAGGATTTAAAAATATTTTCCAGCCACGACTTTTATGTTTGCCACATGTTATTGAATTACCATGGCCTACGACAACGGTTTCAATCAACGCTTCTAATGGTTGACTGTAGAAATGGCACTCGGGAATTTTTCCAGGGAATTCCTCATGCAGTCAGCTCATGCTGATGCTCGGGTGTATCAACACCGGGGCATGGCGTATCAATACCCGCCTCATTCGCTTGAGGTGTCCCCCTCAACCTAAACAAGAGCTGGAGGCACTTTGAGTACGGTATTAACTCTCCTTAAGAGACTAAGCTATAAATCAACACGCTCTGCACATACACGCACCGTTAATGAGCCACGTTCCATGCCTGGAATAAAAAAGGCTCCGGATTAATATAAAATATTTATTACATTGAGCTTCCAGGCAGGCACCTGTGCATGGGAAGGCAGCATGGAGCTGGTGGCAGGTAGGACCCGCTCGCAAGCATCTCCCTGGCTGAGAGGAAGAGGAGGAAGGAGGAGGGGGGATGAAGGGCTGATGCGTTCACCCCACGGTGCTACTCCTCTCTGCCACGTCCACGCGACTGCACGCCTGTCTGTTGGTATTTACTCTGCCATTTTACGTTCGACTGAGCCAACTGGTCAACTAAAAAGTTATAGACTGCTTTACTGTAATTCACGTTAATTAAAATCAGATTGCCCCATTCCTATGGTATTAATCATTAAAAAAAGTAAATCGATACCATATTTTCACTTCAGCGTGATGGCTGGTAGGTTTAACTTCCCCGAGGTATTTCTCAGAGGTTTCCTTTCCCATCAGAATCCCTTCAGGACTAGAAATACCACTTTTTCAGAGCTGCTCCTTTCCTGTTGATCACTTCAGCAGCCTCAGCGAGGCAATATGTGCGTCCCCGCCGGCCTTCCCCGGGGAAGGACTGCATGTCAAAACAGCACACAGCCACTTCGAAACTGCTCCTTTCCTTACTCCTCAAATCTCTCCCTTTTCAAATTAAATGAAGCAGCTGCTGAGTTTCCGGGCTGCTGCATCGCGGAGCCACAGGACCTGGAGCCCTTGCCTGGGAGCTGACAGCTGAGCTTTGCCGGGATTTTTACTTTACTGGTTGCAATGACTTGAGAAAACTTCCTTTCGAGTACGTATTCAATGGGACATTTTTTGTCCTGGAAAAGATTAACTCATTCAAGGTTTGCAGCAAGTATTTCTACTCTCACAAAAAGCAGGGGTAAAGGCAGTGGATGGAGATGCTGGCTGGATTCTCAGGGTGCAGGGCTGGCAGCGGAGAAGCTCTGTTATACAGCCAAAGAGCAAATGTCAGATCTGCCTGAAATGTTGAAGAAAGACTGTTCAGATCATCAGAGGCACGTGTCCTGGTTACGGTGAGGGTGCGACGGGGCGTGCGAGGCATGGAGGGAGAGGTGATGCCGGCCCCTGACTTGGATGCCCCCGCGGAGCTGGTTTGTGCTGCTCAAGTGCTGGTCCCTTGCGCGATACGTGTCGCTTTTAATCAGGAGATGTGTAATTGCATTTAATTAAGACCACTGCCTTTGGTAATAGAAAGTATGAAAATAGTAAATGGAGAAGTCAAGTGCAGATTGAACCTTGAGCTATTAAGTGGTGAAATGATTTAGTGGAGCGCCGGTTTTAATAGGGAAGCCTGTTGGATTTATAAGGCGTTTAAAGGCAATTGTTTTCTAGCAGGGTGGCGGTGGGCGTTTAACGAGCCGCTCCTCAGCTGGAGCAGAGACATCCCCACCTGGTTAGCGGTGCCGGTGATGGAGGTGCTGATTGGTGCTGTGATGGTAAAAGTGCTGCAGCAGGAGCCTGGGGGCTTGATTAGAAGTGCTCCTTGCGAGGGGCTGCGATTCAGCAGCTCTGGGGAGGGAGAGGCTGCCTCCCCGCGCTGAGATGGCTGGGGAGGGTTGCAGGCTTCGCCCTGTGGAATGACAGCGTGCCTCTGGAAGTCTCAGGTATGGCTTTATGTTCCTGTGTGTAACTTAACCTTCCTGTTTGGGGCTGTGTTTTCTGGGTCTGATCAGAAGGAATTGAGACAAAAGGAGGAAGGTCTCTGCCTCTGTAGCGGAGGGTGGGAGTCCCCCAGCCTCTGGGAACAGGACCTATCCTGGGAAAATTAAGAATAAATGATCTAGAAGGCGCTGATAGCAGCAGATGTACCAGCTTGTGCACTGTCCTTGCCAAACCCTGTTCTTGGTCAGAAGGGGGACGCTGGGGAAGGACGGGGGTTANGGCTGCCTCCACGCGCTGAGATGGCTGGGGAGGGTTGCAGGCTTCGCCCTGTGGAATGACAGCGTGCCTCTGGAAGTCTCAGGTATGGCTTTATGTTCCTGTGTGTAACTTAACCTTCCTGTTTGGGGCTGTGTTTTCTGGGTCTGATCAGAAGGAATTGAGACAAAAGGAGGAAGGTCTCTGCCTCTGTAGCGGAGGGTGGGAGTTCCCCAGCCTCTGGGAACAGGACCTATCCTGGGAAAATTAAGAATAAATGATCTAGAAGGCGCTGATAGCAGCAGATGTACCAGCTTGTGCACTGTCCTTGCCAAACCCTGTTCTTGGTCAGAAGGGGGACGCTGGGGAAGGACGGGGGTTAGGGGGGAGGTCGGCGTGACTATCTGTAACTCCTACGGAGCTCTGCTCGCGAAGAAGCTCTAGAAGAGGCTTTGGAAAGAAATAGTGCCTTGCTTGCACCCTTCCCCCTCGGTAAAGAAAAGAGCTTGCTGGTCCCTGACGGTGCCTGCGGGGCTCCCTTTCCCCTTTGGGCTCCTGGCAGGAGAGATGGACTGCCACCTTCACCAGGGCACCCGTGAGGCCACCCTGCTCACGGTCGCAGCTTGGCCGTGCGTTGGCGCCTGGGCAGGATCCTGCCTGTCCAGCCTTGCCTAAAGCGCTTGGTTGAAACGGTTTGCAGCTTCCCGTCTTGCGAGAGATGAAATGTGAAAGCGCCTTCCAAATCTGCCGTTGTAACTGGAATGCGATGGGGCGGAACTGTACCGCTGCCCTGCAGTCCCAGCGCGAGCGTGCGCCGTGGTCTTGGGGGATCTGGTGCGCTGGGGGGGGTACAAGAAAAAAACGATAACTGTAATGAANGCTGCCCTGCAGTCCCAGCGCGAGCATGCGCCGTGGTCTTGGGGGATCTGGTGCGCTGGGGGGGGGTACAAGAAAAAAACGATAACTGTAATGAATTTTTCTATTTTCGTGCATGCAACACTGATGTTAAGCAAATACTCTCCTAGTAACCATTCGGGAGCTTTCTGAGGAAGCCCTAGAGTGGCCTCTGGCGCAGAAGAGCGTGTCTGTATTGCTCTTGTTCAAAGAGGGATCTCTCTAAAAGGCTTTAAAACTTCAGGTGTAATAGCACGAGTCCTGACTTCATGCAGTTTGGGGGTAAAAGAAGTGACGAGCACCTGCCTTTAACCTGAAAGATGAAGTCCTTGGGGAAGAGATTGTACCAGGGCAATTGGAATTGGTAACGCAGGGATTACATTTGTGCGTCCGAGAGGCACAAAACAGCTGTTATATCAAATTCCCCTTTTACCTGTACTCTGAAAATGTCTTTTCTCACAGCGACAGCTAGAAACTAAGGCAGAACAATCTTCAGTATTTTAGTGAAGTCTTGGGCGATGTGAGCCTGCATGTTGCTTTCCCGAGTAGCTTGTCTTTCTGATAGGCGTAATGAAGACGATTAAGCCTGTTTTCTCCTTTTTTTTGTTGTTGTTGTTGCTCACAGTGTGGTGAGAGCATTTGAACAGTTCCCGCAAGCAAGCTCTTCAATCATGTTTATTGTTCCTTGGCATTCTTTACAACATCTTAAAACTCGCAGCTGCATAGCGATGCGGCCACCCCGCGTGTTGAGTCTCCAGCGTGCATCAGGGGCTTCATAATGCCTCTGTGAGAGCTCAGCGATTTAATTACTGCCATAAGAGGTTATGGCTCAGGAACTGCTAATCAAAAAATGGTAATGAAATGCATGCTCATTTTTGCCCTTTTTACCATTTTTTGCCTCCTTATTGTGGGGGATCAGCACGGTGTGCTTTGCTCTTTCCAGGTTTTTTGGAAAGAAATGAGGCTTTGCCTACAAATAATTATTGCCACTTTGAGGCATAGAAGCTGGGGAATCAAATCCGTAGAGTTTTGCTCAGAACCCTGAGAAGGGATCTTTTAGGAAGAGAAGAGTGCAAGTCGGCAATATTTTGGAATATAAATCACTGTATTTTAGAAGTGAGACCTGTAGTCCCGTCTGGCCCTGACATGCAAATGAGAACATTAACTCTTTGTTCCCAAAAGTTCAGCTGCAGAGAAAGTGGTGTTTGCATATTCACTGCCATGGACAACTGCAATTTTTGACTGGGAAATGGGCTATCCTCTGTAAAGCAGCAGGTCGTGCTCCCAACTGGTGTGACCAAGTGCTGGGGATTTAAAACAGGCTGTCCTGGTTTGACCCCGTGCAGTATTCCATCCCACACACATCATGCTCGGTGTAGGGTTGAGCTCTCCCCTTTTCTGGCCGGGGGCCTGAGGGCACTAATGGGCTCTAACAGCCCTAAGCAGCCTCACCTGGTGCTTCCACCCACACCCCTGGCCCAGGAGCCTGTTTCAGCCCAGCATGGGGCTGTCAGTGAGGTCCTGGGGATGTGGCAGGATCCTGCTCTGCAGCTCTGCCCAGCTCCTTGCTCAAGCACCCAAGGACCCTGCCCAATAATTCTGCATTTGATCCTGATCTGTGCATTCCTGAATCCACATCCCACCTGCTGCTGAGTACAGTCGGGACTTCCCTGGGGCGTGCGCTGCAGTGTCCCCGTGACGTATTCGTTGTCGGAGAGGGGGGAGCTCGATACTGGTTTTGTATATATTTAATTATTATTCTTCCTATTATTATAATGCCTTATTATTGTAGTTAGATTAAAGCTGTTTTAACTTTTCCAACCCATAAGTCTCATTCCCTTTTCTCTTTCCCACCTTTTGAGGAGGGAGGGGGTTAGCAAAGAGCATCTGCTGTCTGTTCAACAGCCAGCCCAGCTTTAAACTGCGACAGATTTATTGGCACCCAAAGCGGGGCTGGCTTGAACCACGGCTCTGACAGGTTGCCTGAATTTTTTTCAAATTCCTGCAGCGGCGGTAGGAGACCCATATAAATCAGTTGAGAGAGTTTCAGAGTCTTGAGGGGTTGGAAATTAAAACAGACAGCTTGCATCACGTCATTGTTGAGCGCAATCTTATTTTGTGTCTTTTTGGAGCTGGATTTAGAGTCAAGTGCCTCCATGCTGCCTTACCTGCCATATGCTTTGTGGTATTGTTTACTTGTTTCAGTGTTTATCTGCGGATTGTTGGTTTTGTACGCTGGACGAAATGTGTGGTTTTGCTCTGGTGTTTGATACTGATTTATGCTGTGATGAGATGGGCAGCGACTTTGCCAGGGTCCTTCGGGCGTTACCTAATGGACTTTGTGAATAATTACACCTTTGATTTTACTATGGAGTTTGAGAACGTCGGATATGGTTATAACTATCAAAATAGCATGTTTCTAATATTGATACTANGATTTAAAACAGGCTGTCCTGGTTTGACCCCGTGCAGTATTCCATCCCACACACATCATGCTCGGTGTAGGGTTGAGCTCTCCCCTTTTCTGGCCGGGGGCCTGAGGGCACTAATGGGCTCTAACAGCCCTAAGCAGCCTCACCTGGTGCTTCCACCCACACCCCTGGCCCAGGAGCCTGTTTCAGCCCAGCATGGGGCTGTCAGTGAGGTCCTGGGGATGTGGCAGGATCCTGCTCTGCAGCTCTGCCCAGCTCCTTGCTCAAGCACCCAAGGACCCTGCCCAATAATTCTGCATTTGATCCTGATCTGTGCATTCCTGAATCCACATCCCACCTGCTGCTGAGTACAGTCGGGACTTCCCTGGGGCGTGCGCTGCAGTGTCCCCGTGACGTATTCGTTGTCGGAGAGGGGGGAGCTCGATACTGGTTTTGTATATATTTAATTATTATTCTTCCTATTATTATAATGCCTTATTATTGTAGTTAGATTAAAGCTGTTTTAACTTTTCCAACCCATAAGTCTCATTCCCTTTTCTCTTTCCCACCTTTTGAGGAGGGAGGGGGTTAGCAAAGAGCATCTGCTGTCTGTTCAACAGCCAGCCCAGCTTTAAACTGCGACAGATTTATTGGCACCCAAAGCGGGGCTGGCTTGAACCACGGCTCTGACAGGTTGCCTGAATTTTTTTCAAATTCCTGCAGCGGCGGTAGGAGACCCATATAAATCAGTTGAGAGAGTTTCAGAGTCTTGAGGGGTTGGAAATTAAAACAGACAGCTTGCATCACGTCATTGTTGAGCGCAATCTTATTTTGTGTCTTTTTGGAGCTGGATTTAGAGTCAAGTGCCTCCATGCTGCCTTACCTGCCATATGCTTTGTGGTATTGTTTACTTGTTTCAGTGTTTATCTGCGGATTGTTGGTTTTGTACGCTGGACGAAATGTGTGGTTTTGCTCTGGTGTTTGATACTGATTTATGCTGTGATGAGATGGGCAGCGACTTTGCCAGGGTCCTTCGGGCGTTACCTAATGGACTTTGTGAATAATTACACCTTTGATTTTACTATGGAGTTTGAGAACGTCGGATATGGTTATAACTATCAAAATAGCATGTTTCTAATATTGATACTATCCATTTTCCTGAATGTGTTTTTGGTGGGATGTATGTATGGCGTATGCATAGGTGTGATACACCCACCTCAACTCCTATAGCGTGTGCTGCTTTGGCATGCACTGCAGCCACCACAAACCCCGCAACAAGCACTGCTGCTACCAACTCTCTGAAAACAAGCACTGCTGCTACTGGCACTCCCAAAATGAGCACTGCCACTGCTCTAACTCCCTCAAAAGACACTGTGGCCACTTCACCTTCTACCACTCATGCGCAGTTCCCTGTAGCTACTCAACCCGTGCCTGTGTCAGTTGCTCCAGTACAGAAGAGGAAGAAGACATGCCCATCAACGTGTTTAGAAAAGGATGAGTTGCCTCAGCCCCTTCCTGATTTTAGAAGGGATGAGGAAGAGGAGCAGGAAGGGGAAGACAGGACAATAACCACCATCTCCCGAGCTTTATCCTTGCATGAGTTGAGAGACATAAGGAGAGAGATTGGCCATCATGAAGGTGAGCCTGTTACCACTTGGCTGCTGAGATGCTGGGACAATGGGGCTAGCAGCTATGATTTAGAAGGTAAAGAAGCCAGGCAGCTGGGATCCCTTGCTAGAGAAAGAGGTCTTGATAAGGCAGTTGGAAAAGGGGTGGTGCCAGCCTGCAACCTTTGGAGGAGGCTCTCGTCGAGTGTGAGAGAAAGATAACCCTTCAAAGACCATATGGAATGTAAACCATGCAAGTGGGCTAACACAGAGAAAGGCATCTGCTGCCTGAGGGAGCTAGCTGTGCGTGAGCTGATTTATTACGACCCACAAGACACACAGTTACCTCTTGACCCAGATGAAGTACCGCGCTCACAACCCATGTGGCGAAAGGTTCTACAGAACGTGCCACCATCGTATCTCAACTCACTGGCAATATCGGATATAGGTGGAGGGATTAGGGCACCAGCTGTGGGTGAAGTAGGTACCTGATCCGGGAATATGGAGATAATGTCTCTTCCTCTAGGCAGGCTTGCATCTTGACTGTGGAGAAAATGTCCCAAAAGCTTGATCAAGTTGAGGAGAAGCTCCATTCCCGAACCGTTGAGATGGCATCTTGGCCATCAAGAAAAGGTGTCTTCCTAGGAAACCAGCTCGAGAGAAACAGAACGCACCACGAAGTGTCCTCTGGTATCTCCTGCGTTATTTTGGAGAAGACATGAAGAGATGGGATGGAAAACCTACTGCTGCCCTACAAGCATGAGCACATGAGTTGGAAGGCAGAACAAATACAAGAGAAAGTTCTTCCAGGAGGATGGCTGCTCCAGTTTCCAGCGACTAGTTCTATAGTCAAAGTATGTGGGCTTCAGACCCCTATGCACCAAATGTAAGTAGAGGGAATGAAAGAGCAACCCACGCAAACATGAACCCATTCCTCGATGGGTATTATGTGCAAAATTAGTTGGGCCACTGAGGAACATCGAAACAACCAATGAGCAAGTCAGGCTGCTAAAATGTTCCAGATAGATTTGGACTGGGAACATAAAGGTGAACTGTTTTTAGCTTGGTGGGCCCATGACACTTCAGGTCATCGAGGAAGGAATGTAACCTATAAATGGGCTCGTGTCCAAGGGGTGGACTTAACCATGGATGCCATTGCGCGGGTTATTCATGTCTGTGAAACATGCGCCGCAATCAAGCAAGCTGAGCGGTTAAAGCCTTTGTGGTACGTGGGGCAGTGGTTGAAATATAAATATGGGGAAGCCTGGCAAATTGACTATATCGCGCTTCCTCAAACCTGCCAGGGTGCTACGTGCTTATAATGGTGGAAGCAAGCACCAAATGGCTGGAAACATACCCTGTACCCCATGCCACTGCCCAGAACGCCATCCTGGGCCTTGAAAGGCAAGTCTTATGGCGTCATGGTACTCCAGAAAGAATTGAGTTGGACAATGGGACTCCAAAAACAATGTCATAGCCAGTTGGGCTAAGGAACATGCTATTGAGTGGGTATACCGTAGCCCCATCAAGGACTAGCCTCTGGGAAAACTGAGTGGTACAATGGGCTGTTAAAAACTGCCCTGAAAGCTATGGGTGGTGGTACCTTTAAAAATTGGGATAAGCATTTCGCACAAGCCACCTGGTTAGTTCACACCAGGGGATCCAGCAATTGAGCTGGCCCTGCTCAATCACACCTTATGCATACCATAGAAAGGGATAAAGTCTCTGTGGNAGGGAATGAAAGAGCAACCCACGCAAACATGAACCCATTCCTCGATGGGTATTATGTGCAAAATTAGTTGGGCCACTGAGGAACATCGAAACAACCAATGAGCAAGTCAGGCTGCTAAAATGTTCCAGATAGATTTGGACTGGGAACATAAAGGTGAACTGTTTTTAGCTTGGTGGGCCCATGACACTTCAGGTCATCGAGGAAGGAATGTAACCTATAAATGGGCTCGTGTCCAAGGGGTGGACTTAACCATGGATGCCATTGCGCGGGTTATTCATGTCTGTGAAACATGCGCCGCAATCAAGCAAGCTGAGCGGTTAAAGCCTTTGTGGTACGTGGGGCAGTGGTTGAAATATAAATATGGGGAAGCCTGGCAAATTGACTATATCGCGCTTCCTCAAACCTGCCAGGGTGCTACGTGCTTATAATGGTGGAAGCAAGCACCAAATGGCTGGAAACATACCCTGTACCCCATGCCACTGCCCAGAACGCCATCCTGGGCCTTGAAAGGCAAGTCTTATGGCGTCATGGTACTCCAGAAAGAATTGAGTTGGACAATGGGACTCCAAAAACAATGTCATAGCCAGTTGGGCTAAGGAACATGCTATTGAGTGGGTATACCGTAGCCCCATCAAGGACTAGCCTCTGGGAAAACTGAGTGGTACAATGGGCTGTTAAAAACTGCCCTGAAAGCTATGGGTGGTGGTACCTTTAAAAATTGGGATAAGCATTTCGCACAAGCCACCTGGTTAGTTCACACCAGGGGATCCAGCAATTGAGCTGGCCCTGCTCAATCACACCTTATGCATACCATAGAAAGGGATAAAGTCTCTGTGGTGCATGAAAGGAATTTGTTAGGGAAAACTGGTCTTTTCCCTCCTTCAGAAAAAGGCAAACCCATTTGTGGGATTGCTTTCTCTCAAGGACCTGGGTGTACCTGGTGGGTGCTGCTGAAGGGTAGCGAAGTCCAATGTGTACCTCGAGGGAATCTAATGCTGGGTGACATAGCGTGGTGGATGGAGACGGATGGTGATGCATGATAAGAGATGGGGCAGAGAAAGGCAGGTGTGGGCTCCATGGCCCACGTTGGCTAGGCACTTTGGGCAGAGGGCTCAATCTGCGCACAGCTCTTGAGCAGATTCCTCTGCAACTGTTAACAGACTTTGCAAAAACTGACTGTGGGAATTTTTCTTTAACCTATTGTCAACATTTGGCCTGGAGTAAAACTGCCAGGAGCTCATCTGCAGGTTTTTTCACCTGAGGTTTTCACGACTTCAAGCTCATGTTCCTCCGTACCAGCCGTTTCTCCCAGGGATGCAAATGAAAACTTTGGCCCTGGCCGTGACACGCTCCTATAAATTTTCTAATGCATTAAGTTGTTAGTGCTTTTACGGTGTGTACCTTGAAGATGTTTTTTAACGACGATTGTACATCTCTGGAGCAGATCAATGTTATTTTGAAATGCAGTGTCTTTGATGCATCGCTGTGTGATGGTGTGGATGTTCCTTACAATACTAATGCACAGGAGTATCTGGGCTGGGTGTTGCTCTTATTGAAGTCAATGACAAATGAACCCTTGGTTTCGGAGGCAGAAAGATGCCGTCTTTAAAAAGGACTATTTTGGGGGGAAATGTCTTTATTTCTGTGTTACAGTAGGTGTATAATACTTTATATATATGAAAGAAATGTTGAATAGTTATTTACTCACTCATGGTAACTGCAGGTAGGTGTGCGGAGGTTAATTCAGCTCAATCTAATCACCGGTGTCAGAACCCGGAGAATTGACACGTGCGGTGCAAACTACCCCTCGTACCCCATCCTGCCCACCCCACCCCTTCGCAGAGCGCACCAGGCCTCTCAAACCGGAGATAAGCATATGTGCTCTCACCTGTGGGTCATCGGTTCTAGACCACAGCAGATGCCATTGAAGAGATTTTTCATTGACAACACGTGTAGATTTGCCTGCGCAATATTGCAGCAAGCGTCTGCTGTGTAGTAAAGAAGTCTCGGTAGTGTATCTAGTGTTGGGGGGAGTAATCTAAAAGCTTTACTAGGAAAATACTGTAAGAATTTATAAGCCCGAATATGGTTCGTAGATCAGTGTTTAAACAATGGTTGTTACGTACGTGCTGAACAAGATGTACAGCGTCCTGCGGCTTTGAATGGTACAGAGATAAAATAAGCAGTGCTAAACAGGCTGCTGCTGCTCTTAAAAGATCTTTACTGTTCATTAAATTATCTGATGCTGTCATCTAATGTTTTGGGATCGATGATACTCTGGGCTGCGTTTGTGCTGCTATCAGTTTTCGTTCCTGTATTTCCCGTGAAGGACGTTTATACTTGTGCTCCGTTAACACCGTTTTGCATGCTGCTGTGCCTGCTGCCAGGGGGCTTGGATCAATCGAAAGAGAGAAGCCTTTGCTAGCTCATTGATTTTCGTTTATCTAAACCTATCTGTTTACTCAGTGCCCAGGTATGGGACTAGTGCGTGTTTAAAGTGTCCGTGGTACGGGCTTGCTGCTGTGACCAAGTGTTAGCAATGTGTACGTGATGGAAAATGAAAGCCGATACGGTTCTGTGTGTTTTTTCAGGGGTGGGGAAGTAAAAATGGTGTCATCCTAATAAAGAGCTTGTGGGTTCAATTTGGAGCTCTTAATTCGGTGGGTTTGTCTGGTTCTGCTGGCATCGAAGCAGTGCGCTCTGCATCCCTGATCTCCCCCAGCTTGCTCAGCACTTTAACTCCCTGGCCTGAAACACAGACAATAACCCAAATGCAAAGTATTTATTGTTGCTTTAGAAATAAAACGCAAACAACCAACCCGTGATCAAAGCAAAGCATTGCTCTCTCCAGCTGGGCTGCATCTGTCCTTAGGCAGAAGCACTCTGAGATCAGACCTGTCCTTCTGTTGCAGAGCAAGGTGACTTCTTGGGTGCTGCTGATCTTGCCCCTGAGATGTCCTTCAGGAGCTGCAGGATGACTTCTCCAGCACAAGGCTTTGGACTTTTTTGGGGGGTGATATGCACAGTCCTGGAGCTCTCTAGTGTGTAGGCAGTTGCTCTCTCACCTCATTTGAAAATTGCCTTACAGGGGAGCAGGGATGGTATGTGCAGCCAAAGCCAGGGGCTGGAGTCATGGAGAGACATGGTGGTAGGTGGCTGGGCGGTGGGAAGTCGCTGGCTGGCTGTGTGGTTTGTGTCTCTGATAAGGACTGCTTGCACTTTGGCCACGTATAGAACCGAGACCAAACTCCCCTCCCATGAGAGCCATTATCTGGTTCAGCTTTTCTTTTTCTTTCCCTGATATCAAAGTATTTGGGAAATGTGGCTTGGTTGGTTGGAGGTTTTTTTTAATCATTGGAGAAACAAGTAGTACGTATCTCTGGTCATAACATTCACTCGGGTTCGATGTAAGCCTCTTGTGTCCCTGCAAGGCAGGACATGGCCCACCACGAAAACGGGTCCTCCTGAAAGCGGAGAGAGCACGTGGTGACCTCCAGCCCGAGCATCGCCATGAAGCGATCAAACCATGAGATCTAATTGTGGCCTTCTGACATTTTGTAACTGCTCAGTATTTATTTGCAGTATCTATTCCACTAAAGTCTTTTGCTAATGTTGAGTTAACTAGGTTAGGGACCTTCAAGGGGGACCAGATTGTGTTAGGTTAACCAGGGAAGCTGGATGGTCTATAACAGTGCAGGGTCTTTTTTCTTTCAAATGCACCACGCTGCTTTTTCCTCCAAAGTATTGAGTTTCCTTTGACTTCCAGGGGCACCAATCTGAGTTTCCTAGGTCTAAATTACTCTTTAGATTCCAATTGCTGTGGGAGACCACAGCCTCTGCGCAGGGCTGGGCAAGCTCTCCCTCCCCAGACAGCCTCTCCTGGTGCGAGGGGAGAGCTAGTGGCCATGCGTGCAGGTAGCTTACCATGCAAAATGTCCTGGAGCAAGCAAGCGGAGGTCAGACAGGATAAATTCTCCATCAGATGTTTTCATGAGTACCTTCTGCTCACCTCTGCAGGCTGAGGAGGTCCCGTGGGATCCTGCTGCGTAGACAGTTATGTTGCTCCTGCATCTTGGGATCGGGATGAAGTGGCACGCAGCAAATGCCAGACCCTGGCGAGCCAGTCGGAAAAGCCAAGAGAGCAGCAGGCAGTGAGTTTTGGGGTGACCCTTGGTAGAGACAACCCTGCTTAGGCTGAATCTGGGACTTATTAGGGGTCACCCCTTGAACCTGGAGGAAGACACCAAAGTGCATCATGCTTAACATATCTGTGGGGAGGGAAATGCGGGGGCACGAGAGGAAGCTGGGAAAAGTACCTTGGTTAAATCATTGCAATAACCACCCACTGGGTAGCTTTAACAAAGAAATGTCGTGTGTAATGTGGGCAGCGGTGAGTACACAAGCAATAAACTTCATAAAATGCTTTACTGCCAGGTCTGTGTCTGTCTGTGCCGGTGGTGAGCTGCTAGCATCAAACCTGGCACCGTGAGCGGGGCTGACATCACCAGGCGGGGGCGAAGTGCTATCCAAAACACGCTTGGCAGAAGACACTGGGCGGAAAAAACTGGCCTGTCCTCCTCTGCGCGCTTACCATGGGGTGTGCTTACAGAAAAATGTACCGTTTGGGTATTACCTTTCCCTGCAATAAATGGACATCGAAAGGCAGAAATTGAATAAAAGAAGTCTTAGTCACGCCGAGCTACAACTGCTCTTCCTACGTAGCAGTTTTGCTGCGGGACTTTTCCTGCCTTCTTTGGAAAGTCTTATCCATAACTTGTACACGTGTGTTACGGTATCGGGTCTAGGCACCATGCTTTGTCTCTTTGGCTGTGGGATGCCAGTTCTTCAACTCAGCCTATACTCGATATTAGCTCACCTAACTTTTTTTTTTCCCCCAGAATGTGGGAATGCCGCGTATCTCCCAGGGATTAAAGCTTGCTCACTGTCATTCTTCAGAGCCTTCAGTGTTCAGAAGTGTGCACGAGAAAGGGTTCTATGGGATGCCAGCAAGTACCCGTGCTGCCCAGGACTGGTCACTCAAGCCAGAGCTGAGATGTGTCCAGAACTGCTCAGTCCTATTCATGGCACATTTAGCTTATTTTTGCTGTTCTTTATTGCTCATACCTCTAGAGGAAAAATAACGGTAGCAGGAATTTATTTTTTTATATACCTCGGTTGCACTGGGATTTTATGAGGGCAAAGCCCTGTCCCTGGACCCGTCATGGGGCTCTGTAACACAGGCAGTCCCCTGTAAAGCTCTTGGCGAGGGTCCTGCCAGGTAAAGGACGGGTGTTGCCACAAGGTCTGAGCTTCACACCTGCTTTTTTCTTTTTTTTTTAACTAATTTTTAAATAGAACAGGTCTTGCTAAGGTAATTAGCCTGCCTGTGATAGGTCTGCTGCTGTTCTTGGTGCTCCCAGGATGCTAGGGCTCATCTTGAGTAAAAAAAAAAACCTGATTTGGGGCTCAACTGTGTGTCTCGAGGGTCCCTTTTTGTACGCGCTTATTACACTAGCTCAACAATTATGAATTTGGGGAACGCTTTAATTGCATTCACTTCTCTATAAGCAGAAGTGTAGAGTAAGCTGCACCACTGACTGATTTTTACAGTTCGATTAAACTGAAAACGCAGTGTTTTCATTTTAATCACGCTGCACATGTCTTTACCTACATTAACATGGACCTTGCAGTGGGGTTTCAGTAAAAACTCAATGCAAGAGTGGCTTTTGAAGCCTTATACTCGCATTCCAAGCGGTTTAAAGGCGGTGCGAAGGCAGGGAGTAGAAAGGTAGCCAAAAATCAGAAGAGTAGCATCGTGAGGTTGGTGGACAATAGATAATGCCAAATAATATATGCTACAACTAATACCATGGGCGTTGGGTGGTGCATGCTGAGGCCAGCTGTGTGCCACGGGATGTGGCCATCTCCCTCCTGGATGGTGCCAGGACCCCCTCAAGCCTTTGAGGATTTGGGGCCCTGGCTGGGAGCAGGCAGAGCTCCCTGGGCTGAGAAACGCCAGGCTCAGGGATTAGGTGTCTGCCCATCAGGCTTGCAGAACCCGTAGCAATTAAGGAGCCTACTCAAAAAGCACATTTTTAACCGTTTTCCTCTTTCTTTTAAAACATAGCTACAGCTGTGGCACGTGATGCTCCGCGATGGGGAGCAGCAAGGTGGTGAAGCAATAACCCCCAGCTCCAGGGGACCCTGGGCTGACCCAAGACAGTTTCGATAGGGTTTTCGATATCTCTGCAAAATGAAATCCCCCCTGCATTTGGGGCAGGGGGGCATACTACGAGTTCACTTATTTGTAAACTCGCCGTTCGGGCTGCGGTCTCTCCCGCGTGCCCGGAAGCACCTGCTCACCTGCGTTAGCAGAATTATGCCTACAGAGAAGCGTAGAAATGTCTCCGCGCGTTGAAATTACTCACTGACGGATACGCCTCCGAGGAAATGAGCAGCGGTTCCAGAAGTTCAACTCCTGTTTTAAATTAGATCTACAGAAGCAGATCCAGCAATTAGCTTTGCCTGCAGCTTCTCTGATGCTGGCGTTTTCTCACTTGCATCTTAAAATTTTGTTCAGATAATTATTCCGAAATAACAGGGAAAGCAAAACAGAGGCAATTAGTCTGCTCTTGGCTGTGCTGCAGGGGATGGCACGCGGAGATGACAAAATGCTGTCGTAGGGCTGGGAAGGAGAAATCGAGAAGGATGGCCGGTTCGGCGGTGGCTCCGAAAGCAGTGGTTTATCTCAAAAAGCATTGGGTTACTGGGGCTGAAGTCTCGATGGGCTGTTTGGTATTCCTCCCAAAACCAAAACACCCACAAAACCACCCTGCCTGGATAACGTAGGCAAAATGCCGCAGTAAGTTGTAGGGTCACGTTTCCCCGGGCTTTGCCAGAAATACTCCTCAAAATCAGGCTGGTTTTGTTTATTGCAGCGCTTCATTTGCAATTGCACCCTTGGTTTTATCAGGATCTGCACTGAAAAGAGGGGGTTTGGGGAAGCGGGGGCGGGTGTCCAGGTTTTTTCTGCCTGTTTCTCAACTTTTCTAATCCCGTGGGTATGCTGGCAGCCCTCTCCCCACCACGGCTGATGTCACGGTGCCCCGTCCTGTCTTGCACTGCGGACGGCTGGCGAGGCGCCCCGCGGTGATGCTCCTGTTCCAGGGTAAATGAGGGGGCACATCCCTATCCCTCCCCTCCCCGCAGAGCCAGCAGCGACGGGGCAGACGCTCGGTCCCCATGCGTGGCACAGAGCTGGGGACGGCCTGTCGGTTTGGCACGCGTTTATTTTGCACAGTCGCTTTCTACCTCGATGGCAGCTGTGGTGCGCGGTTCCCTCCCTGAGCAACGCCTTACGGCTGGTGCTGCTTTCTACCATCATGAGAAATTGCAGCTGGGACGGGCTCAAAGCCTTCCCTTGGCCCCCGGGTGTTTCAGCTGGACCTGCCGTCGTTCCCGTCCCGCTCCTGTACGTTACAGCAGCCACACAAGAGCGCGCTACGGTAAGCACGGATAGCACCAGCCGTACGCAAGCGCAGTACTACGGCTTGCGATTAATGGGTATCCAAGAGTCATGAACAAAACTGTAGGTTTGCTTTGTCAGTGCTGCTGAGTGACGTTACCTTAAAAATGCAGATTCGTGCGTCTGCTGGCTCTGCTTTTTATAGTTGAGTTGAGCTCACCGATCACCTGAGTTCACCAGCAAACTAAATATATCTGGCTGGCTAAACCTAAGAATAGGTTGTTGTAACATTAGGACAGGAGGGAAACATGCGTTTACAGTAGGTATTTCTTTTGTAGCTTCTAACGTGGTAATTTTATTGTGCTAGGTGATAACCTCCTTGATTAGACTTACATCATCTAAAATCAGATGTTTCTTTCTGATTAAGCGTCTTGATAAATACAAGCTAGGCTGTAGAATAAATTAGCTCTAGGATCAGAATTTCATTGCCTTCAAATATTTAGTACTCCTCTGGGCTGAAGCTGAACATATTTTGCCTGTAAAAAGGCTGTGCCTGTACAAAGTCACTATGAATTGGAACATTATTTTTGTTGTTAACTGATTACTGTGAAGCAGGGGCTTTTTTTAGTTGCTCTGTTTTGATCGCTGGAGAAAAAAGCCAAAGCTGTGTTCCCAAAATTATGTGAGAGGATTTGATGATAGGATGTGTATCAATAGCCAAAAAATCTCACAGCTATACGCTGCTTAGATAACTTAGGGCTTTTGTTACGTTAATAACCTAGAAACTCCATACAGAATTTTCTTTTGCAGCATGGACCTTGCCCGAGCATCCGTAGCCAGGCCCTGCTCAACAGGGATATAGATTATTAGCAGCCTAAATGGCCTCTTCGTGACTTGAATGGTTTTTCACGTACCCGTTAGCTGCAAGCTAGAAATAACACGAGTCTCGGAGGCTCTTGCTTTGCCAGCATGCTGCTCTTCTCCAGGTGCTGCCCGGAGCTTGCCCGGGAGACTGGACATGGGTGGAAGGGAGCAGCGGTGATGGTTCCCGCAGGAGACATCAACAGTCTCCTTCGCGCAATGAGAAAATGAGAAGCGTGGTACTGTAAAGATGTATCCTGCACCCCATTAACATCCAACCGAGGCAGTCTGATGGCTGCATTATTCTTCCTTTCAGAGTTCGTTGTATGCACTGCTCCGGCAGACAGCTCCAAGTTCATCCTGCGCTCTGCGGGCCGTCGCTGTCCTGGCACTGGCCGTGGCTCACGGCTGCCTGGGGCCCGTGATCTCCCCAAAAGTGGAGGTGCTGCTGACAAGCAGCCCATGGGAGGCACGATGCAGGGCCACGCAGGACCCGCCAGCTGCGGTTTGTCACTCTCTTCCCTTCCAAGAGCTCTTCAGTGCAGCTCTTTCAGAAAGGCGACAGCTCTTTCAGCTGGCCACAGTAGTTCATTGAGCACTAGACCCAAAATCTTCTTGGCTGGCTGGGGAGACCAGCAGAAAGTCTTCCTCTGAAGACTTAACCCCTTTTTCATAGCCCTCGGTCCCTGCCTTGCGCTCCACACGTTCACGTGTAGCATCCACGACTGCTGTGCCATAGGGGTGGTCTGAGCTCCCAGAGCTATGACAAAAACGTGCAAATCGAGCCGCTGGTGCCTCTGAAAAATTGGTCCCAAGGACCTGAATTAGCTACTCGCAACATGAGATCGTGTCGTTGTAACATCATCTTGTCGGGAGTTTTGCTAGCAGGGAAAACAAGAGTTTCCGAAAGCCTAATGCAATCAGGCTTTCTTCTTTCTTCGTCCTATGTGTGCTGCAAATAAGGGAGGAAAAAGTAAAGACTATGTCCTTCGCATTCAGACAAAAGGAATCCGGTAGTTTTGAGTTGAGCCAATCTGAGGAAAGGGCAAAATGACGCCATGGAAGATGTAATTGAGAAAACGAGCTCTGGTCTTAGCAGAGCTACCCGTGATGTCTCAGCCACGCGACCGGACCTGTTGGCTCTTCTCAAAACTTCGGCAAAAACAAATTACTCCAAGAATTTCTTGCTAGCGGACCTAATTACACTGCCCTACCTACCTTGTAGCAGCAGTAAGAATAAACGTCATAACAAAGGTGAGTTCAGACTGTCTTCCTCATGAGCATGGCTTAAAATGGATTTTTCTTCCCTGCCCCCCCCCCCTGCAGTTTTAATACCTGTTAATTATCATCTTGTGAGAAAAATGATTTCCTACTCACTGAAGTTAGAGTTTTAATTAAACATTCTCCTGATCCCAGTTAATAGGATATACACCTCACGTGGAGGGATTAATGCAATACTTTATAATGATCTATGTACAAAAATGTTAAGTATTTTAAGTATACGAGGCTTTCCTTTACATGCGACAACTTACTTAAAAACTGAGGTGTGTTTTTTGGTTCTCTGCCGTTCCTTTCTCTTTTTTCAGTTAAGTTGCAAGCTCCAGGCATGCTTAGTAATGTACACTTCTAAGGAAAGATAGACAGTTAAGCCCAATATATCTTCTTTGCCATTTGTCTCTGGAAGGGATGGGGCGGAAGCCGTTAGGAAAGAAAGGATTTAGCATATGGAGATACCTGTGCGTTGTGGTGGGATCCTGCCTAGTGGCTGCAGGCGTATGGCTTTATGAAAGGAAACAGGTTGTGCACTGCTTTCTAGAACTGATCTGGCTTCCTAAAATACACATTAAGAATTCACGTAGAGGAAAAATCGTAGATGCCAAGGAAGTTTGGCCAGAAGGCACCATGTTTTCTCCTTGCATCTCCATTGACTCACATGGTACGGAAAGGAACATACAGTTTAAGTGAGCAATTATATACAAGTGAACTTATAAATAGCCACCTTAAAAAAAATCTGAGTGTTTCAAATTTTATTTCATGTTTTCAGTGATTTCAGACAACAAAGCAGAGTTGTAAACCCAATGGCCAACATACTGCTGCTTCCCTCTTGACCCCCCTGGAGACAGGATAAGATAATGTTCTTGGGAGTTGTACGGTTATGCTGAAACCCAATTGGTTTAGATCAGTCTGGATTCACCTGCTGACCAAGACATAAAGTAGGATGACAACTGTCATTTGAAGAAACGTCTTGGTTCATAAAGATAAAAGCTGAAGTGGAGAAAGTGTGAGCAAGCTGTGTGTGATGGAAGCGGCTTCCGTACAAACACGAGCTGACTGAAGAGACGTCCACCTTGATGTTAGCGGGGACAGAGAGGAGGACGTGGGCTTTAGTTTGGGTGGGTTTTAACCAGTTTGGTGATTACTGTCCCTTACTGCCACCTTCCTCCCTGGCACCCTCTTGCTTACAACTGATGGCGAAGACCACGCAATATTCTCTATAGGCGAGTACTGCTGGGGCGAGCTTGAGTTTAAATGGGTTTTGTGGCTTCCCAAGGACCGCAGAGATGGAGACCTCAGAAGACAGCATTTCCAAACTCTGTCTTCAGAAAATAAAGATAAAATGCTTATTTCTGTGTGCTCCGTAAGCCATGTTGAGTGGGCAGCATTGCAGCAGGATGCTGGGAGGTCCCAGGCACCTCCCCAGCAAAAAGCCTGAGTATTTGCTTTATCCATTACTCAGTGGAGCAGGAACAAAAATATGCTGGCTCATGTCCACATTGCAAATGCAAAAGATTAACCTTCTAAGGGCTTTCGCGTATGTTTGTGTTTTCGTCCGCGTGTGTGTTCAGCAATAGAAGTCCTTGAAGCTCTGAACAGATTTTAGTTTGATCGTCAGGGAAGAAGGTTAGAACGGATTTGATTTGTGTTTAAGGGTAGAAAGAGAATTGTGCTCATTAAAACTCCAGGTGGTGGCTTCCTCGGCCCGCGTCCGTCTTGTGGTCGCCCTTGCAGTGGTCAGAGCCTTTCAGTGCCGCGGTTGTGGTTGGGCTGGGCCTGGTGTCCTAGGGGGTGCTGCCCTTGCAGGCGGCGGCTCTCTGCCCGTCCCGGTCCCAGCAGGTGAATAACGCTGAAGTAGTAAACACCAGTGTGCAGAAGGACGCTTGAATGCTGCGGCCAGAGTAGATGCTAATTAATCAGTACTAACCTTACCCCTGCGTAAGTGGGTTTTATGGAAGTGGCGCAGGTAGTGTGGAGCTGCAATGGGGTGTGTTGGTCACCGAGTATTTCTTGGGCGAGCTAGGCTTTTGAGTGAAAGTGAGCAGCACGCGCCAGTGCCGTGGGATGCTGGAGGTGAAATGGCTGTGAGATGGGATGGGGACAGGAGGCAGCTGGCTGGCCGCCTGCTGCGGAGCCTCATGCGTGCTCCAAAAACTTGGGAAGAGGAGCTGGCAAATGCCATCTGCAGTGGGACACAGAGGTACAGCCAGAGGAAAGCTGCTCCCCCTTACAGGAATTCACAGGACATTTAGATGGAATTAGCTGTTATCAGCACTAAATGTCAAAGCTTAATAGTGGGAACAGCGTATGGTATTACAGAAATTCACGCCGCATTCAAGTGATGCAGAGTACAAAACCTAAATCGTTTACCTCTTGAGACACGTTATTAAGCGTTATCATTTTAGCGACCTACTCGCATGCTGCCATGGATCAAGGGAGATTACCTGTGTTGCTGTGCAAACGAATTAGGGATTCCTCTTCAGAAGAAAACGTATGAAAGCCTAGCATATAACTTACACGTAATCAGAAATATTAATACTAAAAGCTTCCTTTGATTTTAGAAAAGGGGAAAATCTGTCACACCAGAACAACTGCTTTACCAGGATGAATTCAGGCCAGGCCCAGGTTTTGTCGGGAATGAAAGCTCAGCGTTTATTCACTTGTGTAATCCCCGAGATGGGCGACCAGAGGTGGGTACAGACACACGCCGACGTAGTTTCAGCTGTGGAAGCCACTACTTGTTGCGTTGAATGTGCAGCGTTGACAAAGAAGCGAAGAGGCGTTTAACAGCTCCACACGTGCTTATATCGGGAATTCCTGTGGGAACATGGAGTACGGCACTGTCTGCTGCCGCTTTCCTCGTCTTGTGTGAACGTATCAGTGGAGCAACCTGTGCCCTGGATAGTAATATAGTTCTGGTCTAGACAAATTAGTCTCCCAATATTAGTTTAAAACATGAGATTTTATCCTGATTAGAGAATTAGAGGTGTCTGCCTTATCCCTTTGAGGTGCTTTCTGCTTACCAAAAGGGAGGTGGCTCCAAACAATCTCTGTCCTGGGACCCGGTCGTGTGCCCGGATGGGCCTCTTTGCCCTGTTCTATACCTGTGATAGCAAAACAAAAACGAAGAAATAAAAATAAATCGGTAATTAAATGCAAACGCAAATGGAGGTGAATTCTCAGTTGAAGGTTACGTATGTGAACAAACGCGGGGGGAAACTGTTTCTCGTCAGTCCCTGGATTCTGGTGGTTTGGAAAGCGCCCATCGGATGGTGGAAACAGCTCCTAAAAATCTCCTCTCCTCTCTCTCCTTTTGGGTTAATATTCCCAAAGGCAGCGATAACCATTATAGCAACGGGGCAGATCTCCAGGAGCCGGATTCGTGTCCCTTAATTAGCTCGGGTGGAGCGCTGTGTTATTCCTTGAACAGCCCTGCAGGTTAGGCGGTCCCCACAGCCACGCGCTGCAGGACTGAAGGCGTCCCCCGGACCTGGATGTTACCCTCGTCTTTCCCCAAGACCCTTGGACTTCCCCGTCTGGGATGGGCCCTTCCCAAGATGTAGTCCTGCCTCACGTGCACACCGAGCAGGGCTCAAGGTGATGCAATTAGTGCAGATTTAACGAAGGAGCCACCTGCACAAAGATGACTGGAGCGTAATTTCTTTCACCTGGAAGACTCTGCACTACGTATTTCACCTTTCTTGTCTTGCCTGTGAGTTGGGGACACCGCGCTTCAGCCCCCTCCGCTCTGTGCTGCCCAAGCATCGAGCCGCGAGCTCCTGCCGTGACGGCGCTGGGAGGAGCAGCACCCTTGCCGTGAGGAGTACTGCCCCGTTACAGCGGGGCCGGTGATTGCAAATCGAGCGATGGTCGAGCGGGACCGCGCGGGTCTCCCTTTATCCCCCGTCCGCCGTGCCACCCAGCCGGTGGCACAACCATCACGTCCCTGCAAGCCGTGGTTTATCGCTCGAGCTGCTGTTTTACTCACACCTGCGATGCAGGTGAATGAGTGCTTAAAAAATAAAAGGGGGGGGGGGAATATATCTTGTGTAAACATTTGCATTTTAATTTTCTTTTAATTTCATGAGGCACGTTATGTGTTTACCAAGGCATGTAACAGCTTTGTGTTAACAGCACGACGATGCATCATTAAACCTGCGCCAGCTGTTCCTGCCCTGGTTCCCGTTACCGACAGCCCTCAACGGTTCCTGTCAAGGGAGGGGGGAAAAAAAACCCCGCGCTTTGCTTTAATAACTAACACTGCAAAACAAGAAGCAATAACAGAAAGGCCCTGACGTGTTTCTTTGATAAAGTACTGCCTGGGAACAAATTAGCTGAGGGTGCAGAGGAACACCTGATCCTGAGCGGGCCGGGCAGCAGTTTGGAAATGAAGGTCGATCCTGGGGATCAAATGGTTGATGCTATTTCTGATTACGAGTTCATTGATATCTCCACAAATCCCAGCTCCAGCGCAAATACTTTAAACTACGGGGAGTGTTTTCCGCAAAAACTGTTTGGCGAACACAGTCAAACCTGTGTAAGGCACGGTGTGCTCCCATGGGATATTGCCCAGGGGCCGGGAGAGGACGACACGCTGTGTGCTCCGGCGTCACCTGCGTGGGAGCGCGGGTCTTGACCGCGGTAGTCGGCTCCAAGGTGGCTTCAGGACCGTTGCTGCAAGAGGTCTGCTCGGTGACCCTGGGCTCTGCTGGTATGTGAAAGTTC
>VZSC01011365.1:332837-345378 GCA_013398225.1 Steatornis caripensis
GGGGGGGGGGAATATATCTTGTGTAAACATTTGCATTTTAATTTTCTTTTAATTTCATGAGGCACGTTATGTGTTTACCAAGGCATGTAACAGCTTTGTGTTAACAGCACGACGATGCATCATTAAACCTGCGCCAGCTGTTCCTGCCCTGGTTCCCGTTACCGACAGCCCTCAACGGTTCCTGTCAAGGGAGGGGGGAAAAAAAACCCCGCGCTTTGCTTTAATAACTAACACTGCAAAACAAGAAGCAATAACAGAAAGGCCCTGACGTGTTTCTTTGATAAAGTACTGCCTGGGAACAAATTAGCTGAGGGTGCAGAGGAACACCTGATCCTGAGCGGGCCGGGCAGCAGTTTGGAAATGAAGGTCGATCCTGGGGATCAAATGGTTGATGCTATTTCTGATTACGAGTTCATTGATATCTCCACAAATCCCAGCTCCAGCGCAAATACTTTAAACTACGGGGAGTGTTTTCCGCAAAAACTGTTTGGCGAACACAGTCAAACCTGTGTAAGGCACGGTGTGCTCCCATGGGATATTGCCCAGGGGCCAGGAGAGGACGACACGCTGTGTGCTCCGGCGTCGCCTGTGTGGGAGCGCGGGTCTTGACCGCGGTAGTCGGCTCCAAGGTGGCCTCAGGACTGTTGCTGCAAGAGGTCTGCTCGGTGACCCTGGGCTCTGCTGGTATGTGAAAGTTCATTCTTGCTTGGTTCTTTTTTTTTTAAGCTCAAAAATAATGTTTTATGGTATACCTTTGCATTTGCTGAAGAGCTCAAAACCATGGTTTTATTTCGACCTCTGTTTGACGCTTTGCACGTACCGATACCGTAACGAAGGGGGCAGGTGTAGGAGTGGAAATCTCTCTTTCCACGGCGCTCTCAAAGCGCAGAGAAGGAAGGCTGCGCCCTGGCGCACTGCGTGTACCCCTGCGGGCTGGGGCAAGGGCGGGCTGCCCAGTCCGGGGTGATCGCTGGGGCAGGGACCGCCGGCTGCTGGGAAGGCGCACCAGGGAGGCCCAGCCCAAACCCGGGAGCTCCTGCCCGCGTGGCAGCCCCGTGCCAGAGGCTGGACGGGGAGCTGGTGGGTCCCGGCTCCTCGCGGGGCTCCCTTACAGCAGATGCTGAATGTTTGCCTCTTCCACTCGGGCTCTCCCGTACGGTTCAAGGGCTAAGCAAGGCTTGAAGTCTTGCAAGAAGCTGACGTGGCTTTTGTTGGGGGGGTATATCGGGGGGCCTTAGCTCTGTTTCATGCCAGTCTCTGCTGACAGGAAGGCTCAAACCCATTTGTTTCGGGTGGCATCGAGCAACCGGATGGTGCTAAATTAACAGATAGGAAAAATTACCTTGATGTCACGGCCCCGTAAGGGCTTAATTAGCTTGTGTACCACTGACAAGATAGAGTATCACGAGCTGCCTGAGCTGCCGTGAGCCGTACAGGCTGAGTTTTCTTGCAGTCTTTGCCCTGCAATGACTTAACTGGCCAAGGTACCCCAGCGTGATGGGGAGCGGAGCGGGGGCCTGCGGAGTCCCAGCCCTGCTTTGTGAAACCGGCTCAGACACATTTACACCCTTTTCTTCCGCGCTGCCAGTGAAACGCACCATTATCAAAGGTTCAAGCAGCCTTTTCTGTATTAAGAAAAAGAATTTGTTGTCAATGATGCGGTACTTCATGAACGACGGCCAGTTTGCACTTGCCCAAATCACAAGAATATGCTATATTTACGCTAATGTACAGTAACGATATATTTTAGGTATAGCTTATACACCGGCGCCTGCTTTTTGTAGGGATGGATGCTTAGAAATCACTGGAGGGTGGTGTAAAATTTTGCATTTTGTCTGCGATTAGGCTCAACAAGTGAGCAAAGGGTTTAAATTTGTACTCGGAGGGACAATTTATAATAGGTATAATTTGAGCTTCATCCCTTTCTGATGTATAAACACGTACACGTTTTTCTGCAATCCAAGGTTACCACGTGAAGGTAGAAATTTCGCTGTGAAATCCGTTACAGAAGATGACTCTGGGCCTTTTCCTCTATCTTTGTCTTGCCAAGTCCTCTCAGGCCTTCAAGCGCTTAAGCTGGCCCTCCTCAGTCTGTGCCGCAGCCAGCGAGAACACTTGTTTCCTTCCCGAGCTCATATTTTGTGTTGTAGCTGTGGCAAAGCTGGAGAGGAAAATGCAAATTAAACAGGGATGGCAGACAGGGACAACTACGGAACAGCCGTAAAACCGTGCACTTGTTCAGCCGGAGGCACGTGCGCATGCTGACAGCGACGCCAGGGTGCTCCAACGACAGGGTGACAAGGGCTGTGCACACGCGTGCCTTGCTTTTGCTTTTCGAGCACGGACACGGCCCAAGGGAGGGACAGCCCATCAGCTGCCAGCACCGCTTCTCCCAGCAACGTTGGCCAGCGTAACGTCGAAAATAGCATCCGTGTCGGGGTTCCTGGTGCTGCCAACGCCGGAGACGATGAACCGGCGCATCTGCTGGGTGTCCGTTGGCCATGAGGAGCTCCGGCCCCTTGGCGCATTGGATGGGAGAGGCTCCACGCGGTGGACCGCCAGCACAGGAAACATCATTCCCAAGGCACCAACCCAGGCTTTTACGGCTGTAATTCTCTGCCTTGTTTTATTGTAACCCAACCGTGGGATTATTTACAGAAGCAGCCTTTGGTCTGGACACTCTTGATACTTACGTGCTCACCCAGCACGTGTGGTTTAGTAGTTGGCGTTTGTTTGTCGTGGAGTAACTAAAAGATCTGCAAAACTGTGTAATGCTATTTATAAAAACGTTTTAATTAACCTTAAACCTCTTGCAAAATAACCATCGCATTAAACACGCGTGGACGGGGTGAAAGTCTGCGTTGCTGGAAGCGATTACGCAGCGCTACTGGGCTCGCGCAACGCTCGCTCCCAAACTCCAGTCACCTTTCCCTTAAATTCCCCCTTGATTTAAAGAACTTCCTTTATTACCTGACAAGCTTCCTCATTCTCTGCGTTTATTTTGATTTTGCAGAGCTTTCAGCCATGCCTTTATTGCTGCTGAGGAGTAAAATATCTGTGATAGCCGGAGCAATAAATCTCCCCTCTGCCCAGGGACTATAGCCTCATGGCTATAGCTCGCTTTAGTTATTGCGCAAAAGTGCCATCGTACCACACCGCAAATTAGCGGGCCGGACGACAGGGCTTTGCTGATTATGCCGATTATGTGCGTCCGAGGAAAATCCTTTACTCCCCAAACTCAGTTCAGACAGTTGGACAAAGTTCGGGGAGAAAATCAGGAATCAATGGGTGGTGACGGCCATCTTTCCTTGCTTTTACCTGAAAATAGATCCCGGGAGCGGCAGGGCGGCTGCCAGCGCGTCCCGTCGGAGGTCGCGACCTGTGCCGTCCCGGGGGCTTTGGTGCTCGCACCCTGGCCAACGGCTTGCTGAGACCTCACGCACCGTAGGGGCTGGGCATGAGAGCTCCTCGAAACCATGGGTAAATAATACCCAAGGCTATTTCACACCATTGTAATCGCTGGAAAAAGGAAAAGCACCTGGCCGGTGCCAGCGGCGTAAGGGTACCCACCAGCAGCAGCATTGGGGACGCCCCATCCCGAGCCCGGCTGCGCCCTGGGGACCTGCTTGCACCCCGCTGTGCTCACGTATCCCCTCNGCCATTGTAATCGCTGGAAGAAGGAAAAGCACCTGGCCGGTGCCAGCTGCGTAAGGGTACCCACCAGCAGCAGCATTGGGGACGCCCCATCCCGAGCCCGGCTGCGCCCTGGGGCCCTGCTTGCACCCCGCTGTGCTCACGTATCCCCTCCGAAACGGTGAAAGCCCAGAACTCTTCATATCGCCTCTCGGTGATGGCATAGACCCGCGAGCACAGAGCAGGGGCATGGGAATCCCTCCTGTTCGCGCCTGAGACGCTGAGAGACGCGCGTCTCGTCTGTCCCCTTCCGTGCCAGGAGTAGCTTAATTAATGACGGCTTTTGACAGGGCTCATTTTCAGACATGCCGCCGATATACATGGAGGTCAAAGTACATTTCTGATGCGAAAACTGTGGTGAACCGGCTGTGTCTCGTAACGCCGGAAGAGCAGCCGCGCCGCTGGTGGCCGGAGCTGCGCTGGGCTCTCCCGGGCTCCCCACCTCCCCTCCCCTCTCCTTGTGACTACGGTTACACAGCCCCATCCTCTAAGCCCCCCTTTGCTCTCTGGAACATTAGTAAAGTAAAGAAACATGAATAAATCAGACGCGATATTAATTATTTACCCATCTGAAGCGTCCCTTCCTGCTTTTTCAGAACCCAGCATCCCCCTCTGCCGCGCAGCTCTATTTTATTTTTTAAATTATCTAACATTTCTTTCAATTTTTAATTCTCCCCCGCTATTTAATAATTAACGGACTAACTTTCTCTTTAATACCTTTTCCCGAGCAGCGCTGCGGGGCTTGGAGAGAGGCCTCGGAGACAGGCGGAGCGGGTGAGGCAGGAGCCCAGCACCCCGCAGCCCTTGGTCTGATCCTGCCCCTGGTGCAGGCGTCCCCGCGACCCTCAGCTGTCCAGCTGTTAAATTTTTTTTTTTTTTTTACCATTTTGATGTAGTTTTTGTGGTCACTCTGCTACAGCGTGGACCTTTCCCAGTCCTTTGTTCTGTTGGTTTAATTTCTTCCCTTTATTTTATCTCATTTTATTTTGGGGGGGGGCTTCTGTCTCCTGTTTGTCTTCCGCACCGCCACCGCTCCACACTGGTTTTTCTGGGGGGTTTTTTCCTTTTTTTTCCTTTTTTTTTATGTTTTTAAGATCCTTTTGCTCTGTTTTTTACTGTTGGCTCTACTCTTTCAGCATAATTTTCGCTCTTGCTTTGCTCGGTGGTGCTTCCCATTAGCTGGCCCTGCTGGAGATACTTTGCAGCCAGTGTATTTTCCTGATATTTCCATATTTTTGACAGCAGATGGACCTAGAATGCCAAATTCTGGCATTTGGTTTTCTTTTCTTCGGTGTAGCTTATTTTTGTTTGATCAGGGTGTAATCGGATCCTTGAAAATGAACGATTCCCTCCTGAATTACGTTTCCCCCCCCCCTTTCTTTTTTAAGCCTTTAAGGAATTTCTTGCCCTGTGTTCTCTTCCCAGAAGGGATCCCCTGAGGCTTTAGCGCATCCCTCAGCAACTGCAATGGCAAAAGGCAACGTAGAGCAAATACCTTTTAATTTAATACAAGTGTTTTTCCTGAAGGAGGCGTGCAGGTAGTGGTTTGTACACAGTTCTCAGGCGTTCGTCGAGCACCGTCATTTTGCATATACCCACACGAAAGACTCGAAGCAGGGCACTGAGGACGCCTCTCCTGGGATCCTCCCTCTCCAAGTGTCAGCCTGAATATCCTGTACGGAAGCAGAGCATCCCAACATCTGCGGCTGAAGCTTTAACAGCTTCCTTTTAGTCCATTAAGACGGAGGATTTTAGCATTCAAAATAGGTTTACCGTTATCTAAGAGAGTCTTTCCCCGTGACGGGGGTAGGCTTTCCAAGCTTCGTTAAGGACGAAGCAGATCGTGACGCCTCAAAACGTGGAAAGGCGGCGGGCAGCGCGGTGTTAGGGGTCGGAAGTCGTTTAGTCTGTGGATGCTTTAATAGCGCGTTGGCTTGGAAAAGGGGAGACCCTTTCCTGCCCCCCACCCCACCCCGTCTGCCGTCCGCAGAGCCTATAGAGATGCGGAGGGTGGTTGGTGTACAAGCTGTGCCCGGGATTGGTGCTCCTAAATTAATCCTCATTTCTAAACTTTCTGCCATTCGCTCATGGCTAGAAATGTTTCCAGTTTTTTCCCCAGGTGATTTGTCGTAGCAGAGGCGGGGTGGTGCGGAGGATGACCTGCGCCGTGGGGGTGAGGATGCAGCGTGGCCGGCCGGTCCCCCCGCCGCCGTGCCTGGCCTGGCTTGGGTTGCACAGCACGGGGGCGAGCAGGGCCTGGGCTGCTGCTGACCAGCAGTGAACTACGTGGCTTTGGGGTCTTTTGTTGTTTTCGTTGGGTTTGGGTTTTCTTTTTTTCGCTTGGCCAGACCGTAGCGTTATAGAGCAGTATCTTGGCGTCAGCGCGGTGGGAACGCAAACAACCCAAACCCCATACGGGCTGTGGAAAAGGAGAAAGCCATGATCCTAGAAAGCTCCTTCGGCTTCTGGCCTGCGATGTATTAAAAGGGCAATTTTGCCTTTGAGAACCGTCTTTCCCATTTGTTTTTCCAGCCCAGCCCGTGCCCCACGACGCTGCCGGGGCGCAGCTGGTGGCAGCGGCGCAGGAGGGAGCGGGGGCGGCCCGCGGAGGTCTCCCGGGGAGCGCCAGCCCCTTCCCACCCCAGCTGCATCCCCCGGGAGCCCTCAGGGCTCGTGGAAAACATAACCGCTGAAGGCAGGCCCTGCCGTAATGCAAACGGTTAAAGGGACTGCGATAAATCCTGCGCGAGCCCCGGCGCTCCGTAATACCTGCACAATGGAGTGGGCTGCGCGCTTGAGCCATATTAGCACTGTACTTTATTCATAAATTCAAATTATAGCCATTTACATACCAGATAAGACGTAATTGCTGCTTAATGCTTTTACATCCTAATGCCGTTATAAAGGACAAAGAATTATTAGGATCTTTCTCCAATGATCTCTTTTGATGAAGAAAATATTAGCTGGGAGTTCTTGGCATTAATTCTGAATGGCTGATATTGATGGCTTACTGTAAGCTCGGCTTGAGCTGGCAGAGGAGATAGTTCAAAGCCCAAAGCAATACAAAGACGTGAAAATGAAGTGACACGTACATTTTGAAAACAGCTCAGAGAAATAAAACGTGGCTTTGTAAGTGAAGTCTCCCAAGGCCTGGAAACGCTCAGCCCCGGCCAGTTTGTGTGCGGCATCGCTGGGTGCTGTCAGCGCTTCGCTTGCCATCCGATAGGCAGGTGGGTTTTCGCTAGCAGAGGATTGCGCTCGGTTGGGATTGTTCTTCGTTGCCGTTTTAGCAGAAAGCCCGCCTTGGTGAGTGAACAGCAGGAGGGATTTCGTGCGAGTGCTCGGAGTCTTCCCCCTCTTGTGGGAGGCGATGCCGCTGCCCTGCCCGCGGTTACCGCGCCGCAGCCTCCTGCCCGCTGGCAGAGGTTGGAACGGAGATAACGTGAAAATAAATGGGGCGAGTGTAACTGAGGGCCTGGGCTCCCCGTGGCAGCACCGGCACCGCCGGCTGACCCGTGCTTTCCCCTCCTCCTCCTGCCACAGGCTGTTGTCTTCCAGCGCTTGGTCCACCCCGTGCCACCCCTCGTGGCCGCTCTAGAGGTGCGTTACAGGCGGCGGCGTGGCACCGGCCGACTCTGAAGCCCAGCGATTTTGACCTAAAACGTTGATTCCTGCCCAGCGAGGCATTCGGAGCCTCCCCGTTTGCTGCCGACGGCCAGGCAGGGCGCAGAGGGCTAAGGAGCGGGGAGGTGTATCTGCGTTTCCCTGTGTGCGTTGACGTGCGTAACTTCACTTCGTGGCCTTACCGATGAGTAGTGCCGAGCTGTGGCGCGCATTTTAAAGCCAGCAATTAAGCTGGCTCAAGAGTAGCTAATTCGTCAACACCGAGTAGAGCGTTTCACGGGTTTCGTTCATGCCAGCTGCNTGCAGAGGGCTAAGGAGCAGGGAGGTGTATCTGCGTTTCCCTGTGTGCGTTCACGTGCGTAACTTCACTTCGTGGCCTTACCGATGAGTAGTGCCGAGCTGTGGCGCGCATTTTAAAGCCAGCAATTAAGCTGGCTCAAGAGTAGCTAATTCGTCAACACCGAGTAGAGCGTTTCACGGGTTTCGTTCATGCCAGCTGCACTTCCCGCCCAAGCCCCTGCAGGCTGGTGTTTTACCAGGAGCTCCTCTGGCTTCTCTGGTGCGATTCCTTGATATAACGTGGTGAAGANCGCAGAGGGCTAAGGAGCGGGGAGGTGTATCTGCGTTTCCCTGTGTGCGTTGACGTGCGTAACTTCACTTCGTGGCCTTACCGATGAGTAGTGCCGAGCTGTGGCGCGCATTTTAAAGCCAGCAATTAAGCTGGCTCAAGAGTAGCTAATTCGTCAACACCGAGTAGAGCGTTTCACGGGTTTCGTTCATGCCAGCTGCACTTCCCGCCCAAGCCCCTGCAGGCTGGTGTTTTACCAGGAGCTCCTCTGGCTTCTCTGGTGCGATTCCTTGATATAACGTGGTGAAGAAAGGCAAAAACTCCGCCACCTCGTGCGTAGACTGGTTAAAATACGGCGTTTCGGTGCTCCAGCCTGGAGGGCGTCCTCCCACCCCAGCCCCGGGGAGGGCTTGGGGCACCTCCAGCCCGCAGCTCTGGTCTGCGGTCTGCCGCACCAGCGCTTCGGCTTTTTCACCTCCTTGGAGGAAGAAACGACTTTTCATACGATTGGATTTCTTTCTGAGAAGACATTTAAAATCAAATTTCTGATTAATCGCAGCCTGGCATGTCAAGGTTTGAATAGATTCCTGAAATGTTTTATGCTTGAGACTGATCTCTTGGAGTGTAACCTCGGGGAAGGCAATTTGGAAGAGGGGTTATGAAGCGATACCCATCTTCCAGAGGTGACTGCTGTCTATCAGCCTCCTGGAGTTTAATTAAGATGAATGATTGGGCTGTTGCTGCCTGAATAGTCACGCTGACGCTGTACCGTTCCGAAATCGCTTCATCCCGGCCTCTGCCGTTTCATGGCTACGGGGCTGGCGCATGGGGCAAGCACTGAAAGGCGCGCGCTGTACCGAGGGGGCATGCCCAGCACTGGCCGGCCGAGGCAGCCTCAGCGGAGGAGGACGAGGAGGGGGAGGCGGCACAGGAGGCTTTGCGGGCTGAGCAGCCCACTTCAAGCACCGCGCAATTCTGCGTGCGTAGCAACTGGCCCTGTCTATCAGGTTAATGAACCGCCGCGAGGATTTGTAAAGGAGCCATTACTCTATCAGGTCAAAGCGGGTTTTTTAAAACGCCTTAATGTGAGTTTTCATAACCAGCCATTATCGCCAGCTAATAACGTGCGCAAATAATTGATCTGTGTTTTTGAGGAGCTTTTCTCCAGGCATCCTGGGATGCCGTGTTAGAGCGACGCTGGAAACCTCAAGCAGAGTCCGTCGGCGCAGGAAAACCGTCTTAGGAAAACACGCGGAGGAAAGGCGGCAGAGGAAGGGTGGGAGTGAGGGGTGGGTACCCCAGGTGGGAGCGATGGGTGCCCCGGAGCAGGGCAGCCTCGGACGGAGAGCGGGAGCGGATGGAGGCGCTGCCCCGCGCTGCGGTGGTGCTTACGCCTTCTGCTGTTGGGAGTAGTGTTTGGTGTGTGCAATTTCACGTCCGCTTAAGTGCGGACGCGCAGAGGTAGAGCGGACGGCGTACTGCGAGCTTTCGTTTGTTCCGCGCGGGCATCGGCTCCTGAGAGCACCTCGCTCCTGGACGGGAGCTGGGCTGCCAGCTCCTTCCCAGCCAGCCCTTCCCGGCAGGTTTTCGGTTGGCGACACGGTGCTCCTCTCCCTTCTCGTTCCTGCCTGCAGGCCGCAGAGCGCGGCGGCTGCGCTTCGCTGTGAACACCTCGCGTGGTCACAGCCCACGTTGCTGTTGAATTTCCCAGGAAGGGGAGCTGCTCCCACCCGGAGCGCCGGGAGCGGGCTAGCCAGACCTGGGCAGCCCCGAGCGCCTCACGGCTGTGGCTGATACCGGTTTGCATAACCTCACCTTAAAACCGCGAACCTGTCCGTAACGGATCTGGCCCTACAGCTACGCCCGTCTCTCTGAATTCAGTGGGCTTTATTTTCGATGCGGCCTGTTAAGTAAATCTCTCTTTCAAATACCCATCGAGGGAATAAACAAAGCGCCATTACAGTGGCGTATTTAAAAGGCTGCCACGCTAAAACCAACAGGCTGCTGCGCGCCACCGTCAGCCAGAAATAAATGGAAGCATATAAACAGAGCTTGCAATAAACGTTAATGCGTTTTAATCTGCTCTACTACCTACCTGCCAATTATATTTCACAATACACTTGTAATAATGAAATAAAACACGGCAGTAAAAGGCGGCGGCGGCGTTAACCCCTGAATGTCTGACAGGCAGGGGTGCGGGAAGAACGTGCCCTCCGGCGCTGGCCTGGAAAATGTTTAAGAGGGGTTGAGCCGGCGGCTGTGCGAGGAGGCAGCCGTGCCCAACGAGGCATTCTGAGCAAACTATATGTTTTTAATTACGAAACTGTTATTACTGGATTCTAAGAGCCTAAAACGGATGAAAAAAAATCTGCCAACTTTGAAAACTCCGGGGAGCTGCATAATGACTGGTGCTAATTATATAGTTCCACCATGAGCCGAGTGAGCAGACTGAGAAGGCAAAAATTTAAGTAAATAAAAATGACAGTGGGATTTAATTAAAAGAGAAGGAGCTGCGTGAAACCTGTGAACCTTATGTAGCTGCTTGTTCTTGCCTACACCACGTGCGACGGGGAGAGAGGCTGGGAAGGCCGAAATAGCAAGAGATGAGTTTTTGTCTGTCTTCTGTCCCGCTTTCCCTTAAACGCGAGCGGCGAAGGCTGAGAAGCGATCGCAGCCGGCGCCTGGCCGGCAGCGCAGCAGGGTCTGCCGCTGCTTACGGGCCCGGGGGAGGCTCGCTTTGGGGAGGCTGCACGTGGGAGCCCTGGAGCAGGGGCTGCCGCGCGGAGCTGCTGGTACCGGGGTCCCTGGCGGTGGGAGGGGAGCGGGTGATGATGCTGCTGGAGGTGCTGCGCCTTCGCCCTCTCGCCTTTAACTCGGTTGCGCTGCGGGAAGGGGAAAACACCCGGTGTCCCCTCGTTTGGGCGGGGGCAACAGCGATCCAAATGGCTTCTAGCGAAAATCATGGCTTATTTCTGGGTGACTCAGGTTTGCAAACTGTGCCGTATTTTGGTTCTTTAACAGAAGGTTTCTGTAGCTCTGGGAATAACGCTGTAAACTGCCCCTGGGGTAAACGCAGTCCCCGCAGCAGGGCTTCCTCAGGTTCTCACCCCCGTGACACCCAGGCAACGTCCCCTGCGACGAGCCTGGGCCACGCTGCCTTTCTCCTGCAGCTCGGGGGATGCCGCGTGCGCCGACCCCACGGCAAAGGAGCCCAAAACGCGGGTGCGCCCTCGCAGCCAGGCCAGCACCGCCGCCTCAGCGGTTTTTTAAAGGTGACTTGATGAAATATGTATGCGGATCACTTCACGGCAAGTCGCCCAAGCTATCAATTTATGCCAGGTCGACTCAGCGCAGCCCTTTGATTAGAGAAATCTGAAATACGATGCAGCTTTCCTCCGGTGATCATCCCCGAACGATGACGTGGGGTTTGGGCGCGTGCTGCCAGAGGCGCCCGTGCTCACGCGGTGGTGGCGCTGGGTGTCACGGCCCCGGATCCGCGGTGCCCGCTCCTGGGATGGCTCAGCAGCCCGCACCTTTCTGCTGCTTCCTGCGCCTCTGCCGTCCTTTTTTCCCCGCTTTGCGCACGTGGAAGGTGAGGGGTGGACGGCTCTGTGGAGCTCACGGTCTGCGTGTGGCTCTGTGTCCTTCAAGCTGATCTCAGGAAATCCACGTCCTCTTTGGCGAAGAGCAGCAAGCACGGCGATGGCGAGAGGCGGTAACCGCCCAAATACCGCGTTGCAGAGACAAAAAGCTTCTTGCGGAGGCCAGGCCAAACCGGGTGTCTCCGAGATGACAACCAGACCTTGGTTTTTTTCATTGCCTTTCTCTGAAGGCCCGGGCACGTGCGAGAGCGAGGACCAGAGCATCGGGTGCTGGGACCCCAGGGCGAAGGGAGATGGGGGAGCTTTGGGTTGTGTTTGAGCTGGCATGAAGACGGAAGAGAAATAGGAAGAACTGCTCATCTTGGGCCTGGGAAGGAGAATATCCTGGGTGACGTGGCGAGGACCGCAGCAGGGAGGGGGGAACACGAGGAGGTGAGACAGCATCTCCCTGCGCATGGGGCACAGCATCCCGGCGTCTAACCCAGCCCGCCGGCTCNGAGGCGGTAACCGCCCAAATACCGCGTTGCAGAGACAAAAAGCTTCTTGCGGAGGCCAGGCCAAACCGGGTGTCTCCGAGATGACAACCAGACCTTGGTTTTTTTCATTGCCTTTCTCTGAAGGCCCGGGCACGTGCGAGAGCGAGGACCAGAGCATCGGGTGCTGGGACCCCAGGGCGAAGGGAGATGGGGGAGCTTTGGGTTGTGTTTGAGCTGGCATGAAGACGGAAGAGAAATAGGAAGAACTGCTCATCTTGGGCCTGGGAAGGAGAATATCCTGGGTGACGTGGCGAGGACCGCAGCAGGGAGGGGGGAACACGAGGAGGTGAGACAGCATCTCCCTGCGCATGGGGCACAGCATCCCGGCGTCTAACCCAGCCCGCCGGCTCGGCCACAGGAGGTTGGCGGTGCGACGGTCGCGTTAGAGCTGCAGGACTGAACACACATCATCTCGCGGTGGCCTCTGCCTCTCTGAAGAGACTCCCACCCGTCCCGTGCCCCGTTCCCCAACGTCCCCGCACCTCTCCAGCCCCAGGCAAAGGGTGCTGCTGGCTTTT
>VZSC01011366.1:0-54218 GCA_013398225.1 Steatornis caripensis
CATGGGCTGCAGGTCCATCTCTGCCTTGCCATGGTTCTTTACGGGCTGCAGATCCATCTCTGGTCTTCCATGGTCCTTCACGGGTTAGTCCACCACGATCCTATGTAGGCTGCAGGGGCACAGCCTGCCCTCTCCCCAAGGGCTGCAGGGGAATCTCCACTCTGGCTGCCTCCTCCCCCTCCTTCCTCCCTGACTCCCAGTATCTGCATAGGTGTTTCTCTCACCTCCCCCTCCTCCCTCTGCTGCAGGTCTCCTCAGCAGTTTCTTTGTCCTCTTTTTAAATACGTTATCGCAGAGGTGCATCCACCATTGCTGATGGGCTGGGCCTCAGCCTGAGGCGGGTCTGACTTGGAGCTGGGTGAGCTTCTCGCAGCTTCTCGCAGGGACCACCCCTAAGCCTCACTACCAAAGCCCCGCCACACAGACGCAACACACCTGACTAAAATGCAAAGTGTTTTTGACGAGTGAACTATTCCTGTTACAGGAATACATGTAACATGTTTTGTATATTTTTTTTACTTGTGCTGCAAAACTGTTTTCTTTCTGGCAGGTGTAGGAGGAAGCAGGGCCTGTTATCTGTGTCTTTGAGTTGTTTCGGTTTGGACCTTTGTAGTTGTGTGTGGATTGCATATTTCCAGATGTGATTTTTTTTTTTTTTAGAGGGTATTCTATAATCGCTTACTATGTTCTACTGATTACCTTAATAACCTATAAAAATATTTGATACTTACTCTTGTTGCTTTTCTTAGCATGTGCTAAACTTCATCTAACATAATTCAGAATTTTTACTATCTTACAAGAGTTATTAACAAGGGAAATTTTATTAATTTGTAAAGGGCTATTAACTCTGATCCACAAAGACAGAAAGCACAGTTTGCAGTGTTAGCAAGAACTGATAGTGTAAAATGAGTAATTTGGGTTTTTTGTCTTCTGTCAGGAATCTCATTCAGAAGAATTCTTTCAATTGGCCAAACATTGTCCTGATTTTAATTTGGTCTTCAGGTGGAGTTTTCTGTTCCAGTTTTGAACAGATGCTCATAATGTCGGGGAGGGCAATGCAAATGAAAAGTTACAGGTTCTTTTCTTTAGTTTTAATAACTTGCTATGTTGGTATTTACACATTTTTATTCACTTCAGACATGAAGATAGTTACGGCACTTCTGTTCTCACAGTCCTTCCCTAGACTTTTTTTTTTTTTACTCTCTTCTTCAGGGCTTTGTTCAAAATGTTTAACCCAACCTACGTGTTATCTAAGTTTCTTAAACTGTGCCCAGATATTCTCAGGCAAAAGCAGAGATGTGCCTTCCACCTTTGCCCTGGTATTGTATTTGTGTATTGAGCCTTCTGTGTATAGGTGTACTGTGCTCTAAAGCTGTGACAATTTGAGACTGTTCTGACTTTTTTAGGCACTTCGTCTCAGTAACGTAGCTATGGCAAAAACTACCACTGGTCAAATAGTAAATCTTCTGTCAAATGATGTGAACAAATTTGATCAGGTAAGAAGTATTACAGATCTTTCCAGGGGACTAAGAAATTGTGGGGTTTGAGTTAAGTTTTTGTTTACAATAGGTGATTAAGTGTTTCTTACAAAAATTTTTTCTAGTTGTTTCTTGAACATCATAGGAAGGAGAAGTACTCTCCTAAAATATGAGAGGAAAACATACTTTTTTTCACCCATGTTAAATATTTTCCTTCTGTTTTCTGAAGCTCAGAGAAATGTTGGTGCATGAAGATAAAACAAAATCAATGTGGTAATTTACTTCCTTTCTGAAGGTTAGGCACCTCTGTGTACATTTAGGTCTCTGAATCTGGTGCCGAATTCTCACTGGATGCCTCAGTACTTGCCACAGGCAAAGGTGCTTCCTCAACTTTGTGTTATTAGGGTTTAATTTTTTAGCTAAGACCAAAAGCTAATTTTTTTTTGTTTGTTTCTTAACTGCCTAGGTAACGATTTTCTTGCACTTCTTGTGGGCTGGACCAATTCAAGCTGTAGCAGTAACAGTACTTCTCTGGATGGAGATAGGCCCATCATGTCTTGCGGGAATGGCAGTTCTGATTATCCTTCTTCCTGTTCAGACCTGCATTGGGAGGCTTTTTTCTTCCCTAAGGTAAGGTCACACGTGTTGGGTTGTAGATATTTTCTGTCCTGAGCTTTAAAATGTGCATACTGGATGGAGTACTGCTCTGGTGAGGTTTTTTGCATTGTCCTTTATCTTTGCCTATGTTTTTCATAGTCGCTAATGTGAGATTCTGAATTCCTGTTTAGGGACTTAAAGTGGTATGTCTTCCAGATGTGCTGAAAATACCTGCTACTCATTAGGTGGCCAGTATATTAAAAGAGTTGGGCTACTTCTGTGGCTGCCTTGCTGTAGATCTTGGAGTAGATTCGTGTAACTCCTTGAGCTTTGCCTCCCTGCATTGATGTTTAGGGAGTGGCAACAGTATACAGTATACAGAGGCAATACTGTCAGTCCTGCTCTCAGTTTGACTTACTGGGGTGATACAGAAGTTGCAGCAGAAAGCTCTGAAGGTTTCATGTTCAAAGATCTTGCTTTCTCTCCTCCAAAACAAAGATGCAGAGAAGGGAAAAGGGGGAAGGAACTGATAGAGAAAGGAAGAACAGAGTTATGATGGTGGTTTTGATGCCAGCTCTGAGGTTTCTAACTGTAAGGTTCTAGGCTGTGGGGATATAAAATGAGTTTGCAGCAATTTTCCATTCTCAGACAAATTTTATTTGCTTTTCTGTGACTTCCTCCTAAAAAAAAAAAGACTTGTCCCAAGTGGGAATATTGAATTATCTTCAATGTTTTCACTTCCTAACTTTCTTTTTCTGGTGCAATTAATCATGCTCTACTTACATAGTGAGCTTATAAATGGCTTTTGGATCTAAATGGGAATATTTATGTGCTCCTTTACTGTGTGTGCATATGCTTAGAAGTGTTACGTATCTTTGTTGAATTTGTATTCAGGGTGAATGGGTTCCTTCTAGCTCTTTGGATAAGTAAAACTTTTTAGTGAGTTACTGTTGTTTTCAAGTTGTATTTTAAGAAAAGTTTTCTGGAGGTATTGCCATTGCATGGCTAGGTATGAAGAGAGAGCTGAGAATTGCAAAATTAGGCTGACTCGTAGACTTCCTTCTATTTGTAACCACTGTGACAGTCTTCAGTTATTATGCTCACATGCTGTTTCTCAAATAATGAGCCATTCAGTGTTTTCCATCAAATTCTTAGGTTTTTAATTATAAAACATGTTTGTAGAACACTTCCAATATATTCTTACATGTGCATTTTCACTGCATGTGTAATACGCATGCATAAATACCAAGCTGCTTCACTGTTGGGTTTTTTGAGTTTTAAGTTTTTGAGGTTTTGAGCTTTGAGTCAATAGTTAAAATCCTTAGCACTTAACTAGCATCTTATCCATGGTGGTAAGCATTATTATCCCCATTTTACAGATGGGAAACTGAGATTAAGGGACTTGTCCAGGGTCAGACAACAAGGTGACAAAAATCTCTTCTTGAAGGTATGTATTTTAGAAGTTAATCAGTGGCAACGTAATGTTGTTTGGGTTTTCCCCCCATTCATTAACAGCCACTTGTTTGGATGCAGTGCAATGGAAAGAATTTGTTAACCTGAAAAACTTTTGCTTGTCAACATGTGCACAGATCTCTCTGTTTATGAATGTGAAGTGAACAGAAGGAGTTAATGGGAAAACTGAAATGGATTCCAGCACAGTAATGATGAGTGTGTTCACGTGGCAATTGCTGGGAATCTTCATGGATTTAAGGAAATCAGCCTATAAAGAAGTAATTTAAGGATTAAAGCTTTTTCCAAAATCCAGGCACGCTCAGTGTGGCAGCTGATTTGTGCTATTATTCAGCATTGTACTTGTGACCAAGTGCTGTAAACACGTATGTCCACACCAGTTTATGATGCAGGCATTAGCTTCAGTGCTGTAGGAGTTTGCAGAAAGAGACTTGGTATCCTAGGGAATGGTATACAGTGTATTACGCAATATTGCTTTTACCTGCACAAGTACTAGAGGTTTTACAAAATATACGTGACCTAATGCATTATTTGAGGAATAGTTCAATTATTGAACTGAAGACCACTTTATATATATTTATTCACAAGAGCTCAGCTCTTTCACAGCTTAGCCATGCAACTGTAATATTCTCATTTAAAGCCCTTTTATTTTTTTTTTAAGAGAAAAACTATGTGGAACTGTTGTCCGACATTATTAAAACCCACCAAATATGCCTCATGAAAGCAGAAAGGAATTCCGCAGCTTGCTTAATTTAGGATGCTTATTAGTATCGTAGAAGGGACTTCTCAGATGTTTGAACAATTTTCAGGCCCTTTCCTATTGCACTCTTAAGCGTGGTGTGTGAGCATGCATTTCCCAATCATCCTGATCTGCACGTAACCTGAACTTAGTATTTTTAAGATCGGGGACACACCTTCCTCTGCTGTGGATTGCCATCAGTGCACTGGAAGTCTGTGTACTTTAAACCATTATATAATATCTCTGAGACCGTGGCTTCTGATACTCATTACAAAATGCGCTTTTTGCAGTGTAGAAGAGTGTAACTTAAAAAAACCCAGTGAAAATTAACCCCCCTCATCCCCCGAACGTCTTGAACATTTTCAAGCAATTTGAAAGAGGATCTTTACTATGATAACATTTCAGTGGGAAAACTGAAAATTGGTTTATGAGAACTATAGCCGTTTTGATTCACACCATTTGAAAAAGAAACCTCTGTTAATTTTGTTATCTTGAATCATCTTCAATCTTCTGTTCTCTGGAGATCAAGCCTGGAAGTTAGGTCTGAAAGATGACTGTTTCAAAAGATTGCAGGTGAGAATTGTTGTTTGCTGCTGCAGACACATGAGCAACACTAAATTTTGCCATTTGCAGTGGTGGTGTGTGTATGGGGAGGAAAGGGTGAGCTCTCACATTCTTTGAGGAATTGTTTTTCTTTTGCTGTTTCTTTTTGAAAAAAGAAAAGAGGGCTTGGCAAAGATAATCTCATTCCATGTCAGTACAGTTGGTTTAGACTAAGCTATCTTCCTCAGTCTTCATAAGAAGCCTTGATTGTATTAGGCCCAAGTTCCTACATTTCTTTTGTCAGTTTTCTTGTATAAATATTTCTTAATACCCTGCTTCAGCCATTCTAACATTTATGGAATGCTGGTGCTGAGAAATTTTTTTATAATGATAAACAGGTGTCTGAAATTCTTTCTACTTACTGCTTTAAACATGGCTGTTTCTTCCAGACCATCAGAGAAATCTTAAATTAAGCTGACAAAACTCAGCCACCCCTTCTAAAGAGCTGGGGTTGTTTGTTTGTTTGTTTGTTTTTTTAATATGATCTCTGAATCTTAACTTTCATTGGTATATACAAAAACAAATAATTTCTCAGGAAAAGGTATGTGTTATCAAAATAAGGCTTACTATAGCTCACTCTGTGCAAAGTAAGTTTGTCTGCATGAATGAATTCAGAATTGTAATAGGCTTTATTAGCGTGGTTTATGCATTCATTACATGGCTTCTACCTTTCAGTACTTTTTTCCTAATCAAAACTGTGACTTTAATTATATATTTTTTTCAGTTTGTTCATCAGTGCAAACATAATGTGGGACTAAGATATATTTACTGTAGCGTTGATTGCAATTAATGTTTAAATAATGCTTAGCCATTAAAGAAAACCGTATCTACGTTAGCTGTCCTAAATTATAGCTCATGTATTGTAACTAAGTAATCCTTGCTTCAACTAGAGTTAATCTTGAAAAAACACAAATGGAGGCCAGTTTCTTTAACAATGTCAAAAGAGCTGTATGAGACAGGTTGTTGTTTTGCCATTTCAAAACCATTACAAAAAAAAATTTCTGATTTTTGTTTAGTTCTAAATTTAATATTTGTAATTTTTTATTTGAGGAGTTTTTTTGTACACAAATATGTTGTTTAACTAGTACTATGCGTTAGTGCAAGAGGATGTAATTCTGAACATTGAATGAACTCACAGTTCTCTGAGAACAGGGAATACCAGGAATACAGACATACCAAGTCTGTCTGCTGTGTGTCAGCTTTAAGATACTGTTTTAGGAAGACCCTTAAATGCAATTACAATTATATGAATCCTCTTTACAAGTAAAAGCAAAAAATTCATTAATATGAGTATGTTATGCGATTGTAAATGGTCTCACTTCTTTTGAGAATCTGAGAATTTTTACTTCGTGCTATTTACAGAAGCAAGACAGCTGCCTTAACGGATGTCAGGATTAGGACCATGAATGAAGTCATAAGTGGTATGAAGATAATAAAGATGTATGCTTGGGAAAAATCATTTGCAGAACTTGTGAATGGTTTAAGAAGGTAATCCTGGAAAAATACAGCTATATGATATATGATCTATGTCTCTTTCCAATTTTTTACATGTCAGTAAGTGCATTATTTTGTGCTTTAAATGCTGTTTACTTGAACTTCTTTGGCATTTTTTTTTTTAAACTTTATATATCAAGAGTGAAGGAATTAAAATATATCCAAAGGGGACAGAAAAAGAAAAAAAACTCTCTGGTATTTATAAATTCTGGTTTTTTAATGCTTCCTTTTATGGTTGTGTTTAAAAGCAGCAACTAATATACTGCAGTAGTTGTAATTGAACAATTTAATCCTCACAGGTCTGTAAGCTAATAGCGAGGAACCAATAAACAGACATTTCCCTTCTGAGAAATATATGGAATCTGACTTTCTGTCCTAAATGACAGCATCCTCAGGTAGTACTCTGCTTGTCTTTCTGCGTTTTGAAGTAGTACTCAAGCCATCTGGGAAGGATGGAGGGGAGAAAGACAGCAGCTCAGAAATTCTCTAGTTGTTCAACTGGCAAGGCTGGCTGAGTTTGGTATCCTAAGACGTTTCATTTCAGAGGTCCATCAGCATCTGATTAAAACTTAAATTTGATTTTCAGACAGTATTTATGCTTTTACTTGACAGTACAGAGCATTCAGTACTAAAGGGTAACTGTAGGAGTTCAGGTGCATATTTCTCAATAATTTAATTTTCATGCTATGTCCCTCTCCAGCATATGAGTGGAAGGTTGTTATCCTGCTATAGATTCTGTTTTTAATTTTTTTAAAAAATTGTATTATTTGGAATTCCTTTTTTTCTTTTTAAGGAATTTTTTTTCCTTGACGTGTACAAGCTTGCAAACTTGCTAACGTTCCCTGAGACGTTTCTTCCCACGCACATATTTCTTTCCTCCTTCAGGTTATAGGATCCTGTGCTGATTGAAGGTTCTTGATTGATTGAAAGCTTTGCTGTCTTGCGTGGAGCCAGAAAGGATATTTCTTTATTGAAAGCTTCCTCAATGGGTGTATTCACATCACTAAACTTTAGATTTCCAAGTTCAACACCTCATTAGGATTAGAGGCTTCCTTTTTAATGATGGAGAGCAATCAGCTCTTCCAAAACATGTTTTGAGCCCTCTTTCTTTTCTTTAACTCTGCTGTGGAAAACCGTAGTTAGAAGTCTTAAATGCAGCCAGGTGATTTATTGCTCAGTATTTCCACAGTGGCCCTTGACAGTTGCTAAGACAACATCTGAACTCTGTTGCTCTTTTTTCCTGTGGCTGTTTGTATTAGTTTCCTTTGATATAACCCCGTGCCTGAAGACAGTGTAGTATATTATATACAGCCTGTGGGTAGGCTGTAATTTATCTGATAATTATGGAGAGTAGCACAAAGAACTTGCTGATTATCCACAGATAGTGAGAGGATTATTAAGGATTATTAGAGGGTGGGAAAAGAATTTCATCCAGGATTGTACAAGTAATTGAATTAGACCCAATTCAAATGATTTACATACAAATGTTCTTTCACTGTACTCTGGAGGAGATCAGAGATTGTGAGCCTTAAGCTGAAAAAAGTAAGTCTTTGAAACTGTTTGAAAGTCTGTCAATTCAGCCAGTTTGGCAAGTATAGTGGGAAAGTTACTTAACTAGTTTTCCAGTAGCGCATCCTGCATCCTTCTTTCTGTTAAGTGAGGACTTAATTTACTTCAGATTTTATAATCATAACTTGAGTTTCTAATCTTAGTATATACTGCCAAGTGGAAGGTAATCAAAATGATCAAGATTTTCCTTGAGAATTGCCAGAATGTTTGGGAAGAGAAATTAAGAATTGTTTCAGGATTTTATATTCTATATTATTTCAAGCAGATAGAACATATGGGGAAGGAGTAAGTTGTTATGGCTGTCTCGATAAAGAAAAACTATTATTTTAGTAAGAAGTTAAGCCTGATGGCATCCACATTGTAGATAGTGCAGTAACATCTTGAGGATTGGACTTGGTCAGCCAAGAAGTGGAAACCGAAATTTAACTGTGGTGAAAATTGAGAACATACGCATCAGCGGCTTTTCGGTTGCTGGAGGGAGACTTATGTGTCTGTGCAGTACTTCAATCAGTATTTAGCTTGGGTAATGGCTGGCAGAACAATTGGCCTCACAGATCAGTGTTTTCTGAATTATGAACCAGAATTCCTAGAGCAAAGGAAGCCAGGAGCATGGTCCACATTGGGAAGGATTTTGACTGAGATCAAAGGAAATACTGCAAATCCTGTGATCCAGCTTGAGGGCCGTGGGTCAATTCTTGATCTTTTGGAAGTTACCCTGTTTTTAAAACTGCAGAGTATGTGTTGATCTTATCAGGAGTTTTGTGACTGAGCTGTACTGGATTTTGATATTGGAAGGATAAGGAGTTTGTGGGTGCTTGGCCTTTATACAGAGGTTTTCTCCTGTTTGCTCTTGCACGCAACCCAGAAAGAGTCGAAGCAGATTAGAATCTGAATTAAAATACTAGCTTGACCAAAGCAGTAAAAAAAAAAAAAGTATTTTGGTTTTCTGTCTCTGAAAAATAATTATTTTCTGTAGCTACTAAGATACTAAATATAATATTTTTCCCCAGTTAATTTCTAAGCTTTAAAATTCTATTTTGTTATTTACCATATAACATACTTTCTTTACAGTTCTTTACATATGAGTTGAGGTGGTGCAAGGGCTGGAGAAAGGATATAAAAGTAAAATCCTGAAAGTGGGTTTCCCTCATCCTATTGTTGAGGGCAACTGTGATGAGAGACACTGATGTGATTGTTTATATTTTGCATTTTTAGGAAGGAGATTGCCATGGTTATGAAAAGCTCCTACCTTCGAGGACTGAACTTAGCCTCTTTCTTTGTGGCAAGCAAAATAACAGTGTTCATGACTTTCATGGCATATGTACTACTTGGCAATGTCATCTCTGCAAGTCGGGTGTTTGTTGCAGTGTCCCTGTATGGTGCAGTAAGACTGACAGTAACTCTGTTCTTCCCTGCGGCTGTTGAGAGAGTATCTGAGGCAGTGGTTAGCATACGACGAATCAAGGTATGGTTATTGGTTTGAATGGTATGTGGATTTCTTCTCTTATTCTAACATTGTTTTAATGTCACTGACAAAAGCAGCCTTATTTTACTTTTGCAGTTTGGGATTTTCAACAAAATAAGCTAATTTGAAAACTGAACGCATTACTGCATAAGCATGTGCAGAAACATGAAATGCACTGTAGGACGGGCTGAAATGTAAAAGAAAAATGTATGTGCAAAGTGATGTTGCGGACATTTTTGAAGTAAGAGGAACGTGTGTGCAGATGCATTGGGATTGGGAGTTGAAGGGCAAAGGCGGCAGACGGGAGCTGTAAGATTCATATTCCATGTGCACTGCACTGCCCTGTCAGCTATGGAGGACAGGTGTGAGCCCTAGCTGGTGTCTTGTGGCTGCTTTCAATACTGGAGTAAAGACTCAAATTCAGTAAGGGTGAACATCAGTAACTGCTGTTTTGGCACATGGTCTTTATGATGTTTGGTTTGGTGTGTGTTGTGAATAAAATAGTTATGTTTGCTGTCTCTACCAATACTTTGGCATAAACTGCAAGAGCAAATGCAAAATGCGTTTTGAATTTAAAACTTGCAAAATCCCAAATTGTCAGGTTATCGAAATACAGAGTTAAAGCATGCCAGCCATTTTAGAATTTAGTTTTCAAAAAAACCCAGGTTAATCTAGTCTAGAATAGAGAAAGCAAACACTTTATATGTAATCATACGGCTTTGCATAGTGTCACTATGGCATTTGTTGATGAAAGTAGCTAAAATTCTCCTATTTTATTTTCTTCTACATGTGCTTGAATATAATAAATCAGGGTTTTTGTTGATAACTTTGCCAAATGTAGTAAGCCCACAGAAAAAAATATGTATTAAACAGGTAATCTTTGCACTTCAAAGAAGCATTTTGTAAAAGTTACTGTAAATGGAGTTAGAAAAGGTTAATGTGTGAAAATCATGACCGCAGCAATATTGTAGGCAGTAACTTTTTTATTACTGCTTAAACTAAACTGTGGGAGGGGAGAGAAGTGCTTGGGATACTGGATGTTGCACACTGTCTTTTCTGTACTCTCATATACGTTGTGTTCAGCTCCAGGGCACTGCTCTTTCTTTTCCAGGGCTGTGTAGGTTGAGAGACGTGAATGGCTGAAAAAGATGCCTTAGGAACAGGAGGATGGCACTTGAGCAGAGGCAGCGATGATCTGTTCCCTTTTTTCTCCTGTCTCCTTTTCCAGTGGTCACAAGATTTTACTTCTAACCGCTGGCTTCGACTCCCCTGCACTTAGGATTCCTTGGGGATGTTTTTTGGAAACCGGCTCCAGAATTTAATTCATTGGGCAAAGAATTGTCCTAATGATATCTGGAGCATCCTCTGTTGCCAACATTTTAGCTTCCGTTTCCCAAACTGCGAAGTGTTTCAGGGTTGGACGTTTTGCTACTGAACGACCTGCTGCTTGACCAAAGATGTGTTATTGAAATGTCAGTAAGTGGAAAGGAAGTAAGAGAGTAGGAAATACAGAGAAAATGATGAAGACAGTGGTTAGGTTTATTTGGGCAAACTGAAAATGTATTTTTTTTTTTAAGACGATGTTTTATCTTAGGTTTTGTAGAACAAGTGAGGTTTCTGCACTGATCTTTAAGTAAGCTCAGATGGAGAGAAGGAAGCAGGAGATACTATGCTTGAGGTGCCAGTAAAGAATGATAGATAGGAAGTAGTAGCCTTTCTTCCATATTCATTTATACATGCGTAAGAACTGTGTGGCAAAAAGAGTGTTGTGGTCTTGTGTTTTTTTTCCCTAAGCTCTCTTTTCCCGTCACCATAGCTACACATCTGAGAGCTGGTCTGCGTCTCTTCTTGAAGCTCATCCACTCTTTTGTGATGGAGCGATAGGCTCAAGGTCCCTTTGTGAAACACAGCAAGAGCAGTTAATTTTCAGAGGGTTATTTTGGCAAGCATGCAGAAAAGAGGATAACTTTCAGCTGGGTACAAAAGACGGAGATTTATCTTTCAAGGACACAGTCATATCTCAAACTAATGTTTGATGCTCAGCATCCTGTGGATGGTAGCAACTTTATTTTTCTCTGCATGGAAGATTATTAACTGCAAAAAGAATGGAAGAATGTTTTAGGAGAACTTAAAGAGTCTCTAAGACTCAAGTTATTTTACTGCATTTGAAAGTTTTATTTCTAGTGTTGCTTTTTCCCTCCACTTTCCGTTCATGGTGTTAACCATATAACTTTTTTCTTCATTTGTACTAGTTTTATTTGAAATCTTCCATGTGTGATACTAACTCTTTTGAGTTAAATGGCTAGCTAGGATTTATACCTGGGATGAATATTGCTGCTAGAAGAGAAATTCCTGGTAAACGCAGAAATTACGAGAGACTGATTCCTTGTAATTGCCATGGTATTTCAGCCATCATCAGCAAATCGCACTTCTGAGGTCTTCTCTGAAGCTACACACCGCAGTACTGAGTAGGCTTTGTTTAGAGTTTCTTTCCCTGCCTACCACCCTCTTATCCTGAGTACTCTTTTACACACGTACAGGTTTAGGGTCTGCCTGTCTAAAACAGCACTCGGCAGTACTCATCTGGCTGGAGAGCTCAGGCATGTGTGGCTTTGCGCTTTTGCCTTTTGATGGGGATGTATGTGTATGTGCATTGAATTTGCAGACTGCTATGTTAAAATGCTTCAATTCTCACTGAAAAGATACCCACCAGCTGGAGCTTGAGCCATACTGCTGTGCATGTTAACACCTAGCGGTACTCTTCCTGCCCTCCCGTGGCTCCTGGCATCCTCCTCCTGTTCCTTCTTAGTTATTGACTTCTGTAGGTCTTCAGGAGCTATCATGCGTCTGCAAGCTGTTAGCTCAGTACCTGTTAACTAGTCTTGGCTTCGAAGATCAAGGCCTTCTTTCTTTTCTCAAAATATAGTCTGCTGGAGGCCTGTCTAAGTTCATTATGCTCTCTGATGCAAAGCACAATAAAATTTTTCACTGTTTTTGTCTTAAACTCGTGGTAACTGTTATCCTTGAAGATTTTCTCTAGAATTTGCCTCTTTCGTTTCTAAATATCTTTGGGCTATTTGTAATCTAGCATTGGGCAAGGAGTGCTAGAAGTGCAGCTGGGGTACAGGAGTGCACGTTTATGCAACTTGAAGGAAAGGTTCTCTGACTGGGATATACTGTAGAAGTACAATAGTAAAACTGCAATGAACCAGTTGTGCAGTTGGACTTTAAAAGGAGGAGAGGTTCGGATAGTGTTCTGCAGCATTTTTATCACTGGAAGAGTGCTTAATAGGCACAAATGGACAGCTTTGTACTGTGTCCTCATTGCTTTTCTGAGCAAAACTCGAATAAAATAAGCCTTCACCATCAAAGCAGTGAAATGATAAGGTGTTGCAGTGAGGGTTTCACCTCCTCTGCATGGGAAGGAGGAATCAAACAATTCTAAGGTATGTCAGTGTTTCAAGGGAAAAACAGGGCTGTTTCTTGAGGTCCATTTGCTTCAGGAATTCTCTTTTATCGAGCAGGTTGTTGTTAGAGTCCCATAGTACTTTTATGGTAAAGAATCTGCCCTTTTGTTTTTTGTGGCAGGGGGGACCACTGACTAGTTGGAGGTACACTGTGGAAGGAGTTGTGCATTGCTTTGGAAATGAAATTCCTCGATGAGTTTGTGGTTGTTTTTTTCCCCTCATAATTAATGTTCTGTACTCTCATTCCAAAAATGTCTGCCTTCATTTCCCATTCTCAGTCTCACATTAGGCAATATCCTGTGCTTTTCTTCTATTGCAGAACTTTCTGATACTTGATGAAATCTCACACTTCAAGCCAGAACTGCTTGGTAATAATGAGAATGTCATTCTTCATGTTCAGGATTTGACTTGCTATTGGGATAAGGTAAATTTACTTCTACTAAACATAAAGTATATTGATGCTGCAGGCATTTTAAGTCTAAAAAGCAGTATGTCTATGCGTGCTGATGTTTTGTATTCCATCTTTTGTGTATGAGAATCCTTTTAGTATGTTAAGCTAACTCTGTAGAATAGTATTGAAAACACTATCAAGTGCATCTTAAAGTAGCTATTCCTGAATATTAGACTAAATGAAAATCTGTACGTTTCTATGTGAAAGTGTCTCTTGTTATTAAACAGCACTGTATTGTAGCTGAGATACTTAAACTGAAATTAAGGACAGACAGCGCAGTAAGGTGGGCCTTAGTGGATGGAGTTTTTTTTCTGTGAACTGAATGCTGATCAGTCCCTTAGTCTAGAACCAGTACAATATTACACTTCTCATAACAGATTTGAAAGCTTTAGAAACTAGTCTGTATGTATTTGCTACTCTGTGTATTTTAGTTGAGACTGTTCAGCTACAAATTGTTCTCTGCTTAAAATGCACCAAAACCACCCAAATGACTAGAAAAAGGGACGATACACAGGTGATAAATTTATTATGTATCCTTGTCTGTAAAAAAGGCAAAGATTGACTTTCTCTTTTAAAACTGCAATTGCTAAGGTAAGTAGTGACTTGTGATGAATTGTTGGAGCTATTAAGAACTGCCAGTATCCTTGCACAAGGGAAGCTTCAGTCTCCATAAGAAATGCTGGAAGCTCCAAGAATGAATTTTGCATATAAATATAATGCAAATAAGACGTGTCACTTAGTTCCCTTTATATACCCTCTTCCCCTACATGTGCTGTGTCCCAAAGAAGATAAAGTGTGAAAATATGTAAGGATCTACCACCTACTACTACTCAGCTTCAAGAGAAAATTGCTACGTTATTGTGCTTTATGTTCTCAGAGTTGTCTCTGTGACATAAATTCTTTCTGAGACATTGAGCAAACTTTTAATTGATATGAAAAACTTAATGGTGAATGTATTTCTTAGTCTTTGTTTTCTTCCCAAACCAACATTGGTACCACTGTTAACAGTTTATAGGAAATGGTTGCATAATATGCCCATAAAACACTTTCATTTTCTTTCATGACTTGTTTATATTGCATAAAGCAGAGCAGCAGGACTGGAGTTACTGGTTTCCTTTTGATTTAAAAAAACCGAAACCACCCATAAAACTGTTAATGTAATCTTCATTTTGATATTTAATTGTAGTGTGCATGGGAGAAGAATCGTTCTCCCAGAACTATTAAAAGCAGCTCAGAAAGTTTCTCTTACATCCTCTTACAATGATGCAAAATAATTTTACAGAGTTGCTCACTGAAAAGATGAGGAGTTTTGAGAGAGAGGAGTTGTAAAAAGAATAATAACAATATGCTATCCTTTGTCAAGTAGCTTGAGTTAGCTTGCTGTCCTGACTAGGTTTCTTCGGATCTCTGTATAGACAGATGATGTACAGCTGGGTGATAATTTTTTATTTTTAAAGATTATGAGCTGAAAGAGATAACAAAAAACCCAACAACTTTTGAATCCAAAATCACTGGAAGTAAAAAAGGGATTATTAGCTAGACTTTTAGGAAAACAACCTAACATAGTGTATTATAATTTATCAAAAGATAAACAAACCTAATTAATTCATGGTCACACTTGTTTTACTAAGGCAAGTATTATCTGAGTCCCACAGGCTAGTCTGATACCAGCATGGAATTTGGGATTCTTCAGTACGGAGTTTTACTGATGTGCCTTGAGTTTACAGAACAGTCTGCCTCCTCAGCTGAGCAACTTTAGATTTAAAATTCAAGCATTTGAACAGAGGCCAAATTTATCCCTTGTAATTTTAGTAACTTAAATGAGGAGCCTAAGTAGTGTAACACTTCTGTGCAATATGTGATCTCTGTATCCCTTAGATGGGATGAATTGCTTCTTTCTCTTGACTGCAGGACGTGTAAGATCTGCCCAAGCTCACATAAGGACTTGCTGCCCCTGGAGAGTTCATTCTTCTGTCCTTCTGTGCTCACACTCTGTGTCACTCTTCCCTCCCTTGTGCTGGTATTGATAGTTGCATGTACAGCCCTGTGGTGAGCCAGTTCAGAGGGATAAAGCAACAGAATATGAATCACTTCTAATGTGATTTGTTTTGTGATAAGAGTCACATGAATAACCTGTCTGCAAGCTTAGGCAAGAACAGGTGGCAGAAGAAGGGAAGTGAAAGATGCGGATAGTTGGCCGGGCACAGGGGAGCAGGGACATTTGTGGTAATGAGCTGTCAGATGAACTTAGCTGTAATATTAGTCTGTTCTGTAGTATAAGTGCCTCAGTTTAGTGCCTAAAAATAGGTGTGTAAAAATAGGTGTACAAAAATAGGAGTTTATGACAAATTGTCTTTAATTATAAGGAATATACTTTTTGTGAAAATAACACATTCCTTATGTGTTTGTAGCCATGCTGTTTGCTTGCATTACTACTTTTTTATAAAGACTATGGTATCTCACAATGCTGCTTTAATATATAATATTTGGAGAATAGTTTAAAAACGTTTTAAAAATTTTCTGTAATGTTTTTAGGCTCTCTTTTTTTTTTAAACTTGAGTGTGGGTGGGAATATCTTTGCACTTTTATGAGTACTGAAGCACAACCTCAAGGGATCTGAAGAAGAGCCTGTGTGTCTGAAAGCTTATTTACTTTTTCCATATAGACTAGTTGATTTCATAAGAGATATTTTTTACTTCCTACGAACTTTGCATTAAAGAAAAAAAAAATGTCTTGGCTGCCACAAGTTGGTAGAGTTCCCCTGACCTTAGTGCTAGCTGACCACCTGAACTGCGTACTCTGGACATGAGAAATCAAATTAATGGTAAAATGCTGGTTAGAGGGGAGGTGGAGAAATGGAAGAAAGCCCCGTTGACGCCACCTTGTGGAAATCAATATTAGCAACAAAAGTAGTTTTGCAGAGCTGCACAAACGTGCACAAGTTTGGGTTCCCACTGTGTGACTGAGTTCGTGTGAACCCCGTGATGCTTCTGCGAGGTGGTAGCTGCGATGGGGGACATGCTCTGAGGATGCTGTTGCCTAACCGAGTATTGCTCCTGGCATGAGTGGAGACGTGCGTGCTAGCCCAGCTCTCCCTGCTGTCATAGGTGTGGATGGATACTGTACCTGTGGCTCTCTCCCAAATAGTTTGAAACAAGTTGTGAGAGTCCCCTTTTCTCAGTCCCACAACCTAGCCATGCGGCATCTTTTGTGCGGGGTTATGTGGTAGCCTCTTCAACCTCTTGAAATTCAAAGGGTGGCTGGAGATTTTAAGCAGTTTGCAAGTTGTTAAGACGTAGACTAGATAGTCTTCACCTTGCTCTTCTTTCTTGAAGCTTTAGGCTGGGTTTTCATTTGGCCTTTTAATAGACATAATTTTTTTCCTTTTCTTTTCTTAAAAAATGCATATATTTTTCCATTTGCATTTTAGTGTCAGTCATGAAAGTGCAATCTAAGATGCATGTAAAGGCAGATCCTGTTACAAGGGTGTTTTGCTTTAATGAGAGGGAGCTGAACCAGGCCCTTAGGAATTGTGGTTTAGCATAGCTATTAAGGACACAAGCATCCTTTCTTTTGACAAGAAATAGGCATTTTTACAACCTTGATCGGAGAGGTGCAAAATATGTTGGGAAATAAGCTCTTATCGGTAGTGTAACATGAAGGACAGGCATACTAGAAAGGAATATTAAACAAACAGTCCTAGAGTAGTGCATTTTCACACAAACAGGCCACTATGTGGTCCATGAAAAGTCTTTGAGAATCCAGGATATACAAGGTGAAGTTACATAAAATCAAAATGGCATATTTATATTTTCACTTTGGATAGAGCCTTCACTAGAGCAAACACAGACGTGGCTTTCCTGGGGCTCTGAGAGAGCTCAAACTCTCCCTTAATACAGTATTTGTCCGGCTACTTGGAGCTGTTGAGTGTGCCACGACAGGGCTGCGAATGCCGGTGTGATGGCCAGCAGGGAGCTCCTGTTTCTGAGGCTGCCACCCCAGCCGTGTGCTGAGCTGCAGCAAGGATGCATGGGCTTTGAGGAAGCACTGCTTCTACTGCCTTTGGGTTCCTTATTCTTTGAACACTGTTTTGTTTGTGTTACTTGTTTGTGTTGAAGGATCAGGGTCTTACAAAAGTGTTTGTGAATTACTGAAGAGGCAAACTGCATGCCTGAAAATACAATGGGCATATGGGTTGCTAATTTATAGTGATTTCTATGCATTGTTTTGTGTTTCTAAAGAGTTGTTTATGGTGTGTATTTCATTACTGAGGAAGCCTAACTTTTTCTTAAATCCATAGAGTTTAGAAAGCCCAGCACTTCAACAACTTTCATTTACTGTCAGGCGAGGAGAATTATTGGCTGTGATTGGTCCCGTAGGAGCTGGAAAAGTAAGTCTTAATGTTTACTTCATTCTGCGGGTTTTTATGAGTCTGTTAAATGTAACTAGAGAGTTGAAAATGGAGAGTTCCTGTCTGTGTATGACACACTTCACATCAAGATACTGGCAGTCAGGAAAGGCAGATGTCCTAGGCGTGGGGAGGAGATGGTTCGGTGTTACACAGTACTTTGTATGTTGCTTCTGGACTGCATCTGAAGAATACTAGTGCTCTTCTACTATTGGCAGTAGTTTGAGTGATAAGGTGAAATAGCCTGTTGTGCTAGTGTACACTGCTCAGTCTCTGATGTCTTTAATGTAGTCAAACTTCTTAATTTTTACTTTATTTTTTTCATCTTTTCCAGTCTTCTCTCTTAAGTGCTGTGCTCGGTGAGCTGCCTAAAGACAAAGGTTTGATAAATGTTACTGGAAGAGTTGCCTATGTTTCTCAGCAGCCTTGGGTGTTTTCTGGTACAGTAAGAAGTAATATACTGTTTGACAAGGAATATGAGAAAGAAAAATATGAAAAAGTTTTAAAAGTCTGTGCTCTTAAAAAGGTATGGTTTTGTCTTTGTGTGTTTTATTTTCACAATCTTTATTTTTATCTTAGTGTTCTTTCAGACTTGTCTTACGTGCTGCAATATATAATATATAGAATTACTTATTATTAGTAGCATGTGAAATAAGTCTCATCGCTTGACAGAAATGTGGGATGATTTTTGACATCCGTGTGTGGGCACATGGTTGTAATTACTAAAAGTTTCACTAGAGGGAGGTGTAGCTTATGTGAAGCACAGACAAATTTAGCAGAAGGCATTCCAAATTATTTAATTTCTTAATCACGTTTAGCCCATTTCACTGGTATTATTGTAGGTGTGTGTGTAAACGCAGTAAAACGTAGAACACAAATGATCAAGCTAGCACTACTTGTGACTTCCATTTTGTAAATATCCTTTAAGCTTTTTAAACAATGTGTGTCATGTTTATAATTTATTATACATTGCTAACGGCGATTAAAAGAACCTTTAGTGCCATATATTGGAGAACTTGCTGAGCCCAAGTAGTTTTATGAAAAAATATTTTTGGAAGGTCTACGTGCAAAGGAGTTTGTGACATGAGATATAGAAGAGGATTAAGCCAGATTTGTCAAGAAACAGGCATTTTGCTTGGCAGCTAGAAAGGTTTTATGCAGCATGTTATGATATTCCTGTCAGTGGCGACACAGGTGAAAAGCAGATGGTTACTGTGATGAAAAATTATTTGCAAGGTTTTTACACATAGTAGATAGAGTTTTAGTATCTGCTGCTGATATTCAGTCATATGTTGTTGTCTAAACTTAAGGTTTTAGTGACTTCAAAAGACAGCAAACTAATTTGGAAAACACTCCACTTCATATTTGATGGTAGATTTGCTTTCATAGTTTTCTTTCAAATTTATATATTTATGAAAGCTGTGAATAAAATTTCAGAATATGTTTTATAGGGTAATACAAAACTTCTGTATTTCCTGAATACGAAATACAGTCATATGCTGTGGAACACTGTATAATTTTGTCCTGTTACTCGTAGTCCCAAGCCCTGTAAATTAAGCAAATTTGTGTGGTGAATGTTGTTATTTCTCTTGCACACATTGCGTTAAGACTAAAACTAATGCAGTTATTGGGAACGTTGGCAAATGGAAGATAATTTACTGATAATAGTTATCTCAGTTTTGTTTATTGTGACAGCTCTTTTTGTTCTAGTAAAAAATAATGGATTTACTGTTAATACTTCATAATTTTTAGTTTGATTTTCTGAATCACCAGGAAATATTCCGTGTAGCGCTAAGAATAGTAGCGCACTTTGCTCTGGCAAAGCTGTAGAAAAAGTGAACTTTAAGTTCTCACCTATTTTACATACTTTCTTAATTATCTTTTGCTGAAAGTACAAAGACGTAAAGTAACTGTGGATATTTCCTTTAGTATGAATCCTTATATTTTAATGTGAGACAATAAGTTAATACTTTTCAAATAAGAAAATGTTATGATGAAGCAGCTGTGTCAGTCTTTGAAGTTAAAATTATTTTTAAAAAAATTAAAATCTTGCTATCTTCTTTCATGTTCACAGGACTTGGAATTATTAGCAAATGGTGACCTAACAGTAATAGGAGATCGTGGAGCTACGCTGAGTGGGGGACAGAAGGCCCGTGTAAATCTGGCCAGGCTAGTATTTTTGCTGTTTCTACAATTTACAAGTTGTCAGGCTTCAATGACTAAAGTAAACAAGTTTAAGAGTTTGTGATACTGACTTTTATTTATACTTTGTAGAGCTGTGTATCAAGATGCAGACATCTATCTTTTGGATGATCCACTGAGTGCAGTAGATTCTGAAGTTGGAAGACATTTGTTTGAAAAGTATGTTATTGCTCTATTTTCATTTAAAATACAATTGTTATCTTCTGATTCCTTATACAAAAACTTGAGAAAACATTTTGGGGGAGGTGGATCTCTTCACAAAGCTTAATGCGTTCACTTTCTGCATTTATTTTTCCTCTATTTTATGTATTTGGAAGGAATATAGTTTTTTTCTTTGTGTGTGTGTCTGTTATTTTGGTCTTATTTTTAAAAGCACAGTAAAAGTCTGTTATATATTATAATTAGAATTATTCTAAAGGTAATATATGGTATTTTCTTGAGGAAAACATCAGACTTCATACATGAGTATTGGGTTTTATGAATATTAGTATCTATGAATATTGGGGTTTATTAATATTAGCCCTGAGTGAAGCATAATGTGGGATGGGATTTTAAATCGGCTTTTGGTTTGCTGCAGCTTTATTTGCGTAGTGATAAGCACTTACTTCACGTGACTAAAGAAAAGGACAGAACTCTGTTATGTTCTTGAGTAATTTTTTCATTTTGGTTCTTGAATGGTTGAAATTTCTCTCAGGCAGGTGAAAAAGGGAACCGTGGTCTACAGAGTAGACTGTGGAGTGCAGAAACAGAGAAAAAAAGAATGTATAAGCTTACCCTGAAAGAGAGTGCTATTGGACTTTCCCCCATTCCTGAAGAAATAGGACATTGTTCATGAAAAGTCAGGTTACCTTCTCAATAAATTTCCTCTTCTCCGTTTCTCTCTTCTTTCAAACTGCCTAACCTGCATCACATAATGAGAATAATCCAGTTATTCCCAGCCAGAGTTTCGTCCTTGCTTCTTTGTAGCCTGCTTCTCTCGCTCTCAAAGGGTATGATCTAGAATTTGTAAGTAGAAGGAAAAACTTCTGTTGACTGAATTCAGTGGGCTTTGGTTGAAGCCTAAAATGAGAGCAGTTTCTTGAGCATAGTTACATCCTTTGAATTTCACATTCCAAATACATGAATTAATTTGGTTTTACCATTATTCCCTCCTCTTCACCCCTAGACAATCGTAAAAACTTGTGTCATAGAAATGATCGTAGAATTTGCATTGACTAGTGTTGCATGCATGTTCTTTTTCCCCATGCGAGGAAGCTTTTGGTATCTAAATTTGAAAATTGTACATCCTGTTGATGTTTGCAGTTTCAAATCTGGAGATCTCTCTGAAACTCCATCAACATTTTGTTTTGTTTTATTTTATTGATTTCTTCAAACGGCAACTGTTTGTTTCCATCAGCCAGTATGGAGTAAGAATTTTATGATGCATAGGCTTTATGTTCATTATTCTGTGTAGGGTCGTTTTCACCTGCCACAACTGGTAGGTGGAGATCATTACTTCTGTAGTTCACATAGTCTATCAGATTCCTTTAATGCCTGTTGACGCTATCTAGGCTTTAGCTACTGCTTTCTGTTTCTGCACAAGATTGCTCTACAACTTCAGCATCTGACTGTATCAGTGCGAGTTCTGAAAGCGCACCCACCTGAGCTGTCAACCTGTCTCTTGTGTAAGTCTTAAGGTTTTTTCACAAAGAGGAAAACGGGAAAGTACAGTAGTATCTTGCAAAGGAGGTCGGGTTGCCTTTTCCATTTATTCTATGTTTTATGTGAGCTGTGACATTGGGAACATCTACATCTTGCTGTAAAATTGGAAGTCTGGATTTTTGTATGTGCAAAACCGTAAGTAGCTAGAGACCGTCGCTCTGTGAGCACAGCGTGTGTTTAGCCAATAAATGTGTGGAGGTGAGGGGGAATAAGGAGATTATTTCAGAGAATTTGAAACTCAGAAAACTATCTGGGGTTCTTTTACTTTCATTTACTCTTCCTCACCAACTCTAGATCAGTTTGACTTAAACAGATAAAAGTAGAACGAAAGCATTTTGTGAAGAAAATGGACTGGGTAGAGTAGTAGTGGCAAGGAAAATTGAGCAGTGCATCCCTGTTCAAGATCTTAAGGGAGGGCTTTTTTTTACAAACAGAAGTTGTCTTCTGACCCTTTCATGGCTATACAAGGTGCTGGGGGTAGTGGGGAGAATGTTGTGTTCCCTAGATTGCTTTGAATAACAAGGCAGGCCATGTCCTTTAGTGCTTCCTGAATAGTGCTAGGAATGTGGAGAAGAGAGAGAGCACTTGGGCAAGAGTGATTTCTTAGAACATGGTGCTGAGGAATGTCTGAAACACCACTTCATACAAGCTGCCCCCAGGAGTCCAAACGGCGAGGCGTAAAACAATGCACAAGATGGAAGTAAGGGTTATTTAATGAGAATCTGAAATGGATATTGTTGGGTTCAGTCACAGTTTGTTTTCCCCCCCCCTTTGTAATTTTATAGTAATGTTTAATTTTTTTAGAAGTCTCATCTATGTGTTACATCGGAGGATAGGTATGTTCCTAGTAATTCCCTGAAGCATCCTTGGTCTGTGGATGCCTGGTTCTTCATATTTTCTGCTTCTTTCTGTTCTGTTCTGCTACTGCAGTAAACAGTTTAAAATATATAAATACTTTTCAAATGAGAAAGAACGTGAGTAGCACAGCTCTGGTGGGAAAACAGTCCACGATAATATTAATAAGGTATTGTGTCTCTTAAGAATTTCTTCATGATACACACGAGTTGTTGCATGGATGATGGAGCAGATAAAGCCAGTTTTCCAATGAATTCCTCTCTTCTGGTCCGATTCCTTGGGGTCTAGTAAAGTATAAACAGGAGATTCCCTGTGTTTGTGTTATTTGCAGCTTCTTTTCCTGTGAGTTCTCTTGATAGTTAACAGTAGGCATGCTTCAGCCTTTTCCAAACGGGGTTGGGGGGCGGGAGGGAGGCACCAGTGTGATTCTATGTCTTTGTATATATTTGTGTGTATATGAAAATATGCATATATTTTATACAGCTATAAGAATAAAAATAATTTTTCATTAACTTTTAAGGAATGTGGTATTTTCATACCTAGTTTTGAAATTAGGGACAGCCATACAGATACAGTAGCATGTTTCCTTGTATGACAAAGTTTGGAATGAGCTGTGATGTTCTAAGAAAATAATTCAGTCGTGCTTGGATCCCAACAAACTTCCTGCTGTCCTTGTGCATCTTTGTAAACGTGTTTCTACAGATTATATGGTTTCAGATCACCTTTGGGTAGAAATTAAACTGAGTCACATCAGTGACACGGACTCAAAAATCGTGTTTTTAGGAGTTCGATTTATATTCCATCAGTCTATTAAGACAGATGCTCTACTGTATCGTTCTTCCCTTGTCTTTTTTTGCAGTGACAGGAGCTATGTGCCAGTCTCAGCTAATGATCAGCCTGGTTTCTTTCTGTTCCTCCTCTGGGCTTGTGAGGGTAGACAGAGTTGCAGGACAGTTTGGGAATTTTTTAAAATCAGACCTAAAGTTATGATGATACTTGGGAGTGGTATGCACAGGTGTATCATTCCTACTATTAAACAGAATACTGCAAATCTCTGTTCTTTAGCAGGAAGCTGTTTTGAATGTATGGTCATTTGTCTTTTCTCTCTCTCTCAGTTTTGCCTCTGGAACTAGATAAAAGCTGCAGAAGAAATCACGGCATTTATCACAGCAATGAAGTTTAGCATCTATTCAGATGGAGCACCTTCGTACTAGGTGGAGGCCTCCCGTAGGAACTAAAGGGACATGAAAGTGGGCAATGGGTCATGGGATAACCATATGCTAAGGCTGACCAGAGAGTCAGCTGTCAAGTTGACCACATGTCTTGAAAGATAAAGCCTCCCCATTGCCATCTGAGGTAACTGAGCATTCATCTGCAAGAGAGGGAAGAGAGCAGGCGTGGTTTTGTAGCAAAAGTGTCCCTCGTAGTTGCAGAAAAAGGTGAGAAAGAGTTGAACTGCCAGCAAACAAGAGCGGGAAATTCCATCGTGTGAAGTGCATGGATTAAGAGATCTGAATTCCTGAGTGCATTCTTACTTAGGCCCCAGAAGTGCTTGAGGGGAGGAGCAAAATTTTGTAGGGAAAATGAATAAAAGGATTTTTTTTTAAGTAGTTACACAGATCTGAGTATTTACTTTGTCTGTTTAAAGTAATTTGAATTTTGGAACCTTTAGGAGTCCGTGAATGCTTCCAGTCTCATATCTCTCAAAGTAGGGTATGCTTGTAGATCTCCTGTAATGCCGAAACTTTGAGGAAAAAGTCCTATTATGGTGATGTAGGTAATTAAAAGCAAGTGAAGCTCATCAGTTCTGTAAAACTAGCTGATAAAAGCTAGAAGGTCTTGTTTCTGTAAAGGGATTATAGACAGAATCGGTGCGTCAGAGAAACCAAGCAAAGGTAACACTGACATGCACTTCTCCATGCTGTGTTTAAAGACGTATACGTATTACATGCTTTGTCCACTGATGACAAGTGTACAGGGGAGTTTGTGTGTAAATTTAAGAATTTCATTCTGCTCCCTTTCAGGTATAATCTCTCTAAATCAAGGATATCTCTAAGACTTCCCACATTGTGTTTCACACCTGGTCCATGCTCATTATGCTTCTGGTACTGCTGCAGTGATTACAGCCCTAATGAGAAGTACTAGGCAAACCTGAATGCTCTTAAAAACATATTAGTTATACCTTTCCGTTTAGATGATACAATTGAAATTCCTTGAGCTTTGTTGTGTTTATTGTAGGAAATACGTTTAAAAGGTGTGAATATGTTGTAGTAATGTTGCTTTGAGTTTTGTTTTTTGGGTTGTTTTTTTGTTTTTTTCCAGAAAGTGAAAAGCGTAAGTGATTGCTGCACACGTTTTCAAAAAAACTATAAAGCTCTACAGTTTGTATTGCACAGAAATGCATGTAGTTTTGGTTTTGCTGTTTTTCAAATCATGTGATACAAAAGCAAAAAAACCCACTTGCAGAACCCCAGTATAGTTGTGTGCTTTAGTGCTCTGTGGGTGCAGTTGCAAAACAGTATTATGAATACTGAACCAGAAATGGGCTCAAGAGGGAGGTAGGCAGATTCATGTAGGAAAAGTTCACGAACTGCTACTTAAGCACCAAGATCTCTGGCTGAAAAAGTCCCTAATACGTGGTCTCTGAAAGCTGGAAATGTGTACCAAAGTAAGCATCACTGTATGTTTCTTTATGTGCTTTAGCCAACCGTCCACTGCTGGGTGGTGCCCCGTGCAGGGCAATGGATTTTGTGGACCTTTATTTTGTGCCAGAACACTTGTCCTTGTGCGATAGCCCAGTGGGGGCTGGGACTTGTCATAAGATGGAGATAAATCAGTAGCAAGATAAGCACAGAAAGAGAAACATCATAGTAGAAGTAGGTGTGGGATTTTTTGTCTCTAGCAAACATATCACTTTTTTTTTTGTTCTGAAATATTGTAAACTTTGAAATGTACAAAAACAACTGGGAGATTGTTCTCCCTAGACCACTTAAATTTAAAGGGAAAGGAGAGGAAAGCAAATATAGTAAGTAAATTAATGTAACAAAAGCTTTATGCCTGTGACCACTTCTGCATGTGCTTTAATTTCATTTCAGTGGTTATTTTCATTGAAACAACTATAGGTATTAACTGGAGTCAAGTTAAACTTGTGTTTGAACTTCTAAAAAGGAGAGGCAAAAAGAATGGTAAGGAAGAAAGTGGAATCATTAAAGAAGAGACACTTTGCAGAGGTGAAAGCAAGCTGGTTCTTGGAGATAAAAACTTAAAAAAGATTGAAGAACAACTTGTTTCAAAGAAAAGAAAACCTGATAGGGAGGAAAGAAAAAATGAGGATTCGTATGCACGAAAGCACCAAGACACTGCTTTTGCATAGAGGAGCACTGTGTTGTTGTAGGCTCCCTTCTGAATAAGTGTCTTCTGCTGCGTGCTCTGCAGTATCGAAGCTCAAGCTAATTTTTTTTTTAAAATTGTATAGAAGCTTACTGTCCAACTGCTATGGGTTTTTTAAATGAGTGATAATATACTGTTACTTAGGTTTGTTAACATAAAATATTGTTTATTTGTTTATTTTTGTCAAATTGGAAGAGTGTAATTTCTGGAGAGATCTACCCTGAGTCTGGTATGCCTGGTGATGCTACATTTTTCACGTGATAGAAAACGGGACAATGCTTCAGGCAGTTCTGGAGACGGACAGCGATTTGGAAAGTCTTGGTTACAGGATGTGAATTAATAGATGCATGCAGCAGGGACAAGTGTAAAGGCTTAACTCCAGACACATACAATGAGCAGGGATCAGTAGCGTGGCAGTTTTGTGAAAGAGGAGGTACAGATTGCGTTAGATCAGAAATCCAGTATGAGTCAGCAATGTCATGCTCTTGTTAAGGAAACTGTGCCCTGGGATTTATGACTAGTACTGTATCTGGTGATACAGGTGAAGTAATCTTCCTATTATGTTTTGTACCTGTTAGATCTGAACTGGAATAATGTTTCAATTTTGTGCACTTCCAAAAAATGTAGACCAGGTTCAGACTCCAGTGTAGCCCATCAAGAACATTCGGGTGTCAAGGGTGGAGGGGAGGGGGAAAAAAAAACCAAAACAAAACAAAAAGGGAGAAAACTATTTCTCACTTAAAAGGGAAAAAAAAGAATTTGGGTGGTTTATTTTTGGGGGTCTGAAGGAAAAAAAAAGAGGCACAAGCGAATGAATGTATAAAGAGACTGTGCACATGGGTATAAACTGGTCTACTGTCCACCGGGAAGCAGTGGATTTAAATTGTACCAGAAGATATAAACTTGGACTTTAGAGGGGGGAAAAATATTGTAATGGTAGAGGTAGCTTGCCCCTGGAATACATTTTCAAGGATGTTGAAATTCCTGTTTTTGAGCTTAAAACAAACAAATGTTCAGAACAATCTATCCAACATCTGCCGGGAATGGTTTAAGTTTAAATTGATTCTTACTTGGGGAAGAGGATGCAGCTTTCATAGTCTCTTCATCCCTGTGTTCTGTGTACTGAAGAGGCTGAAGAACCTTTGGGTCTTCTCTGTCCATGTCTCTTCTGGCTCTGTGTGTGTGTCTGTGTGTGCTTGTGTGTTTAATAAATCTGGCGATGGTGACGGCATTCTGTGCAGTAATTCGTCCTGCTGTCATGCATTAAATGTGTCCGCAGTCTAATGGACAGCGTATGCCCCTTGAGAGAGTAATGGAGAAGCACAAGGAAGATGAACTTTGTGGGGTTTTAAACGGCAAGTAAAAAGATGGTGGCAGTTCTGGGCGTACTCCAGCAGACATCTGAACCCTTGGAAGGGGTATGTCCTCTGTTGAGGCAGGCTTTCCCTGGATTCTCTGCATCATCAGTGAGAAAGGGACACTGTCAGATGGTGGTTCACCTAGAACTGGATGTTTCATCTAGAATTGATGGTTGCTTTTCTTCAGCTACACAGAGCAGTATTTCCAAAAGTAGATGAGCAATGAAAGTAATTCTTAGTGAACCAGTTAAAACCATAAACACTTCTGGACTATTTTTAGGGTTTCTTTTTTTCTTTCTCAGTTCTGAGACAATACCAATTTTTTACTAACAAGAATTCAGCGAGCCCTCAGAGTTTTGTGGCACACTCGGTTTTGCTGAGCCTCTCTTTAAACTCCGGTTTCAGTCTTCTGTGCAACCAAGGCGCTATACAAACGTAATGCTCACTGTAAACTGCAGAATGGATGTTGTAAAATGTGAGAGAGAATGTTTAAAAAAAAAAAATTTAAAAAGGTTTCTAACATAAAGCTCAAGTAGTTTTGACGTTTTGAAACAGACAGTAAGTATATACTTAGTATTTTACTAGTTTTGCAACTTCTGTGCTTCATGATGATACGGTATTTTAAATGGCAAAATTTTCTAGTGAGCTGTCTGAGCAGTGAGTTGTTTAACTTGGTAATAGATCTAAGTATACGCTCTTTGTTGCAATTTTTCCTCCCTGTGCTCATGCCAGTGAATCGTGACAACAATTTTTCTACTCACCTGTTATCAACAAACTATTCAGCTGGCTTCTTTCTACCCAGATAGACATCAAATCGAGAGTTGTTGTTTTTTTAGAATTCTCAATTGAGTGACCTGATATATCAGTGGAAATTTATATTTCCACAGAGGTCATTTTTGCCTTCTCTGCTGAGATCAAGATCACTCAGGATGCTGTGCTGACAGCTCTGACAGTTCTAATTGGTTTGCTCTGATGCTGCAATAACACACTTTTTTTGTCTCCTTTTTTTCCCCCCCCCCTCCAAATGCCAACTTAAAGTGCGGGGGGCTCACTGTGACTTAAGGTCAACATTGAAAGTTTTCAGCCGTTAAATTTTTCTAGTGGCTAGTTTGTCCCGGTAAGCTGTTAAACATACATCTGGCACACAGAAAATTCGGTGATCGAAGTGGTATATGTATGGGCTGTGAGACTATGTAAGGGAAAGCTAGATCTCTTCACGGTGAATACCTGATATAGTCTCTTTTGGCAGCTTTGCTGCTAGGCAGGTAAATATCTTGTAGCCTCTCTGATCTTTGTCCAGTTGTCTGGATAGGTTTTGTTGAAGATTGTGTTTTGTTGCGTGTCTTGAGCTGGTGCTCTAGTTGCCATGTGGCTTGTTTCAGTGACTGCTCAGAGGGTGGGTGGTAACCACACCAGAATAATACTCCCACAGAGAGCTTGGTGTATAAATGTTTGCAACTGCTCAAATAGTTACGCTGCTGCACATATTTTGATTAATTGTTATCTTGGCCACCTAAGAATGACATCATGGTTATACAGTTGCTTCTTGAGTGCTGCGTAGCAAGCATACAACTCTCTCAGGAGGAGTGTTGCTTTTAACTTAATTTTACTGCTCAGTTTATTTGGAACACTATACTTCCTGCATGTAATTATGCTGACTAGTACTGGTATTAACCATTTAACAGTACTGTATTTCCTACAGTCTTTGTAGGAGTGATGAAAATAGATGTTAAAAACTGCGTAGGGAGTTAATTGGATATACATGAATGTACGAAACACAGTAAGCAATATGATATTATTGCTGTTAAGTTCATGTGCTTTTTCTGCCTTACTCCCCTTACTGCTTATTTGCATTTCTGCATTGAATTTGTACTATTGGATTGCTGTGCTGTGAATTTGCTGGTGGTTTTTTGCAGAGTGGGGAGAGAGAATTTGTGTGTGTGTGCGCGCGCGTGCGCATGTTTTCTTTGTTTTTCTTTTGTGGTGAGTGCCACCCTCCTGTGTCATGTTAGCAAATGGGAGTTAGCATGTTAGCAAAAATGAGCCCAATGGGAGCAGATCTGTGGAGAAAAATGCACGGTACCATAGTCCCCGTGCAGTTCAGAAGGTTCTGATTTGCACAGCCTGCAGCCAGGCACTGCGGGCTTCCTTCCTCATTAGCTGAATACTGATGAGGAGTGCTACCGAAATGTGTGTTCGTGCTTGGTTTTGTCTAGAAGTCCAGTTCTTGGGCCTCAGTACCACTCAACAGCATGAGCAACAGCAGATTGAGTTGAGACAGCTGGCAGACGATCTTCAGAAAGATACTGCTGATCCAAATGGAAAGTGCTAATGTGTACAACTTCAATGGACACTTCAGTTCTAGACAATGTCAGTTTTCCTTGTTTTCTTAAGATAGTGAGTAGCTGAGAAAGGGACGTCCTCTCGAAGGGTTTGTCTCCCTGCTGTGTTACTATGGGGATGAAGGCAATGAGAGTGTAGGTAGGGTTGGATCTCAGTTGTGTTTGTGCTGTCCCGTTGTACATGAAGAGCATGCGTGCAGAGCTCTGCACTTGCAAACCATTGCTCCACTGGTATGTTGTTGGGTGGGGTTTTTGGACTCTTGCAGCCTTTCAAGGCTCTGCTGAAAATATACCAGATATCTTTTCTGCTAAAACTGTATGGGATTGAACTGCACTTGCCAACTGGTTCTGGTGTGCCCAGTCCCTTTTTCACTTCTCTCTCCAAATCCCAGAATTCTGGGGAAGCCTCTAGGGTAAGCAGGTAAGGTACTGGAGAGGAAGGTAAGCCCTAATTCCATGGGAAAAGGTCAGAGATGGTTGAAGGATCCAGCTCCTCTACCTCAATACAGACCTGGATGTAGCTCAAATCAGTAGTACTGATTCTTCAGAACTCTTAGTGGCTCACTGTTACAGCTGCTCTGAAGGTTAATCTGAAAGAAGTCACTTTTATTGGCTGTATTTTTCCACAGTTGTCCACAGTATGTTGCCCTACTTTCTCGTTCTGTTAGTTTAATTTTTGTTAAGTACACTCTTTACGTGTCATAAACTGAATTGCGCATTTGTGAGGAGGATGTTTAAGACAATTTTAATGAAATGTCCTTAAGATATTACCTCCTCTTTCACCTCGGACCAAAAATATGAAATTTCTTTTCCCTGCCTTGAAAAAGTACAAAGTTAAGTAAGGAACATATTTGTGAAGTGTAGTTTTTAGAAACCTAATAAGCATGGACATCTAAACACTGTATAATTGAATAGAAGAAGTTTTCCAGAAATAGTCAAAATGTTTTAGAACACTTCATTTCTCAATGAATTTTTCTGTCTCTTTGCAGATGTATTTGTCAGGCATTACATCAGAAGATCTCGGTCTTGGTCACTCACCAGTTGCAATATCTCCGTGCTGCAAATCAGATTCTAATATTAAAAGATGTAAGTGAATTCGGTGTCTATACCTGTATACATCTCACATACTTTCTAATTATCCTTTTTAATCTAAGAATGGGAAAAAAGCAGTCAAAGTTTTTTTAGTTTTAGTTTGTAAATATATTATCTGTCTACTAATGACTATATATCTTTTTAAAGATTTATAATTATTAATGAAATAAGTTGATTTTTCTTAGAATACCTTCCCTGAAAAGTCTGTTTCTGAATTTTGTCATGCATCTATGTAATCTCACATACTGATTTTTACCTTGCATATGTATAATATACTGTGAGACAATTGCTTGTTTTGAGGCTGTGGTAATGCTTTGGGTTTTTTTCTTGTTTCTTACATTTTTGTGTGAAATGAGAACTACGTTGGTTTTGCAACCAGTCCCTTTTTTAAATTAAGGCTGAGAAATGGTCACAGATACCTTTGAGAACGAGCAGGCATTCAGCGAAACTGACTCATTCCAAACTTTGTTGTACCACATATTCATGGGTAGAGGGGAAATGCAAGAACTTCAGCTTTTTTTTTTTTAAGGATGGGTAGTAAAGTACATGAAATTACTTTTGATGCATCACAAAGTTGCAAGAAAGGACACTAGCTGTCTTTTTCCTCCCATTCAGATCTCTTTAAAAGTTACAGTGGCTTTCTAGAAGTAGGTTTGTGATGGAGCTGTAAGTGTGGAAATGGTCTGTGTTGCTCCTTGCAAAGCTCTGGGAGGATGAGAAAATTAAGCTGCTGTTTACCCCTAGCCTGGAGTGATATAAAAAGGCTGATGGCTACATATGTAGTTCAGCAGCTTGTCCTAAAGCTGCGTGGCTGTCTCCTGCAGATCCTCCAAGGAGGTAGTTCTCATCTGGCTGTAACTGAAATTTTTCTCATCCCGTTTGTATGCTCCGTGGCCTGGTTAGCTGCTGGGAAGGGACTGGTTAGAGGGTGAAGAGCTTGTTTCTGCTCTTCGAAAAGAAGAACTGATAGTTAGAGGCTTCAGTTACTGCAGTGGGATGTATGCTCAGCAACTGCAGAACCCCAGAGGCAGCAGGATAGAGAGGAAAAATTGTCCTGTACAGAAAGCGTATAATGAAGATAATCAAAGCTTATATTAATTGTAGGGTAAAATGGTGGGGAAAGGTACCTATTCAGAGTTCCTGAGATCTGGCATCGACTTTGCTTCCCTTTTGAAAAAAGATGAGGAGGTAGAACAGCCATCGGTTCCAGGAACCCCCAACCTGAAGTCTGCCCGGAGTCGAACCTTCTCGGAGTCCTCCGTCTGGTCCCAGGATTCTTCTGTCCACTCACAGAAAGATGGAGCAGTGGAACAACCACCTGTGAGTGCTCAAAGGATAGACGTGTCTCAGTTCTTGTCTGGCTAGTTTTTAACTTAAACTTTGATAAGGCCGTTCGCTGCTGCATTTGAATTCCAGGGATTCTTAGATTGCATTAGCAGGTGAGAACTTGCCCACTGTGGATCTGCCCAGTGCTGTGCTTGGCTGGCAGTCCTGCCTCCTGGGCTGCAGAGAGCTCTGCACTGTTCTGGCAAGCAGCAGAATGAGTTTGTTCAGGTTCAGCATCAGCTTGGCTGGATGCGGGAAGCATTCCTATAGGTGTTCAAAGACACCGCGCTGTCCATCCTTCATGCTGTCCTCTGACAGCAGTCTGTTGATTGCACTGCTCTTCTACAGCCACATCTGCTGACGACAACAAAATCGAGTGTTATTTGTCCACTGAATTGGCACTGGTTTTTCTATCACATATACTCTTAAAAAAAAATAATTAGTTTTGTTCATTTGAATAGTTCTTTTACGTTCTTTATGCCCGTCTCATTTTTTCCTTTTCTGTCTTTTAGTGTACCCCATCCATTGTTTGCTTAATAGGATTTGTCATTTGTAATTTTACTTGTTTTCCCTATTAACAGATGCTTTGTTGGTACTTACAAGGAGGTGGTTAGAACTTTATGGGTAGTTTGTTATTCTGGGCATATGTTGATTGATTTTTGGTGTATACTTGCAAAGGAGCATTTACTTTAAGTACTTTTGTGAAAAGGAAAGGTTACGCACACTTGCATTTCAAAAACAGAATCTTTCCGAAGTCAAGGCCTTAGCTTCCAGAGCTGTTATGACTGAAGGTAGTGTATAAGAAAATAAAAGCTTGGTTTAGTGGTCAGTTCGAGTAAATATTTCTGGCTGTTACTAAAGTCAATGTTACATACCATGATGCAATGCAAAATAAAATCCTCAGTGTCATTTTGCAGAGTAGATTTTTCAGTATTACTGCACTAAGACTAATATTTTTTAGCAAAGCTATAGTTCCAATATTTGAAGCTTTAATATGTGTAATCACTTTAGCTCCTTATTTAATTGTTTGCTAATTCTGAGCTATGATTTTCAAGTGGCTTAGTCTGAATCTGTAAGTGCAAGGTTGATGGTTTTTATTCTGTTTTTTGGGGTGGGGTTTTCAGGCTGAAAATGCACTGGCTGCAGTGCCAGAGGAGAGTCGCTCCGAGGGAAAAATAAACTTTAAGGTTTACAGAAAATATTTCACTGCGGGAGCAAACTACTTTGTGATTTTTATACTTCTAGTATTCAATATTTTGGCACAGGTAAGTTCTTGGGAGTCATATAAAATTGAATGTATTTTGAGTTTGCCTTTTAAAATTTTTTCTTTTTTTTCTTTTTAACATAGTGTATGCTTGTTACTGTGATATTTCAGCTAAAATCTTTGGGAACATGTTGTTCTTTAATTTTGTAGTATACTTATAAAATTTGGTATATCAACATGGAGTTTTGGTACAGCATTTGAGAGGTCTTGCACCGATCCTTATTTCAACCATTTTAATACTTCAGTAAAATAATTATTTTACTGGCAGCATGGCACATAAATTATAAGCCAGTCTAATTTTTGGAGGTAGAGAACAAAATCATAAGGTGTATGAAGTAGTGTTTAACAAATCAGAACAATCAATATGTTTCCAGTTGAAGGAGGATAAAGAGATTGAGTATGGGAGGACAGAGTCTAACAGAAGCAGTAAAAGAAAAGCTTGTCTGCTGATAAGTGCAGGCTATGAGAAGGGCTAGAAGGAGGCTCAGTGTTTAGCAGAAGAAGAAAGTGAGGAAGAGGATAAGCAAATACTGCATGTATCGCAGACTGTAGGAGGTACGTAAAAGAATTTTTAAACAAGGAAAGTTATTTTGAAACTTAGTGAAAGAAATGGTGAGCTGAGGAAGCTGTGTGAAGATAGCTTATTGCTTTTTTCTCTGTTTCCTGCTAAGAAAGCTTGAATTTGCTTCATGGAAATGTTTGGTCTTGGCTGTTAAAAATAGTCTATATATTTAGTTCCGTTACTTCCTTTTTACTTGTCCTTGAATTGAGTCTGTTGGAAGCATAGCTGAGCAAGATCAAATCTGTGCAGTAGACTGCACAGAACTTTAAATTCACGTGAACAGAGGTGTATTTTGAGATAAATAACCCTGTTACAAGTTTCTAGTCACCTCTCAGCACAGAGGGAAAGTGGCAGTAGTTTTTCCCTCCCTCTCTTCTCTCATCCTCCTTCAACCCTGTTTCTGGTAATTATCTCCCGTAAACACAAATTTCTGGACTGGTAACATCAGAAAGTTTGTTAATCAAAAAACATTTTGGAATATCTCTAGTAGCAAATTTAGGAACTGAAAAAATGAGTTCTTTAATGTGCAATTAACATACATTAGGAAGAGCTACTATATTTTGTTTGCTTAAGTGTATTGCTTTCCTTTAGTTTGCTATCATGTAAGGTAATTTAAGGTAGCTTACTTCTTTGTAGAGGGTTCTAATGCACCTTCTAATGTGCTTTGCAAATTGGTGCTGGTCTTGAAAGACTGGATGGCATACTTTCCTGAATATGTGATGTTTTCCCAGAGAACATGAAAGAATAGCAAGGAAATTTAATTTTCTAATTTTTTTTCATTTTGTAAAATGATTCTTGTATTTGCCTCTTTTACTCAAGGTGGCCTATGTGCTCCAGGACTGGTGGCTTTCTTACTGGTAAGTGGATGATAGTAACTGGTCAGTCATTTCTGCCTTTTCTGTCAAGTGTTGTTTGTCTAGTAGAAATTAGTGTTGTATAGGTGGTGCTGGTGGGGGAAACTTGTTCTAGGAAAGTTCAGAATGTGCTTGACCTTTTTCTGATCTTCACTTACTTTGTGTGGAGAAAAAAAAATAAACTTTATGCTGAAGTGTAGCCTGTGATTGCTTCTACTCAGTGTGATGCATGACAGCATCAGTACATGGAATCTTTTGGACTAAAGATTTCAACACAGTTGAATCTAGAAACAGTTAGACGAACTCATGAATATTTGCAGAATGTGATTTGTTGATCATTATCTTCTCTATGCATTTCCACAGGGCAAATCATCAAGAAAAGTTGAATGTCACAACAAATGGAAATAATGGAGCAAATAAGACTGAACATCTAGACCTTAACTTCTATTTGGGAATTTACGCAGGTAATAACACATGTGTCTAAAGAACTATTTATTTTCTGACCTATGATAATAAATAGTTTTGAGAGGCGCGAAGCAACGGCCATGTGTGGGCAACGTGATTCCTAGCAGTAATTGAGTAATGTCTTGACAGATGAGGAGCCTGAGTCTTACTTCCTGACTAAATTAATTGGAATAAGTAAAATTTAAAAATCGACAGAAGAAATATGTTGAATGCAGACTCTTAATATGCTTTGCCTGGATTTTGAAAAGTAAACTGGGAATTGAGTATTCAAAAAGTCAGTCACCGTAAGGTTGTGGTTATTGTCTATACTAATAGGTCATTGAGCTAAGTCTTCAGTCATTATAAGGATGGGCAGGAGGGATGAGAAATGGATCTTCGTTCTGCACTGTTCTAAAACTTGGCTTGGCTACATTCCTTCTGAAGTGCGGTAGCAAAAGAACCAGTTTTTAAAAATCATCCTAGATGGGTATGCAAAGCAGGATGTTAAAAAAAACATTTCAATGTATTTCAGTCTGAATATCCAGAAAAGGGCATTGATCCTTGTGTTCAGGCATCCAAACATCTTGAAATACTGTTCTAAAATGTAGTGAAAATTGGCATAGAAAAATCATGCTCTCAGAAATATGCTCTCAGACTCTGCTGTGTAACACTTCTAGTAATGTACTGCTTTGTATGGCATGGTAATTTCTTGATTGAGATGTAAATGATAGGTCTGAGGAAACAGGTGGAATACTGCAAGAATATGCATTGAATGTATTCAGAAACTTCTCTCACAGCTGAGAGGATAGGTGGAGAATTTTTTGTTTGCGTTTTTCTTGCGAATCCACGTGACATAAGTGCTTGACAGAAATCATTGTGCTTGGCCTGGGACGCAACCGTTTAGGAGCCAGATAAACTTGGCTCTTATTTTCTCTGTGTAATGTCTTATTTCATGAACTGTTCCAGTGGACTGCACAGTATGATTAGGTGTGGCAAACTTGACTTTCTCTGACCGTATAACCTAAACCACGTTATGGAAAATTTTATCCTTAAGGCAAATTTTGTTCTGGATAGCAGAACAGCAAAAGTTAACTTTATATTGAAATGTTCAGATGACTTAGTGAGATATTTGCAATAGTTCAACAGGCAGCATTGAGTTACCTACACAAAATTGTAAGTGAAGTCGAAAGGGTTATAAAAAGATAATACATTTCATATGAAGTACATAATCTAACTTACCTTTTTCTACAACCTCTTTTTTGTAGTATTTTTATTTCTGATTCTCAATGTCTGGAAAAAGAAAAAAAAAAACCACCGTGGTAGTTCCTTCCTAGTCCTCGTTGTTTCTATGAGACAAAGATTTAGGAGAGTAAAATTTTTGTTAATGGGAATCCCCCCTCGCCAGAACTGAGGGTACCAATTCCGCACCTTTTCTAAAAAGTGAGTGTGCAAAGAGTCCTTGTCTCTCTCATACTGAGGTGGTAAGCTTGTAAATGGAAAGCAAAAATCTTCAGCATGAGACAGACTGGATGTGGGACTTGAAAGTAAGTCTCATTCCTCCCCTTTCTCCCCAGCCATTAGGACTTTTCAGGTGATTCATTTGGTGAGTGTTATGCCAGCAGCTTCCAGTGGCTTCCAAGCCTGAGGGAAGTTGTACAGAAATGTGGGGTTCCCAGGATGTGCTCCCTCTTCTCCCGTCGCTCCCACAAACTGCTGTTAGGCATGGGCTCTGCCACAGCCTCCTGCTTAGTACCTCTTCTGCTCCCTTTTTGACCCAGCTTTCCTGTTTGGGTGCATGCAGTTACTCTTTGTTGTTTTCTTTTACCTGGCCAGGCATACAGCAGTCACGACAGGGCAAACAAACTCTCATCTCAGCCATGTGCTTTTTTTCTCAAAAACAGCACCATGCAGAACGTGAGCAATAAACTGCAAACACAAATGTAGTACTGATAGGTTTTCTTGCACCCTGGGAGAATACAGTAGTAAGCAGGATGGAATAACTGATTGACTTAACCACATCATGTAATTTAAAACCTCACTCTTTCCCACTGTTACTACCACTGTACCTGAATTGTGTCCAGTTTTAACCTGTCCTTAGAACAGGCAATGTTTTATGTTGATGGTTAGGGTCTAACTTAAGGGTGTCCTCAAGGCTTGAGCATCTGGGCTTTGTGGTGGCTACGCTTCATTTCTGGAGCAGATCACCTGGAGCCTGGAAGCACTGCCAAGTGTAAGGTTAACACCTTCACTGTTCGCTTTCGACTGGGAATTTGGGCAGCCACATGGGAGATTGCACACAGCAATGAGAGCAGCAGCAATCGCATCTTTCTTTGTTTCCATCTTTTGCCCTGTAGCACCTCTGCCTTGTAAGTGGAGATGTGCCCAGAAGAAAGACAAACAGTCTACAGACCAATTCCCTAGAAGGGCTCCATTTCACATGGCATAAGGGATGCATCTTAGACTGTGTTAAAGAAATACACATAATTTAAATGATTTGATGTGGTTTACAAGGGGAAGAATGGCATGAGTGGCTTGGGATGATTGAGAATAACTCAAGGTTGTCTCTAAATAGCCATGTATATATTACTTGGTTAATACCTGCTGGCAAATGTTGAATCTTCACAGTGACCTCTGCAAGCCACAATTATACACGGCACTGTGAAATGAATTTCTTAGCAGAGCCGTTATGCAGAAGGTTTTAATACAGATTTATTTTATGGGTTAACAGACATTTGCTGCATTTCTATAAAGTACCAATTCTTTCAACAGAAAAAGAGAAATTGTTTAAATTGGTGATATGATAGTAACTGAAGGTAATGACAAATACAGGATATCTATGTTCTGTGGTCAGTCTGAGTCCCTAGGCTTAGGTTTGTATTTGTGCTATATACAGAAGTCAACAAAATTTGGTTTTAGTTGAATTTCATTTTTAAATTCTTTTCCTTGTGAAAGATCCATATCTGTATGCATACTCTGCCCATGTTTTTTAATTTCAGGTTTAACAGTGGCTACAATACTGTTTGGCATAATACGAAGTCTCCTGGTGTTTCAAGTTCTTGTTAATTCTGGTCAGACTTTGCACAACAAAATGTTTCAATCCATTTTGAAAGCTCCTGTCTTGTTTTTTGACAGAAATCCTATAGGTAAGTTTAATTGTAAAAAAACTCCTTAACATTTAATATACCTCATTGATTATGTTGACTGTATTATTTATGGGCAATTACGGTTTTATAGTATTTTTGCACACTTGTGGGGTTTTTTGCTTCTCTTACTTAAAATCTTTATAAACAGTGTGGTCTTTTTAAACTTACAAGTCAGAATGTTGAATGCTTATTGATGGTTGATCTTACTGTCTTAAAATGCAGTCTACAGAAAAATGAATTACCTGTGGCTTTGATGTTTTACATTTACCTGCTAGTTGCATTGCTGTTCTGATTCAGTTACACAGTGGTGTCTTCCATACGCTGGATGCATATGTATGCATTTTGTGGGGATGTCTTTCTTGTGCTTTTCTTTAAAAGGTTTATCCCAACAATTACTCGCCCTTTCCAAAAATAATTTTAAGCATGTGTGGTAATTCAGTTTTGAGAAACTGTGTAGCTTACTATTGTCCCAGAATGCACAAAAGTGTAAAGCATTCAATTTAAAACTGTAATCCAGATCATTATGTTCTTTAAAAGAGAGAAGAGAGGAGCTGGAGCAGAGTGAAGAGAGCGGGCAAGTGGGGTGGTACCAATTCACCAGCCAGTCTTACCTGAGAAACAGAAATCTGATGGTCTTCAGTCCCTTGAAGAAAAAGAGCATAGGCCTTGTTCTCATAGTTCCAGAAGCCATTTAATGATTGTAAGGGTATATAGGGGTGGCTTTATTGTTTCAAAGAAATTAGTAATATTTTCAGGAAAAAAAAAACTCATGGAGGAAAGGTTTATGTTCATAATATGATGAATAAAACAGGTACAATTTTTCTTTAAAAAAAAAAATCTATAACTGCAGAAGTTTTAAGGCTGTGTTATATGGCCTACTTTTACTGTGAGTTCTGTGGTACTGTAAATTCAACACCACTGAAAAGGATTAGAAGTGAGCCGTAAGCTCAGGAGACAGGCTAGTGGAGAGCTACTGAGAACACATACATCAGAAGAAATTGTACCACTGATGGAGTTTGTCAGATAGACATGGATTTTCTTCTTCTCTCTTTTTTTTTTTGTGTGTGTGGCATATGCAGTAACTGTATTTTTGAGGGAATACATAATCATCTTGTAAGAATGCCCATAAACCTCGCTCATCATAAAAAACTAAGAACTACAGAGTAAACATGAGGGTCAGTGTAGAGTAATAAATAACAGTTAGCTCTGTAACATCCTGTCAAGGTCAAATTAGCAGTGCTTTGCAAAACTGACATTCATAAAACCTGCCCATCGCTGACATTCTCATACTGTTGTGACTTACAGATGTGTGTTTCTATTGATCAGCAGAGATTTTTATAATAGAATATTAACTTCAGCATGCATATATTTCTTTCCTTTCATCTTTCTTTTGGTCATGGTAGCATACAAAGGTACTGTTGTTCTGATCTATACGTCTTTTGAAAAGGAAAAAAGAAAAGGGAAAAGATGACATGTGAGACGATGCTCTTGTTCAGAACTGCAGCATGGATCAGTTCTGAAATTCAGTTTTTAACGTCTCTTTCATTGTCTGATTTATGTGGTTTTTTACTGTGTATTTATCTTTTAGAACTTCAGATGCTATTTTTTTGCATTGTGGTGGATTTGTTTAAGTCTTTTAATCCCTTTTTTTAATATGCCTTACTATAAAAGATATACTAAAAAGAAATAGAAATTACTAAAGGCTTCTTTTTCTAGTGTTGTGCTTGTAATAGCCAAGTGAAACTATTACTTATCATATCCCATATTAGTAAAGCCGATATTGCAGTGTTAGATCTGTCATTTAAGCATCCAGCGTATTCTCAGTATTTGTGTGAGGTCTCTAAGACCTTAGCAGAAGCAATTGCTGAACTGACTTTTGCTGTTTTGTTTATCCAAAAATAATCAACAATTAAAAAATGCCACGGTCAGTATTTTGAACACACAGTGATCCATGTTCCAAAGTCAAGGAAGGAAACTTAAATAAATAGACATCTCTTGATAGTGCTTATTGGGGAAACAGACTAATGAGCAGCATCAGGGAGTCGACATTAGGAAATGGAAATACGTGGTGAATCATGACATGTCTGTCAGCTCCCAACAGTGTAGATCCAATCAGTCGTGGTGAATAAATGAGATGACTTATTTCTAAAAAAATTATGCTTTGTGAATCAGTTTAGGCATGAGCCCAGGATCTCTCTTTGCAGATTGCATTAGCAATATACAGGGAGGGGAAGGTTGTAAAGGGAATAGTAATGAGCATCTTACTCAGATGATACAAGAATTTGAATGTATTTTTGGAACGTGGATTACATAGCAGAGACAGAAGAGGAATATGAGGACCCCTCTCCTTTCTCTCAATATGTGTATGTACACAGATTTCACCTTTCTGTAATTTGACATAGATGTAAAAATAGACCTTACTGCTTTAAGTATGTTTTGCATTGGAAGAACCTTAATAAACGACTATCTCTTTTTTCTTAAGCACCTAACCTAACCCTGTTGAGCTGATAATCCTAAATGACTAAAGCTTATTGTGTTATCCAGTGTTCAGAAAGAATGATCAGATATTTGTGACTAATTCAAATTTATCAGCAGATATCTGTACAGCACCACTTAAACAGCTGCAGTGAAATTTTGTTGGGAAGTCAGAGATTAAGTGGTTATATTTTAGGCTTTATCACATCTCACTTTTCTACATTTGTTCAGAGAACTTGTTTACTTTATTTTTTGGAGTTTAGAATTTGACTCTCTTGAAACTTCTATGCCCTTCTATCCATACCCCAGTAAGGGAATTGCATGTGTGTTAAAGTGTCTGTAAGGAGGAAAACATGGATGTTTTCTACTTCATAGTGAATACTTCATATATTCCTCTTCGTGTGTCACTTGCAGGAATAAAGGGGTTGACTTCTGTGCATGTCTAGCACAAGAGGGCAGCATGATCTGTTTTATCCCAGTCTAGCATTACAACAGCTTGTTAGAAGGATAACAAAATTTATCGGTTACGTTTTTAGAGATAATATTTGAGGAGTGAAGTTTCAGCCTCTTCACTGAGCAACAGTAATGTGATTCTGTTCAGTTGTCCTCATTATCTGCAAGTATAATATTTTTTCTTAGTCTTTTACACAGTATGGTTTTCAGCTTTATGTAATGCTGAGTTCAGGAACTTTTTGTCATCTTTATTATTTGTGGCCAAAAGTCAGATAACCCTATAGAGTCTGATGCTTTTGTCCTACCAAGGAAACCTTCTTCAGCCATTATTCCTTTTAATTTCTTTTTCAAGATGTTTGCAACATTTCAAAACAAATTTGATGGCAAGCTAGGTAAAAGGGACCAGGACTTCAGCAGCAATGACTTGAATTGGGAGTTGCCTGTTTTTAAATTAGTTTCTTATTGATAGTTCAGGAGATCCTAGTTTTTACAAGCTTCGGGATTAGATTCAAGATTACTTGCTTAGCTTGTAAATGAATTGTTCTTTTCCAGGATTTGGGGACATAGATTTCTTTAGAGGAGGGATGCTAATGTGTAACTGCATCACTTTCAGTAATGGTAGTTTTAGTGGAGGTTGTGTGTAATTTTGAATTGCATTGAGTTTAGGAAACTGAAACCTGCTGCTGCTGTGCTGATGGGTGCTGTAAGAATGAATGAATGATATGCATGAATTTGCTCAGATAAAATACGAATCTCTTCCCCCTCCAGAGATCTGTCTAAAATTAAAATTGAACCAGAACCACTACAGAAATACATCTGAAAATCTAGTTCTTTTTCTCTCTTTTTTTTTTTTTTAATTTAAATTGTATCTCTCCAAACTCTTGGTCCTGACAGTTGGTGGAAGGAGGAGAAATGGCAAACCTGACAGCATTTCTGTCCTTCCTAGAAACAGAAAGCACTGAATTGTGTGATGGTTGTTCTCTACCTGTTAAATTAGCAGATTTTTTTTTTCTCCCCGCAAATGCTTCATGGAAGCTGTAAATAAACATTGATCCCTTTGGGTGCTTATCCAGACTTTGAGATTTGACCAGGTTATAAAGAGACATTTTCTCCTGTCTTGGCAGCCAGAAATAACATGCCGAACTGATAGCTAATAGCAGCATATAAAAGCAAACTCTGAATATTAAAAGACAAAAATGTGAAAGAAAGCTGTTCTTATAATGAAGAGTTTGTTTTTCTTTAAGGCATAAGGATTTTAATTATGGTGTTCATAAATCAAGTGTTGAAACATCTATAATTTGACAGAGAAAGTTTCTTTATAGGATTAAAAGCATGTTCGTCAATGCAGAAGTGCCTATCTGTGTTTTATCTGACAGAAGCGTCAAATGGGCAATGTTGTTAAAGTGTTTAAACCGTATAATATTTGTAACAAATATGATATTTCAGCAGCCTGAAAATTACAATGCTGATAATGAGGTTGTTGAATTATACTCTATCAGTTGGATAGTGAAACTGCTCTAGTTAGTATACGTTAATGTATGCTTGTTCACACAAGTGATTCTGCTGAACAAGTAGCATGTTTAAACAAGAAATACTGGTCTTAAACCCTGTGATTTACAGTAGGTGGTGTTTTGGCATATCGTGCAGTTAACAAGGCAAAGCTTCATGTTAAAATATTTCGTTTGTAGTCTCATTCATCACTAATATAAATATTCAGCAGCAATGCCAGAAAATGTATTGTATTCCTATTTGACTCAATGACTCAATTGCTTTCTTTTTTTTTGGAAACAAGACCTATGCTATCTTTCTGATGCAGTTTTCAGATACTTCCTTGTGGTCAAGATGAATTCTCCGGGACTGTGAAAAACTGTACCAGCTCTTTTGACAGCTTTCATGTTCTCTTAAGCTAATACAAAAAAATACGTTGTCCTTAAAGCAGCAGAGGCTTTGTTTTTTACTCTCTGTGCCAAGCTCTAAAGCACGTTCACGTGTGCGCAGATTTGTTAGTTTGTGTTGAAAAGAAGTCCCTATAGGACAGCCTTTTGTTGTAAAATAAAAACACAGAGTCCCTTTTCCATGTTGGTAATCACTTGCATTTGTTGTTATTAAGATGGCGACACAATAGGTTCCATCAATCATCGAGATCCTTAACAACCACACAACGTTGTAAATATTATGTTTGGGTGTTTGAGTGGAACAGCTCGTCGCTGAAGTAGGTGTGGTAATTAAAACCTCTTAGGTTGCTTCATGTGTTTTTTATAAAAAAAACTTTAATGTTTTTTCTTATAACAATGGCGATATGTACTTTAAATCTTATCAGGGCGTGATTATTAAATGATATTTTGTGGGAGTTGCTTGTTTACTGTTAGCATTATCATGGCTTTTGTTAAGAGTTTAAATAGTCTTATGCTTCCATGTGTTTTATCACCATTATGATTCTGTCAGGAACCTTATAAAGTTGATTGCTATAGGAGTAGTCTTTAAAGTTAGTTAAATAGTACTCTGGAGTTATGTTTACATTTATTATCTATTAGCATAACTCAATTCAACTCTATCCTATTTTTCTCTACAATAGTAATTCAATGAAACTTGGCCATAACCTGATGAGACAAGCCCATTACATTTTCAGTTCACTGAGTCAGTGCTCACCCTATTTACGCTTAATACAGGAGATAAAATTAAAAGGTTTACAGAAAGCTGTTTGTAGGAGGGGACGGGACATTATTTGATAGGGAAATAGCGTGAAGCTTGTACTGACAGCCACTTCGAAGTACAGTCTCCTGCTTTCCTGGCACAGGATTTCACATCCCTTCACAGAGATTTTCTATCTTCTTCACATTAAGATCCCCTGGTGGGGAAAACAACCTGCTGTGAAACTCATTTCTGACCATATGCTGACCTGCCCAGATACTGCAAAGTCTAGTCTTTTCATTTGCTACAGCAACCACAGAGAGAGCTGCTCTCGCCCCACCTCAGCTGAGCAAAAAGGGGGCACAGAGGGGTTGACTAAGAGAAATCTGATTAAAAGTCTTGGTTTTAGTAGACTGCACCAAAGCCGTTCAGAGACATATCTTTCCCACAAGTATAGCAGGAAAGTAAAAATGGAGTTATGTTTTAGTCTCGCATAGATAGCAGGCTGTTTGACGAGATTTGTGGCAAGGAGGAAGGAAACGTTGGTTGGAGACACTTGAAAACAGAGGGAGAAACTGTAATAATATAGATGGAAAAACTGTGAGGGGCTTAGAGGGGGACCTAGCTGAGGTGATGCAGCTGCGAATAAGCTTTTGGAGATAATCTGAAAGATGGAGAGGTTTTTTGGTTTTGATAATAGCTATTTTAAATATATCATTTTTTGCTATTTTTAATCTGCTTTAATTTAAAAGTTGTTGGATGGTGCTGAGACTGTTGTGGAAAGCAGGGATTGGAGGTATGGATAGGACCTTCTCTCTTGCTGCTCATGGACACCTGTTCTGGGTGTTCAATTTTTGAGAAATCAGGAAAACTTACCAAAACCCATCTTTCATTCCACCTGGATCAAGGCAGAAGCATTAAAAAAAAAAAAAAAAAAAGATTTGGGGGAAGAGCAGGGCAGGGATAACAAATAGCCAGGTGGTGAGAGCACATATATGGAACACAGGGAAGGCAGCCCAGAGCTCTTCTCTCTCTGATTTAATATGAGCCTTGAACACGTGGCTCCCCCATTCCAGGTGAAAGCCGTACACATCAGACTCTTGGCTCTTCTGGGTTCTTTTCTGTGCCATAACCTTTCATTGCTGTCTCTTACAGACACACATAGTCCACTGTGGTGTTTGCAGAAAAACCAGCCCATTTTTATTTTTTGATTTTTTTTTTAAAAGTCTAAATGGCTGTAATTTAAAAGAAAACAAAGACTATCACAGTGCAAACTCATTTCATTAGCACAGTTCTTTTGCTTTATACTGCACAGAAATCTTTCTCCCAGATGATCCTAGGTAATCTGCACTGCAGCATCTGGGTGAATTAATTAGTCTTTTCTTTTTTTTTTTCAGATTGCCAGCATCTTGCAGATTATGCAACAAGTGAAGATTAGTTTGTGCCTGTGGTGTGATCTTGGAGGGTGTTTGGAAACAAAAGGCACTTCTTGATCCAAAATTAAATTTTTAGTGTAGAAAAGAATGGATGTTCTATGTGACTCTGCCTGTTCTGGCAATCCAGAATGAAAAATGAAGGACAGAAATCAGCACTTAGGGAAGTGGAGGTATTGAATCGAGCTCGACTTTAGTGTGCTGCTGAGTTTAAAAAATACAAACTTTAGAGGTAATTACTAAGCTATTTGCAAATAGCACAAGACAACAATACTTGGCTTGCTTCCAACCTGCCTTCCCTAAGTGTTCTTTTTTCTCTGCCAGAATCAGTAGGTGCTTTCTCAGAGGCTTTTTATTAATGTACTCAGGTGAATACGTATGCAAGACCTCCTTCAGATCTTGATTTCTGATGTCATTTTATGCAAGGTAATGTTACATTTGGAGGAGGCAGCATTAAGACAAGCTGTATATGTTGACAGCTACCAGTGTTAAGAGAGCTTTACAGAGTATTTTAAAATAGGATCAAGCGTGCAAAGGACTTCTTGTTTTATTAATTACTGGACAATAGTCTTTTAATTGAATAATAGTATGTAATGGACATTAATTATTGCTTGTGGCAATACCAACCTTGAGGTAGGTAACTTGAAGCTGAAAACTGCGGGTTCGTGGAGGTTTGTTCTAATGTTCATTTAAATTTGGGCCCTTGTTGAACATTTTACTAGGTGATTCTCACTTGCATATTTTGTTGTCATAGCTTTTGATTTCAGCTTGAGCGCAAAATACTTAGTTACGGTGGTCCCTAACTGAGAGGCTGTGGAGTGAGATTTTTTGAACGGTCTGGAGAAGCTGAGGCTGCTTTAGCCGTTACTCACCTAATGCTGGGTAGGAAATTGTGTTCACAGAGCCAGCATGTAAAGCAACCAAGCTGACAGGTATACATGGGAGAAAGGTGTCAAAGTCCTCATTCTCAGCTGTTTGGTTCAGAGTGGAAGTGCATTGAATACTAAGGAGGTGGTTCTGGTTTTGTGTTGGACTTTACACTGCTATAGAAGACTCAGGAGCAACTACTGACCTGCTTGTCTTCTAGTTGTAGCATCCCCTCATCCTTCCCCATTTGCCAGTTAAAAAAGAATATAGAGGTCACTAATACTCATCAAACTTAAGCTTTTATCATGTGCTACTTGTGCAACATTTATGACATGCGTAAACTCAAAGGAAGTCAAACTCCTCATAAGTTCATGGTTTATTCTGTTTACTGACATGGTCTTTGTCAGTTTTCACCAGCTATTTACCTGAGTTTATTCTCTGCTGTCTGTGCCTGGGAATGCTACGCTTCCATTTATCCCAACCGCTTTGCACTGTCTTGTCCTTGCATATGTCCTGCCCTCTTTCAAGCATAAGTGTTCGCTAGCCTATGTTAGTGTTGGGGCACGGAGTGCAGAATAATCTGAATGTGCATGGAAGAGTGAGAAGGTGAAGATTTTGAACATGGACATTATTACAGGCAATTATGAGGTATAATGGATGGAGGATAGATGGCCTAACTCTTCTCTTCCTGTTTTCTTTTAATCAGATGTGATGAGATTTCTCTGTGTGTGTGGTAAACCTGTTTTTCTCAATGAAATTATTGTCTGTTTAATATGCAAACGATGCAATGCAGAATATTGCTAATTCGTGCGTAGGCAAGAAAAAACCCTCTGCTTTGTGGTAAGCTTCCTTTCATCAGAAATACATGTTCCTTTGTTCCTGCGTGTATTCATTTCTAAGCATAATTTCGTGTTCATCAGTTTGAATGTTCACAACCCGAAATAGATACAGTTCAGTCTAAATTTTCAGAAAAAATTCCTACATCTGTTTTTAAGATGTCATAAGTAATTTCTCATACAAGATTGCTGTTCCCACCCCTTCCTTTCTAGGACATGCCCAGAAGACAGTAAGTGATTAGATGCCAGGGGCATTTGCTCAGTGTTGGGTTTTTTTCCTCTTTTCTTTTTAATATGAAAATATAAAGCTGTTAATAAACTTTATGCTATCTCGTTCATCTCTTCTTCCAGTGCACTTATCTTATGCTTATGTAATCTGTCATGCTGGTCTTTAGAGAGTAAGGTGGTAAGTGTATGTCTTCACTTAGAGAGATTGGACTTAGAATGTTAAATGCTTTATATGCAGTGATCTTGTGATTACATGGGATAATGAACAGTTTCAGAAGTACTGTTGCTGTCTATCACTGGTCTTTGCTTTCTCTTCCCTCTCACTGAAACAAGGGAATATATCCTCAATGCTGGGCAACTTAATGAAGAGCCTTCTATTTTTGTTACGACTTGTAAACATGAGTAAATCTTTGCAGCGCCTAATGAGGTAGAAGCCTAACTTGCTTTCAAGTTACAGAAGGAGAAACTAAAAGCAAACTGAAGTGCTGGGGTTCCTATGCCTGTTCAGACCAGATTTGCTGTATGGTGCTTTCTTGGTTAAGTAAAGTACAGACTGCATCTTTGTTATAGTAAGATTATCCTTTCAGTAATAGAAGTTAAGTGTTCAGTGACTAAAATAGACAATTTTCTGCCATAAAATAATGGAACTTCTTCAAATCCATGATTATTTCTATTTTCTAGCCATTTAGGATTCCATTTTGAGGCTTATGTATAATAAGGAATGACCAGGCAAAGAAGGGTATTCACAAAGGTTAACATTAGCCTAAGTTTACCAGGTATGTGCTAGAGAGGCAGGCTCTTCTGGGGCATGACCGAGAGCACCAGTGTTAGGCTTTTGGTCTAGATCTTGCTGGAGAAGAGCTGTCTTTTGTACCCGCTACAGTGTGAGGGTTCATGTTACCTAGCTATCTGTGTGCTTAAGTATGGGTATCTTAAAATCTTTGGTATTCCGAATTTACCACAAAATAGAAGAGAAAGGAATGAACCATAATTTTAATATTTATTTCTTTTCATATAAACACACACATATATATTTAAAGTATATATTAATATGTATGCAAACCCCATATGCTTTGCCTGATGTTAGTATAATGCCTCTTTCCTTTCTCCCTTCCTTTAATCCTCAGTCTTGTTTCAGAAGAACAACTCTCCCTCCCCCTCGCCTCAACAACCGGCCAAAAGTAGACAATTACTGTTAGCCTTCCAGAATATTTCTGGTATTTCCTGGCTAAAAAGTGGTAAAATTGTTTTAGGGAAGAGTTGGTAGTAGTTACCTTTAGTCAACTAATGTTCCCCTACCATCGGAGAGAAAAAAAACCTTAATGCTCATTTAGGGCAAAAGATATTTGCAGAAACCTCTGCAAATTGAAAGTACTAGAATTGTGAAATATAGATGGTTTTAGATTTAGAAGTGTCAACTTTTTTTCTATTGAACTAACAGTATAGAGGGAACATTTTATTTTCTCAATATTTTCAACAGAAAACTAGTTATACTAGATGTGTTCTAATATTAAAAATATCTTATCTAAGGAGCGCTCTCAAAATAAAACCAAACTTGAGAGAAAAATGTGCCTCAAGGTTTTTATAAAGCTGGCAAGATTTAATACTCAAAATATGTAGTGACAATGATTTTTTTCATAATTAAACTACAAGTATGGTTTAATATCGAATTCAAAGCCATTTGCTAAATGCCACTTACATTTAAGCCCCGCAAAAATCCTCAGCAGAAAAAATGGAAAAAACAATCCCCACAATTTTTAGAAATTGAGATAAGAAAAAATAAACTCTGCTGCACCTCAATTTGATAACCACTGTTGCTCAGCTACTACGAAAGGCTTAAGGAACAGTGTTTAGAAGTGATTGTACAGAAGTAAGTGTTTCTGAAAGATTATGAGGGCTTATACAGATGATTTTGTTCACCTGCTGAGTGTTCAAGAGTATAAATGTCCAATCTGACACTTTCCAGACATGTTCATTTGCTTAAAAAATAGAAACTTTCCTGTGGAAAAATAGGATTTTATTGTTTCCCCATATTAACCATGCGGTAAAGTAATACTACTATGTGCTTTTAACAGACGCACAAATGTGTTCTGAAATGCAAAATCCCAAGTTTCTGAAATGATCTGATTTCAGCTTAAAACATAGTCATGTGAGCACCGCTTAGTTTGTTAACACCTTTGCGCTTTGTTTCTGTTGCTTGTACTTCTGATGAGCCACAAGAAGTTCAAATGCCTATTGACTGCTTTTTATTAATTGTAAAGTAGGCATGGTGGGGTTTTGAATAGAAATTTTATGTATTTTTTTCAGTTAAACAGGCAGGAGAAAAACAGATTAGTATTATGTTTCTCAGAAAAACAGAATAATATATTTTTTCTTTGACTTCATGAGGAGGCGATGCAAGAATATTATAGTGACTAGCGAATTCCAGCACTACAATCAAAAGGAATTTGTAAACTTCTTTGAGTTGTATCTAGATTACTACAAAATAACTGTGATGACTTTCAGCATGGCAGAAGAAGACTTAAAAGGCCCCTCCCATGCCTTAGATTCGATGTACAGCAGTGATTCATATTTGTGTTTCATCTCGTCTTTAAAGTGGGAACGGTGGTTCTTTGTAATGGAGCTTGACCAGCAGAACAGACAAACAAATATGTCGTTGGTGTAAGAGGAAGTGTGACGGGTACAGCGCTTGCTCCTCGGACCAAATTCGCCTCTTGCTATATGTCTGTTTCTGCTGTAGTACCGAAAGCAATTCAGAGAGGAAACAGAGCAAGGAATGCAGTTATTTTAATTATTGAATTCTAGACTGTCCTCAACGGCTCTGATACTTCGATCTAATTCAGTCTTCTGATTTTTTGTTGATTCTTCCAAATGCTGCAGACTTACTCAGACAAAAGCCTCTTTCTTCACAATTGTCAAATTTCATTGAATCTCAAGTCTTGGTGATAGAGCTTAATTGTCAGCAAAATAAGTCTTGGTTTCTGTAAATTGTTTGATCCTCAATTGGTTTAGAAGTGACAATATACTTTCCTTTACAGGGTTTAGATATTGTTTCCATGTGGCATATGGAGCAAAGTTGGACCGACTAAAGAAATTATTTCAATTGTTTTCTGTCAGGAAGGCTTAGACAAAGAGCTTAGTCTCAGATCCTTTAAAGTTCAAGCATCTGCCACTAGGGGCAAAAATTATTTTCCTGTAGGCAGTCATCTTTTATTGTAGATTTACTGTGCTGCTTCACTTGGTTGATAATCTAATTTAAACCTCAGAGATGAGTCATACATCCTCAGTGGGATTCACAGCTAGTTTAAATTCTCTGATGTCAGAACCTTTCAGTTCTTCCAGGATCTCTTTTCTAAACATAATGGTCCTTTGGGTGTCTGAATGCACTGAGGAGGAAAGAATGTGACCTGTGAAAGCGATAACACTTTAGTGATACCGTTTTACAGCATATCTCGGGTTTTGTTTTCAGTATTTATTTGGGTTTCTAGTTCAAGTAGCTTGTGATGTCTTGACTTAATTTAGGTCCACGATGGACTACTTGGCACGATTAGGGCAGACTTCAGCAGGGTGGTACCCTGCTGAAGTAAGGAACCTTCTGGAAGGTGGAATAGACCTCACCACATGGATCATGTGCTAGAGACTTCGTTTCGTAAGACCGGTGTTTTCTATACCAACTGTGATAGGACAGTTTTCCAGAAAAACACTGGACTGTGAAAGGGTACAGAACCCTTGATGTCACGAGACATTTCAGTCTCCTTTCTTTGGAAAAACAAAACAAACAAAAGCCCAGTTGTCCAGAAGGTTCTAAAAGGTTTTAGAGTGATTCAAACACTTGAACTTGTTCATGATCTCTTCCTGAAAGCATGACCACTGTATAGTTGACCACTAAGAACTTTAGGAATTGAATGTTCGTATTTGAAATGTGAATTGCTATTTAAGGACTTCCTCTCCAGAGTCAGTCAAGGACAGAATAGACATTCAGAAAGTTAAGAGGCATTGTAAATACCATTCAGCTGTGATGGAAAGTTTATTGGATGCTTTTTATATGTGTTCTAAAGTTAAGCTACATTTTGAAAACTGTCAGAACCAACACTTGTTCTCTAAATATTATAATTGAATATCTGCAGTGCTAAGTTGTTGCTAATTAATACTCTGTACTGTTAATAGTGGTTGGGTTATTGACACAGTTTTTGCCTTCCCTGGCTTTTTTGCTTGAAGTTATACTTTTGTTTCGTATGTTTTAATGATGTGTGCACAAATTGATCCAGAATCAAGTTCTGTGCACATACTGTTTTGTGAAAAGGGAAGGAAAAACACAAGATATTGTTCTGTCATTTAATTTCATCATTATATGTGTATTTTTCCATTTTCATTGTGCCTTATCAGAGATTTGGTTAATGCCTTTTTTAACGCAGAGTAATGGCAAAGCAGTTGTTTTAAAACAGCCTTTCCCAAAACATCTGGGATCAGACTATGATCAGTGATTATTTGCAAAATTTGTAATGTTTATTCCAAAATAGAACTTGTACTTCAGGTCCATGAGCGGATTTTTCAGTGTTTTATATATTGGGTATGGATACCTGAAAGAGAGGTATTTTTGTCATAGTCTTTGCATTGCTCCTCTAATTGTCCAGCTCCTTGCAGTCCTGGGACTTCTTTCATCCTAATGTGTCTGATGTAGTAAGAAAGAAAACTTTTCCTGAGAATTCCTCTGCCTGAAATCTTAATTGGTCTTGTGAAATCTTAAGACCCTGTGTGAATGAAATGAAACAAACCAATTAGAGTATGCTCTAAAGACTAACTTGAGACACAACCGACTGTTGCCCTTGCGGTTCTGTAGTTAGCAGAGTGAAATATTCTCCTGTAAGAGCAGTTTAAAGCAAGAAGTGACTAAAATCCTCTGAATTGTTCGCTAAAGGCATCTCTCTCAATAGATAGCAAGTCTTGCTTCATCTGTCTAAGTATAACCTTGTGAATAGTCTGTATGTATTAAATGCTTACGGTTATGCACTTCGCCATCTCCCTTCAGGTGACAGTCGCCTTTCGGCTTCCACAGTTTTAATCTGGGAGCTATTTCAGAACCTGATCTCTCACTTGCTGTAAGGATTTCCGATGTTTTTCGGTGTAATACACCCTTCCTATTGCTTTTGTGGCTCATGTGCAGTTATTGTATTCCCCTATCTGGCTCTTTTTGCCACTCTATCTCCAAAACATTAATTCAGGCACTCGTCTAGTTCAAGTGTTGCAGCCACCTTCTGTTCACCTTCTGTTCTCACTTGCTTTGTCCCAAACTCTTCCACGCTTCCTAGCCTGTGCCTCACTGTGTCAGCCTTCATGCCTTGGTTGTGCTTGGGATGACATTCTCTTCTCCTATTCAAGCATGCTTATTTGTATCCAGAACTTGTGCCATTCTGTGGAGAAGGGGAATGGAAGAACTGATGCTGAAGGAAGAGGGAGGAGAGGAAACAGGGTGCGGATATGCAGTGAATGAAGCAGAGGGTGAAGGAGAGGGCACGTTGCAAGCAGCCACTCTGCACAGGGCAAAAATTCAAGTTAATGTGTACAAAGCGCTCTCGATATCCAGACATCCCAGATTCAGCAACTTCTATGACTGTTACTACCAGCAAGTCTTTTGACAATTCTGTCTTGGAGCTCTTCCCCAGGGCCAGATGGAGAGAAGGCTTTTTCTTGACCTTATGGTTCCAGTGTAATATGAGGGAGTCTACCAGGGGGTGTAGGAAGGAGTGTGGCTTCATTTAAGCATTAACTCTCTTCCCGTGCAAAGCTTTTACTATTTCGGTACCTGGTAACTGGAACTGTTGGCACATTCCTGTGTTTTTCCCTCCCTCCATCATCGTTTTGCCTGCTTATCTTTCATGCTTACATCTTTGTAACTTCCTGCTCTCTGTGCAGCAAAGTTCATCCACAAGCTGTCTCTTCTTCGTCTTAAAGTCATCTCTCAAGATACAGCAGTATCATTGTAACCACAGTATAAGTATACACTGACGTTAGTTAAACATATGGGTGGAGAAACTCATTAATTCCCTGACCCCTTTGTTTTCCCATACTTAAAAAAAGAAAAAAAGGCACACGTCTTGTCATGCAACTTTCCATTCCAGCTTACTGCTACGTCTTCCCTTTGCTCGTTGTTCCTTTCACAGTCAGTTGTGTTGGTTTCTCTTAACTGACACAACAAACTCTTCAGGGCAGGGCATGCTGCTAGCTACGTGATGGTCCAGCGTGCATCCTAGTGAGGCTCTGCCTCCCACTTCAGATACATTAATCCTCTTTGGGGTGTTTCTGTCATACAAATAACAAATGGCAGCGTTCTCAGGAGTCCCCTGTTGTGGGTGGCACTCTTCTATTTTTGCCTATTTATTTATTTAGGAGTTCATAGTACTGGACAGCTGTAAATCAGAGGTTCACAGTGAAGTCTGTCTTTGAATTGAACGAAGACAAAATAGATTGTAAATTGTATTCACTTTTGCTTGAATGACTCCACAGTTAAGCCATTTTTTTCTCCTTGATTTGTGTGATTTTTTTTCTCTGTTATAGAAAACTGAAGAAATGTTGCTGTTAACGTGTTTATCATTCTAAGTTTCCTTCTTATTTAAACACCATTAAGAAATAGAAAATTATAGGGCTGTGTTAGATTTTTCTTAATTTTAAGCAGTGTATATGTAAGCATATGTTTTTAAAATAATTTAAGCTGTAGTGGGTGTTTACTACAGGCCACCTGATCAGGACAAGGAAGTTGATGAGGCCACCTACAGACAGCTGAAATTTACCTCACAGTCACAGGCCCTGGTGCTCATGGGGGACTTCAATCACCCTGATACCTGCTGGAAAGAAAACACAGCTAGGCATGCACAGTCCAGGAGGTTCCTGCAGGCCACTGATGATAACCTTTTGACACAGGTGGTGGAGGAGCCAGTGAGGAGAGCAGTGATGTTGGGCCTGATACTGACAAACAAAGAAGGACTGACTGGGGATGTGAAGGCTGGGGGCAGCCTTGGCTGCA
>VZSC01011366.1:59347-126574 GCA_013398225.1 Steatornis caripensis
CAGGAATTGGGGCGGGTGGGGGGGAGGGCAGGTGTCTGCTTTCACTGTCAGTCTAATTACGAAGCAGAGATGTAGTTTTTTTACTTAGGTCATGGGATAAAACTTTGTTATACAGCCAGAATTTTCTTATTTTGAATGATTCTGACGCTTTCTTTCACAATAAATTACGAAAGAAATACTCTGTTAGTTGTTGGGGTAGGGGGTATCATTGCAGAGATCAATAATTTGAAAGATGCTAATGAATGTATTATCCCAGATATATCACGCTTTTGTAAAGAGATTGTTTTGTTAGCAGGTATAATACAGTACCAAAGTTAAAATCTGTTTTGCAAATTCTGTTATAGCTGAAATTGTAGCCAACTTGGTTAATTGGTAATGATATATAATATGAACGGCAGTTACAACACAGAAGGTGTTTTGAGATTTCTCATGAAAGTAGTTTGAGAAAGAAGGAAAGTTATACTTTTTTTTTCAATCCAGATTCTTTTCTTTGTGTGCTTCTGTTTTTAATGAAGACTTTATATATCCTTTCTGCATTGAATCATGAGTGAGGAGACAGACTTTGGCTGGTGATAACTGATGTTAATACACACGCTGTTCTGAGCACACCCAGGAAAAAAGACAAATTAACTGTACCACATAATTTAGCAAAGGGATAAGTCAACTTGCATGGAGCATTGACCTATTTTGGTTGTTTACAAGCAGGGTAATTCTAAGCAGCAGGTCTGCTTAGAAGCACTATGTGTTTCTAGTGGACTGGAAAGGTCAAGAAACAACTGTACAGTTAGGATCAATGTATTTATACTAGATAATGCAGATGTCTCCATCAGCAGTAAAAATGGAAATTAATTTGCAAAGAAGCCTGTTTTCCATTCTTATCTTTGTTATAGTTATCCTTCTTTCTTTAAATCCTATGTTTAAAAAAAAAGATCAAGCACAGTGTTCACGTTTTCTTCTCATTTCGTAACTGTTTTCCTGTTTGACAGCATTCGTGTAAAAAGTCCTTTTCAAGTAGTAAATTAATTTGGATAGAAGGCATCCCACCTGAATTCATTACATGCTGGCAGTTTAGATAAATGGATATTATGATCTCAGCATATTTTGGCCCAGCACCACTGTGCCCATTTGCAAATGTCTAAGAAAGTGATAATATTCCTGTCAGTTTCAGGCTGCTGAAGAAAAAAGAAATGGGGTAGAATTTCTTATTTATATTTATAGGATGCCTGTGGGGAAGACAGTAATGCTGTATATGGCAGTTTGTGTGGACATGTGGTGCTAAACATATATTAAAAAAAGATAACAGACCTATTGACGTTTCTTCATAGAAATATGGAAGAAAAGCCAGAGTAGATCAGTAATTGACAGCTATGCAGGAGATGAATTTCCAGATTTCTTTCTGAAGAAATATTTCACAAACTTACAATTCCTTTCAAAGTCAGTAATCCATCTTTAATTATTTTGTTGATTTCATAGTTGTATTTTACAAGGTTGATGTAATGTCTGCTTCCTGCCAACATTTGATATGGACAATCCACTTTGTCGCCGCTTTGATGGAATGGAAGGCTGCTTGTGGTTGCAGCCTTGTACTGTTTTTTTTCTTTTTCTTTCTTTCTTTCTTCCTTTCTTTTTTCAGTATATGTGTGTGAACTGAGCACGGGTGAAGACTTATCAGTCACTGAATGCCATAGCTTAACAGCAAGATATGTGGGGAGCTGTTGATTGATACTGCTGGCAGAATGGGAAGCGTGATCAATGTAGTTAAATTGTTGGGCGTTTAAACATACCCAGTTCTGTGCAGCAATTTCTTTTATTCCTACCTTTGAGAAGGAATACCTACCTTTTAGTACCACATACATGCTTCTGAGCACTATGTTACTACCATGCGTACATTTAAAATTACTTTGGTTTTATAAGCTGTGATTTGGGAAGTTGAAGTACATGATTTCTCTCTTTAGGGTAAGTTAACACCTCTACGTAGATGCAAACTGAGGCATGGTCTGTTGTCGCGTGTCTCCCCGGGACCGATCGGGGCGATGACCCCCTGCCGTGGTGGCCTCCCTCGCACCGGCCCTCTGCCTCCCTCCTGCGGGTGGTGGCGCGGTGCCTGGTGTCAGTGGAGCGTGATGCATGGGGGGGCTTCTCCTGCTCGATGAGTAAAGTCAGTGGCAGTGAAGCGCGCGCGCTTTCGACTGTCTAACATGGGTCCCTCTAAATTAAAGCTGTCTTAGGCTAGAAGAGCATCTCTGTGGCGTGATTGCCTTCAAGCAAGTGTGCAGTCCCAATGGGGTTTGCTTATGTTTAGTTATATGTGTATGACCAAGTACCTTTTTGAATCCATTCCTACCGGTGCAAGTTGTTTTCAGATGGGTTTCTGTGAGTTTGCAGGGAGGAGTGGGAGATGATAGTGTTCAATTTGCTCATTTTTCTTCATGGAGGCTGGGCAGTGAGGGAGTGCCCCTGCCTTCGCTGTTGTAGTGTAGATAAAGAGATTTTGAATATTTTTTTTCGCCCTGGTAAATGCAGCGTATTTGTACATGAAAATCGATATTTAGGCCAATTGCCATGGAGGAGTTTCAAGTTACTATGCAAAGCCGTATTTATTAATAACATTTGCGTATTAAACTAAAGTGTGATGCAATTAAAATTCCCTGGACTGAGGATTAGCTTGATCTCTGAAGCGAAAAAAATTCCAAGAGTGTGCACCTGTGCACACATATGCACACAGAAGTGGCAAAAGCTTTCTATCCCTAGAAGGTCCTTCTCTTAAAACCTTTTTCTCTTCCAAAGAGGTGAATCTGTGGACTAGAGAAGTAGCAACAAAGTATTTATGCAATGTGTGATGAAGCCAGTGGGTGTAAAGGCTTTGTAAACTCTTTGCAAGGTATATGAAATCAATCTGCCCAATCTATTCTGTTACACAGAGGTATTTCAGTGAATGCGCTGGTCAACAAAGGGTACTAGAAGTGCCCGATAAATTTGAAAATAATGTGCTGCTGCTGTTAGGGTCCTTGATATTTGGAATTTAAATTGCATAACATTGAATGCTGTTGGTGACATTTGAGTGTTCTAGTGGAGGATCCTAGTTTCTTGTTCAAAAAAAAAAACCAAACCCCTTTTCTGGTGTTTACATCCTAAGTGTTGATTCAGTTTGGATTATATTTCTTTCATCGTGAAGTATGTATAAATATCTTAAATAGGTGTGGCACATTGTCAAGTGTTTTCATTATTTCGATGATAGGTTTGAGCATCAATTCCAAAGTATCAGTAGGCACCTGCAGAAGCAAAGTGGGTATGTAGCACCTGAACACATTCCGATTCATGCAATTAAAGCAGTTTACAGAGTGAGGAAGAAAAGAATATCACATACTGAGGTTTGATGTCTTTTTCATAGCGAACAAAAGAGGTCTGATTCTTTCACTTCAAGTTTAGCCTAACTATTGTGTAGTAGAGGAGATTTAATGAATCATTGTTTAACTTTGATACTGCCAAGTATTTGACCATTAAATAGTCTGAAATGTGTACATAGCACTTTGGTGACAGACCCTTATTTAACTGTGATTAATTGACATTGAATAGTTATTTAATTACTTAGGAAGAAATCTAACAACAATGTGTGTTCTGATTAAGTTATTTGATGTAAAAACAAACACAGAACTGTTGAAGCGAGCACGTTCCCTATTGCAGCTTACGACTGACGCTGCATACCACGTGGAAGCCTGAGAATGATTAAAACACCAGATATTATTCAAAAATTTGGGTGCCGTTATAACATTGGCATACTTAGTTCTTGATTTCCTAAAAGACTTTTTTGTTAGTGGTTTCATGAGATTTTCTTTGCCATAGAAGTTTTACATTTAGTATTTTCTTTTTGCTTTTGAAGTCCAAACTGAAACTCACTGGGATAAGTAAAGGCTGCAAGTATTAAGGGAGCTTGAAAATTCTTGTAAATTGAAAATACTGGACTAGATGCAAGAATTACTGTCTCATGACATGCATCTATATCACAGAAATGCTCACTTGAGGAATTTGGGTCTTTTGGAAATGTGAAGTATTACGGGAACATGATGTTGATAGTCTGTAAGTTTGGGAGAGAAAGATATTAGAAATTTTGGAGAGGAAAATAGGGTGGGGATTTTCTTGTGAGTTGTGTAGGTCCTGCCCTTCTTGAACAGCAGGTGCAACCGTTTCTTTAATCTGAAGAACCATTCCCAAAAGTTAGGTTTGCAAATGCTAGTAGAAGCTGTAGTCATAACTGTAAGCATTTTGTGTCCTGACTCAAAATGGCCACTTTAACTTTCATATCTGGAATGTTTTCTCTTGCATGCTTAATAGCACATAAAGCAAGCCACTGATCTACCATGCTTCCAGTAAGTGGAAACTGTTGTTTCTTCATACCTTGCGAAATAGACCTCATTTACTTGTAGACATCGTTATAAATGTAGCAATCGCTTTGGATGCAGTATCATGATGACTGTGGGGCATTTTGCAGATACTTCCAAAGCATGGCACTTCTGCTTGGACGTGCATTGCTTTTGCTGGTATATGGTGGGCAAACTTGCTTGCTTTAGTGGATTACCATAGCTTACTTCTGCACAAGACGTGCTGAATAAAATGCCAGTTCACTTATATCCATATGAACAGGATCTGAAATTCATCTCCAGGCCTGTGTTTTTTCTCTTACACAGTCATTGGGCTAATATCATTGAAAAACCAGCAAAAACAAAAGTAAGGCTAAGGCTTGTGGCTTTGTCACTTGCTTTTAGCAGTAGAAAAGCATTAATGGATTAATGTTACCAGAAGAAGATGTGGACCTCTTAGCAAGAGGTGAGGTATTTTCTTAGACTTACTGACTTCAGGTGTCGTTTTCCAGAATTACTATGTGCAAACACTAAATAGACTGTAAATGACTTTTTTTGAAAACTTGAAAATTCAAAAAAATGAAGTTCTACTACTAGAGATTCACCTGAATGTTGATTTAGGAAGTGGCTGATTTATGTCCTCACTGTTTAAATCACTTTAATTGCATCAAGTGGACTGTAAAAGGTTCCAGTTTTCAAGGTTTGTCTTTTTCAGATACCATTTCTTTTACTCGCTCTTATTTTAGTCCATGTCATCTTACAGAATTACTGTATTTACATTTTAAAGAGGATTAGGCAGATTAAAAGATGTGTTCATGTTTTATTGATAATGTCAGATTAATTTCTACTTTAGTGGCAGCTCACAGCTCTTGTCAAAACACAGTCTGTAGAAACACTGTTATACTTAACAATTTCATAAGGTAATTGCCAAAAATACAGTTTTGGCAATTAATTAGCAGCGTGATTACCCATGTGAACTTGAGTAGTTGGTGGTTAGTGGATATATGGAAGAGACAGTGAGACCAGAGGACCTGAGGCCAGCTCAAGTGAGCTAAGTTTTCCTTCATGACCGTGTTCCTCAAAGAACTTCAGTGGAAGAGATGTTGCTGTGGAGGAGAATATTGCCACAGTTGCTCTTGGTGTGCAGGATGAAGGCAAGTATTCTGCAGCTCTCCTTTATATCTATGCTGGCTTTTTACCCACAAAAGCGCTGGAACAGATCTGTATCATGCTTGCAGCCTAAAGCTCTCCTTGTCACAACACTGAAACTTTCTCAGAAAATGGCTGGAGATTGTCACAGCCTCCAAACAATTGCTGAAAAAAACCAAAACTGAGACTCAACTGCAAAATTTCTCCTTGAGCAACTTTAATGGGTCATTCTTCAATAGAAATGAGATCTTAACTCGAAGATGCTGTTGGAAGTGAAACTAAAATTGCTTTTGACAGTGAGCATTTTGTAGTGGCTTCTCTCGTCCAGCCCTTAAGCCTTCGTCCTTACCATACAAAATGAGAGTAAGCACAGTGCTTTTCCAGGAAGGAGTTTGGATGTACTCTTCCACTTGTGCAGTGGATCACGAGGGCATCGCTTGGTTCCTGGAGGTGCTGGCACTGACCTGACCTGGGCTGTGCCCATGGAAAGTAGCCAGCCTGAGTGACCTTGCTGCTTCCTGGCAGTGTCCCCTGGCATGGGATGGACTTTGCGCAGTAGCTTCTTTTATCAGTCTGAAACCACTACAGATGAGACTTATTTGGGGGTTAAGAGGTAAAGGGGGATTCTGAGGCTGAACTGTGGTGGGGTTTGCTCACTATGGGAATAATCCTTTGCCCTTGCGTACAGCTTGTCATTGGTGGGTCTCGCAGCGTTTCATGGAGGGCCTCGGCACTGTCACCTCTCCTTGCTCTGCTCTTAGCTCTGTAAAATGAAATGAAGTCACTCACTAGGCAAGTGACAAAGCTGGGAACAGATTGCTAATACTGCTGAGCCCAATCCATTATGCCGTCTTGTTTCCCTCATCTGCCCCTCCTGGACACGCTGCTAAGGAAAGCCCTGTCAGAAGAAAGCATTTAATCTCTTTGAATGTTTTTCTTTTTGCCAGTGAAGTCTTGGATTTGAAAATAACCTGGAATGTGTTATTAAGAAATCTTAGCTGCAGCATGCATGCCGTATGTGCTAGATCACTCTTCCATGGCCATTCTCTGTGTAAGGAAATAACAGCAAAAGGAAACTTTAAAAAAAAAAAAAAAGCCCTGGAGTTCCTTCTAGTGTATCTACCCCAACGTGAAATAAGTGAAAGGGAACATCCTCAGCTGCCATTCTCAGTAGAAACAAATGAAAGAGATTTTGCTGAGTCTTGCACTGCTATATACCCTATGTACCCTATATACCTCTGTGTGCAAAGCCTAAAAATAGGATAAATTCTACTAAGTAACTGCCTTTACTGTGAAAGTACTGCAGAACAAGCTGTTCACCGCCACTATCTCTCTTTGGAGTCATGTCCCAGGCCTGAGGAGAGGATGTTTTGCGTATTGCTTGGTGTGCAACAGAAGTTCCCTTGAAAAAAAGAAATGGATGTTATGCAACAAAATTCGTAGTTCCAAGACACGTGAACAGAAAACTAGAATGATGGTTGCTACAGAAGTTACTTCAGTATCTCTTATCTCTGAATTACGTCTCCAACACACTCCATGGAAAATTTAAACTTAACTGCTTTCAGTTTAATGAGCTCCTTTGAAAAGAAAAAAAAAAAAAGTCTTTTGTTGCCAATGCAGTGAATGTGTTTGTACCAGTTAGAAGTAATAATTGAATCAAGATATACATAGATAAAAGAGCAATATGATTGCATGTACGGGCATTACACACCTTAGAAAAGGCCAGATTCCCATCATTAGCTTAGTTTCTTTCCTGGTGAGTAGAGACATCGATTAATAGAGAAATATACTAACCCACTTACAGGTGGCAACGTTGTGACTGTAATTATTAAAGAATTCTTGCTGTAACTGATTTTTTCACTCAAGTAGAACTTGGAAAATAGAGAAGTGTAAATGCTTCACTGACAGCAGATTAAAAATTGTTTTATTAGCTTTAATAAAGACCAGTATTGTCAAGGTTTTGAATAAATATAAATGTAAGGCTGCATGAATGCAGATCTATCTCAGATTTTGTTTCAGAAACACCTGCGATTTGAATCCATGCATAATGGTGGAGGGGTGGTAACAGAAATACTGGAAAGGATCAGTTAGGTCACCTCTGATCTCTCTGGGACGTGCATGCACTAGGGAGTTTCAGTCAAGGGTAGGAGCAGATTCTGGCTGATGCTACGTGATGAAACTTGCATTAAGTTGTCTGAACTGTAAACCTTTACCTGCACATGTTGAGCATATAAAGCATGTGTGTTTCACCTGTTAAATTCTATTGAACTGTTATCTTCAAAGCCCATTTTAATTTTTTACTAGCAGTGTAAGTTAAGTTTTTATATTCGGGTGAAAGGTATTTGTAAAAAAGTGTTCTTCAAAATGCATTGCAGTGGTTGTAAAAGATTCCCTTCATGGTGGTTTCAAAAAGGGTCTTTTTATCTTTAGATTCCAGCTGTTTCCTTTTAACTGTTACTAAAATGGTAAAACATGGTGTGTTTGAGATATTTTGATCTTTTCAGGAATTATATTTACTTTATTTTCCTCCTTCTTCTCCAACCCTGTTTCTGTAGGAAGAATTTTAAATCGTTTCTCCAAAGATATTGGCCACCTGGATGACTTGCTTCCATTGACGTTTTTGGACTTTGTGCAGGTAATTCGGTTGCTACTGTCAAAGACTTTTGCACTGCATTCTGAATTTAGATTCTCGTATGCTTTGGTGAAGATCAGCTATTTGTCACAGGTATAGCTGAGTTGATTGAAAGTACTTGTTTGTGAAAGAAAGGTGCGGTTGAAATTTAATGTGTCAGTAAAAAGCTAACATGAGTAATAACTGGCAGGTAGGAGTGGCTATACACAGCTTGCTATTATGTCAAGATTTCAGTTCATAGTAGCTACATGCTCGGTAAATTGCTCCTGATTTGCCTCCAAGCAATCTGGCAAGTTTATTGCTGTTATAAGAAATACGTCCATAGTAAAGAAACAATCAACTCACATGAAAAGATAGCACAGATTAACCTAATTATGTGTCAACTTCCACAAAGAATCAAATGCTTACCACACCATTTTGGATTAAAATAGGTGTGGCTATTTACAAAGAAAAGATTAGTAGTAATAGGGTGAATATAATAGCCTTAATAGGAGCAAGTGAAATAAGTTGCTGCAGACAACAAAGATGGACAAAGCACTGAGATTTTGATGATGATGAAAGGATAAAGGATTATATACAACATCAGGGTAATTTTTCTGTTGCAGTTGCTATTAATCCTCCTTGTAAAAAATTGCAGAAGGGTAAAGCTGCAAAAAAATTGGTCGTACTGTATCAAAATAATATGAATCACAGAGTACACAGAATTGTGGAGGTTAGAGAAAGAAATTAAGTAGTGGATCATCTGGATCCACTTAGTGGATCGGACCTGTCATGCTCAACTCAGAAATGTTTCTTAAGGTGCTGTTGCTCACTTCGCTTCATCTCTTAGAGATAACTTATTCAGGATCTAAACCTTGTTTTGACTTCTTTAAAAATAAACCAAAGACATTTCCGGTTGAGCAATTTAATCATGTTGTTAATGCTGAACTCTTGGAAATAGGAAAAAAAACTTCCAAGAAGTAGTAAAAATGCTTCTTAAGATATTATTCCTAGTTTAGTGACGTTGAGGTGTGTGTTTGTTTTTCAAAGCATTACAGTGACACGTGTCATTTCAGGGAAGAAAGGAACGTGATGTATTTTACTTATCAATTGAAGCAGTGGGAGTTTTTGTGAGTTAGGGAGTTGCTTACAGTGAATATTAAGATTTTGAATTCGTAGACTTTTAAGGCCCTGACAAATTCTTTCCTGAAAGTGCAATATAGGCATCTTTCTATAATACAGTGCTCACTTTATGCTGTTTATACAGATTCCAAATTTTCTTCAGTCTTATTAGACAGAATATCTTACTTGATTTCAGCTCTCTTGGGACAATACCTATGTGCCTCTCTTTCTGGCTGGAAGCTCATGCTGTCCTGCAATCCTTATCCTCTTCTCTTAGCATAGCATTTACATCCACAAAGTCAAAACCATCTCATTTGCGTAGTGCTCCTTGGCCATTAGATCAAGCAATGCAGAGGGGTTTGTATTGGCTTAAGTTTGTCCCCTTTACAGCAGACAGCACTCTGTATGGTACTACTACGTACTGCTTGTGGTCAGGGCACCTTCTGGGTCCAGTGGTCTTGAGATAAAACGATTAACCCTTTTCCATAGTTCTGTGCGTTAATAATGTGAGAGTTGTGTTACACCCACTTGCATGGTGTTTTTATAGCAAGAAACTGAGTGGGTGTTTTGCATGCCCTGGCATGTGGTTTAAAGGCATGTGGGTTGTCTGAAGATGCAAAATTTGCTGGGAAAATGTTAGAGAGGTCTGCATAAGCAAAGGGAGCCAAAATTGGTGTGGTCTTATTCATACTTCCTTTTGGGAGCAGGCCCTGAAGCAAACTGTCTTCAGAATTACACTGTTTTTCTGAAGGAGCCAGCTGGTTGGTTTGCTCCAAAAGAAAGCTAAGGAAATAGGTAACCTGGATGCACGGCACATACAGAGGAGCAAATAATCTGCTAGTGAACTGGAGAACCTAGTTATTTGAGCAGTGTACAGATACTTTGGGCAGGATATGCTTATGAAAACTTAAGTGGTCTGGGATGAAAGAATGAAGGCTGGTCTTCTAGATGTGATTGTTTTCTTCTTTCAAGTTCCTGCTGTAAACTGTGTTTTGTAAACACTTCCCCTCACGTTGATTGTTTTGTGCATTTCTCTTAAATTAACTATTGAATAATTTGTCATATTCTTAAGTTTGTATTTTAAGTGAAAAATTTTCCTTTTTAAAAAAAATAACGTAGATGTTACATGTCCAGTAGACTATTAAAATGATACTGTGTTTCAAAATTTGCCTGTTCTATTTGGCATAGGAAAAAGAAAATTCAGAAACTTACTGTTGATTAATAATGCACTGCTATCCATCCATAAGACAAAAGCATTTCCTTCTTGGCAGGTTTTCTAAAAGTTACTGTTCTTGATCGGCAGGCTTGTTGGTCAGTGGGTGCCTTTTGAAATTCCATAGCAAAGAGGTGATACTTCTTTCTGAAAAAGCACAGATTTTTACAAAGGATAACTGTTATCAATTATGATAGAGATCTTTTGTCGCTTGTTTTGTTTGCAGGTGTCTTTTATAAGACTTTGTATAATCCCTTCAGGAAGAAATATTTTCTCCTTTCTAAAAACAGTATTAGCTAAATATAAAAGCTCTGATCCCAGCTATTGTTGTGGATTCTTTGAGAGACATTTCCCAACATTCATTTTTTAAATGGTTGTCAGGAAGAATCAAGTGAAACTTAATAAACAATGCAGTAACTGGTTCATCTTACTTTGTGTGTAGAAGCTTTTCTTGAGCAGATTTGCATTGCAGAAGTAGTCCTTTTTCTGAGTTATTGCTAGGATCACTGTGAAGCATTCCACCCTTTTACTGTATTGGCAAGTGAGTGTGTAATTTCTGCAGAAATGTGACTGGATGCTCAAAGACTACAGTATGAGCCAATTTAAATACCTATAAATAAAGAAATAAAATCTACTAGTTTCGAGAAATTTATGATTACACTGAGTACAGATTTTAAGGCAATGCTAAAAGTTGATAATGTTCTTTTCAGAGTCCCTAATGAGATTTACACACAACACTACAGCCATAATGAGCATGATTAGTCTAGTCAGCTATACCGGATGAAAATTAATTCCTTGAACTAAGAGGGTTGAATTTTTTACATCTTCCATTGAGTCAAGGAAGAAGAAACAGTCAGTTCTTGTCAAGACAGTGGATAGTTACTGTAAACTTACTTGCTAAAGCAAAAATAAAAGGTATGTAGCAAGCACAAAAATGCATTATAGACCTTGTGTATTGTCCTGAAACCTGGCTAGCTTTTGCCAAACTGTTACTTTGCAATAGCTCCCAAAGTAGCAACTCTCACTATCTTTAAAGTTTCCTGCCATCCTCTCTTTCTTTGGTTTTAAGTGCACAAAAATATAACACACTTGTCTTTGAGACAAGAGATTAGGGGCAGGAGGGGCAGTCCTCACAAGGAGGAGGCAGTCATTTTTTCTTCTTAGCTTATGAATCTTAACAGCGTATGACACATGTCATGTTAGTGCAGTTGACTATCTTTTTGTAGAAAATACTGCTGTATCCACAAGATTTATAAATAAAATACAAGTCTGTCTTATGAGAACACGTTTATGGCTATGTTTGACTTCATGACTGTTGAACAGAACTCTGTGGGTAGATGTGAAGTATAGAAACTGAAAAGAAACCAAAGGTGAGGTGAGACACGTGAACAAAGATATCTTTAATTGTACGTTTACAGTCCAGTTCAACGCTCATTAAAGTAAAAAATGAACTTTACAGTCTGCAGTCTAAGCCTGAGCCTTATCTTCTGTAATGGATTCTAGCTGGCCGTAAGGTTCCACACCAGCTCTCCTGAAAAACAAAATAAAAAGCAATTCTGTGTTCACTGTGACACTTATTATTTCTACTAAATACGGCGCTAAATATGTTTGTAAAATCAGGTTGTAATTAATGTTTGTAGGTTGATTCAGATAGGCAAAAAGCTGAACGAACTTGTTTAGTGAAGACGGTAGGGGTGTTTTTGTGAGCTTGCGTATTTTTAATCACTTGCCTTAGTACTGTTAGCCTCAGTTCTGCATCTTCCTTTATTTTTCCTCTCCTGAGTTACGTATTTATTGGCAGCTGTTTTCCAACTAACTTACAGCCTCCTCAGGTAAGGGACTACTTGTGTGAAGGCCATTACAGTGCTTTAAAACTTTCTAAGGGGATTTAAACATCGACTTCATTTAGATATATATGTTTTATTTATGTATTTGTTAGTTTAATCAGAAGGCATGTGTGACAGCAACCGCAAAGAGCTACCCAGACACAAATAATTGCAGGAATGCTTTCTTTAGTTGGTACAAACTTGATCATCCTATAAACAGGTCCAAAGGGACTTAAGGAAATCAGGTGCCATTTAACATGACTGGGATTTTGTTACTGAATTTTCTTACGCTCCTCTGAAAATACCAGCTGATTTACTCAGTGTGGTAACCAAGCGTTGTTCCTCCTCCTGCCGTAAGCTCTGTTGATGTAGACTTCACTGGGAGGTGTGTGGCCTGTAGTTTAAAATGTCATGGTTAAAATGCATAGCAATGTCTAGCTCAATGGAGCACTAATAAAACCCACTATGCTAATTTGGGAAGAGACCAGCCAAGGAATAGAATAAAAGTATTTAACAAGGAAGTATTAGGACTTCAGAATCCAATATATTTAGTAGCATTTTATGCACATTAGCCCAGATATGCCTAAGTGGCCGGTATTTTGGATGCTGTATTTTTGAGACCTCATCAAAGGCTTGTTTCTAGTACCTGACTCTCCCTTGGACTAGAAATAGATATGCAGAGGCTTAACATCTTTAAACTGTGGTCTTAGGTGATGCAGGATATGTACCCTAACTGGTAAACTACTTGTTGAAAATTGTATCTATAAACTGAGTGAATATATAGGATGGTGAAATATGTTTCAGACTTCTTGTTTTGTTAATTACTGTGATAAATTTTAGAGAGTGGATTTTTTATCTGTAGTTTCTTACCCTTTTAATTCTTCAGTGATCTCATTACCTGTTAATGGAGTTGATTTTCTGCTTTAGTTTGTAGTGAATTGGAGGAACTTAATGTGATGGCCCCTTCATTTTCATTTCTTCCCCTATGTTGGATTGGGGGAAAAAAAAACATGATCTGTTTTGTTTCTGGAGAACACTGTGAACATGTGAACTATCTGCAGCTGCCCTTGGAAAAGGGCAGTGATTTATTGAGGAAAACTGAATTGCAAAACCTTTTTCCTCCCCAAAATCAACAGCTTGACTGAGTTTAAATAACTGACTTTTCATATCCTTTCATCACACACAAAGACCTAATCCTGAGACTACTTGAGCCACCAATGTAGGCTGTGGCTGAGACCACCACTGAATGTGCCATTCCCTTCTCACCACACACAAAACACATTGACTGCAGCTTTATGAAGTGAAAATGCTGAAGAAAAGGAAAATGTGAAGGAGGTGTCCACAGTCATTTCTTTAAAAAAAAAAAAAAAAAGAAAGGAAAAAAAAAGCTGCTGCATCTGGATATTAGGAACAAAAAGTGCCTCAGACTGGAATAATAGCTTGGGTCACTTGCTTTCGTATGTGCACAAGAGTGGAACTGCCGTTCCTTGTTTCAGTACCACTGACCCCTGCATTTTATTGTGTGAAGATGTCAGGGAAAGTGTGTAGAAGGAATTCCAGGATCTTTCAGCTTAACAATGACGTCGTTATTTTGTGATTTCTGTGAGAGGTGGGGTTCTGGGGGGGTGGTTGTGTTGTTTTTTCCAGTTTAGCCAGGTTTTGTATGTATGCATGTGTGAGTTTTAACAGATATTTTTAGTCATTAAAGAATAGTTATTCTGTAGGTTTGCCTGTGTGGGTTTAAAATATGATCATAAATATGTTATGAGAAAATAACCAGTGGTGGGATCTATGTTAAGTGTCAACATACTCTCTTTAGCCTGGTGCATAGAGCAGACCTGTATCTTGGAGACACCTTTTGGATTCCCTTCTGTTGAATCCTGGTAGTTTTTCTTGATGGTTAGATCACAAGATTTCTGCAGCTGTGCTGAGGTTAAAATGAAAAATAAATAAATTAAAAAAAAAAAGAACCAGTTGCCTTGTGGCACTTGACTACTGAAACCTCACTGAACTTTTTCTCTGTGGAACTGACGTTATAACTGTACGTTCCTAAGGTGCGTACTACAGAGCATATTGCTAGTGCGTAATGAAAGACTAGTTCAAAGCTAAAGAAAAGTAATAGGAGTATATGTTTTTCCATTTGTAAGTTTTGAGCTCTATTTTCAGAGAAGGTTGAACTTACCATTATGATAAACTAATTTTTGTGTAGTCATTTGATACTTGTATGTGCTTTCAGTTTTGCTATTTTCTTACACTGTGGTGTTAAACACACACAAACAAAAAACTGTCCATCCTGCCTGCCTGATCATCATCATCCCATCTCCCTCCTGCTCCCAAAAGAAAAAAAGACAAATGGGAGGTTGAGGAGGAGACTTGGCTTGCACTTGTGTCTCCAAGAGTGACATGCAGGAGCTGCGAGTTTAGGACAGACATTTGTCTAAATAATGCAGTTCTTTATTGACCTTTCATTCCTCTGTCCTTGAATGCCTTGATTGTTAAATTCCAGTAGCCAATTAGTCTTCTTGATAGTGACCGGCAGTGGAGATAATCTATGCCAAAGCTATTGCTGGTCTTTACTCTGTAGCTGTCGTCACATTCCTTTGAATGTAAGGATGAGTGTCTTGCAACTTACGGACTGCGGATTTACTCAGATTGTTGGTATGTGTGTAGGATATAACGTGTAAAGTCTGTAGTCACAGCTAATAGGTGGATTCCTGTTTACTTGGACCATGGTTTTCTAGGGAAGGCTAAAGGTCTGTTCTCACTGTGGCGGTCATACGTAACCCAGCCCAATCCTTCCCCTCACCCCATTTATTTTTCCTATTTGCATTAGCGTCTAGAACTTTTATAAGAATCTGTAGGTGTGTACTTCTCCACATATTAGTGTCAAGGCAACAGATGCCACTGCAGTAACAAAACTAATTAGTGTGGGAACATGACGTAGCTGTTTCAGTATTTTGGGGTTTCTATTTACTTGCTATTAATAAAAATTGAAAATGTAAAATCTAACATGGGAAAGAAGATAAAATAATATTGAAAAATGCCATTTCGTTACCTTCTTGTCATCTTGCTTCCTGGGGTTTCCTTTACCACCTTTCAGCTTTTCACTGGACGTCCAGTGATGTGCCCCCAGTTCTGTGTGGTCTGGAATTTCCCCCCTTTTGGTTAAGGTGAAATTTCCAAAAGTTCCAGAGGGAGGTTCTGCTGTGAAAGAGGGCAAAGAAATACTCTGATGTAAGTGAAAAGAAATACTCTAATGTAAGTTCTGCAGTTTTCTCTTTTTCTTTTTGATCTGTCTTTGTATATATACTACTTCTGCTTTTCATGCAAGAGTGGGAATTTTTATTGTTATTTATAGATATTTACCTGATTTTAAGCATTACTGCAACCTTTCACATCTGTAGCTTAAACTAATGATTATTTTTAAGACTTCTGAAGATCATTAACATTTCTAACACTTCACAGTAGCTAAAAATCTTTTAATTCTGCTGTCAGTCATAGAGTGTAACAATCCTGTTCCGAATGGTGATAAGTACAAATCTTCTAGATTGCCTTAAACTACTGATATGCTATAGATAGGACAATGTGTGCTTACAGACAAATTAGGATTTCACTGTTTGGCAAAAGGGCTGAGATTTCAGTTTTGATTCAACAGGAAGGGGAAACTTGGAGGTAATTTGAATTACTAAGCCATATAGCTGTCTTGTGTGTGTTAAATCGTTCTGCATATTTATGCCCACAACAAACATGTGGGACAAGGAATTATCTTTAGCAAAAAAAGACTGCATCTCATAGAAATGTGCTGCCAGGGTTATGGTTATGTGTGCATCTCATGCAGAACGTAAGAACTTTTTTCTTGCTGAAGCTGATACTGTGGTTGCCTGGTGAACTCTGCAGCTGATTTGAAAACTCCAGACGAATTTCTTCTTCAAAAGGTAGAGATTGCAGTGTGCACAGTTTCATACAGCAACAGATGAGAGTTCAGCTGGGAACTGAATGTCACATGTCTTTGGGAAGCTTATACCTCTTTGTGTTACATCTGCATTACAGGATAGTTCTGTATCATTTTAAAAAAATTATTCATTTGGATTGCGCTCTCGAAATAGTAGAAATCTATGAGGACTTGATGATGGCTGTTCCTGCACTGTGAAAGAACAGGGTGCTGAATGATTGCATTTTCTTTGACAATTACGTCCCTAAATCTTTTTTTCTTTGTGTTTTTCTTACTGGGTTTTGAAATCAGTCTGATTTTTAAATAAGCAGACCTCTTTTACTATGAAAGTCACTCGTATGCTAAAATAATGGGTTTAGATCTTCCCTTCTAAAACTGAAAACATGCTGGCTTTGGTATCCAGTTGGTTGTCCGTCCTTCTGTTAAACATAATATAATACTGAGAAAAATAACTTTTCATTTTTATCACTGATACAAAGTCTGGATTTTGAGTTCAGACTTGGTATCAATTGCTTACTTTGGTAAGTGTGTCTTTGTTGATGGTTTGTGATAAATAAACTTCTGTAAAGTCTTCCTGATGGTCTTGGAGCATATTTGTAACAAATTATGAATGAGCATGCGCTTACCACAGCAAATGTTTGCTCTCTGCCGAGGAAGTTTCTTTTTTACTTCTTTAGATGCCACTGGGTTCTGTACCTACAGAGAATGGCTGAAGTGTGTGAAACCTGACAGTGAGAGGTTGGTGCTCATTAGATAGAATACGGTCGCTGAAAGCATCAGGCCACTGTTAAGCTTCCTGGAGCTGAGTGATCACTGAACAGCATGTAGTACTGAAGAATTATGAGCCAAGAGTTTATTTTGAATAGGAAAGTAGTATTTTATAGCCCTATCAGAATGGCAAAGCTCTAGGGAAGTTAGGAAAAAACCCAGAGACAGGCTAAAAAGCATTCTTTGCATATCTGCTATAAAAGAGTGCGACCAGAAAAGAACAAAAGGTAGTTTTATTTTCTAGGATAGCTGGTGCTGTAGTCCCTAATATTTTTCATAGTTTTCATTTAACTGGGGCAGAGGGGCCACTGTAGAACTTAGAGAAATACGAGTAGTACTTCATTCCACCTAAAAATAAATATATGAATAGTATATTTTAAATAGCAAGAACAAACAGTAAAACGCTTAAAAGCTTGTAATTGCTGTAAGGCTGCAGAGCTGTGTTACTGAAGAACTGATACTTTTTTTAAACAGAAGAGCCCACAGTTCAAATGTAGCACAAAGCTTTTAAAGTTGCTGAAAGACCCAGAATTGACTTCTGGCAAAACAATTAGGCCTGGCTGAGCAGAAAAGGTCATGCAGTTGAAAATGAGGTATTCTTGGGAAGGGTGGGGGCTGCTCTGGCATTACGGCCGTGAGGAACAAGAAGCCCGAGGCAGGAAAGTCCATATAGCTCAAAGACAGAGTTTGCAAAATGGCAACGTATGGGGCAGCAGCATCTGTGGTCAGCAAAATTTTGCCAGGCATTTGGAAGAACTGGAAAAAAATGTGCGCAGCACGGACAAAAGGGTTATGATAACATCATAATTAGCTCAGAGACATTCCTTGCAGGAACAGTGGACAGTATTTTAGCAAGTAAGTTAAAGGACTAGACTATAAGAACTCTGAATAATGTCATGCAGGGTCACAGCAGTGGTCCGTCTAGGCCAGTGATCTTTCCCTAGCAGTAGCAGTAGGAGATGCTGTTTGAGGAGAGCATGAAAGCCTGACTACCTTCTGTTATTCATTCTCTTTTTAGTACCCTAGCATTCACAGTTTTGTACTGGAGGTGTCAAAAGGCCTATCCCTTCCCAGTCTTTTTACTATCCATTTTTTGCATCATTTTGAATCAGCTTGTAAGATCTGCCTCCTGCAATCTGATAGACTGAAAGGAGTAAGATATTGATTGATTTTTAAAATTTTGTTCTATGTTCCCCTTCTTATGGAAAGAAGGCAACAGTTACCACTGAAAGAGAAGCTGCTTTTAGAAGAGCTGTAAGTGGGATAAGACCAAGGATTAATATTGGCAAATCAGCCTCTGCTGATAAGGTACTAAACATATGAGCGAAGAACAAAATAGGAAACAGCATTTGTAGTGCTAAAGAGAAAAGTACCCGTTGTTGAATCAAATGTTTTGATTTCATCAGGATCTGTGCTCAGTGGGCCTGTCTTGGGCTTACGTAGCTGGGGAAAAGTTTCGGAAACGGCTCCTAAGAGGTTGGAGGGGTGCAAAAATTGTCATGCTACTCTTTATTTTCCTTTTAAAATATCAGTTATTTGGCAACAAGGACTGATAAAGGAAATGTAAAAATGCATTGCTGTGGAAATCTTGAAGCAAGTGGAGCAGCCAACAGTGTGACCACACTTGGCGATGATGGGGGGTGGGAAGAGTCCTTGTTTACATATAGATCATGAAACCCCTAAATTGATTCAATGGAAAGGGATGCTTTCTGCTACCTGAGGAGCAACTCTGGGAGGGTTGGCTGGTGCCAGGCATTTTTCTATATTGTTTCAGGCAGGTTCTGGCAAGAGCTGTTGAGAAAACAAAGCATGTGTGTGTGCATGTTCTGCACTCTCTCTGATTAATGCTGTTTCCTCAAGCTACCATGTAAACTTGTGCTTGGCATCTGAGGTGTTCCACAGGAAGATATATTTGTCATACAAAGAGCGCTATAGTTCATGTGAATAGTTTTTGTGTGCGTGCATTTTTTTCCTTGGGAGAAGAACAGTGTAAGAATATAGCCAGGGACTGTGGATGTTTACAGATGAAGACGGCAAACCTAGCACTGCCGAACAACAAAACATAAAAACCTTTTTTTATCATTTTTTTTAGGGAGATCAGAATAATGCTATAACTAACTCCGTATTAACTTCAAGAACAGGACCTCTCGTTTTTATATAGATACTCATTGCAAAGTTGTGCCTTGCTACCCAAATCACTAAGAACCCTTTTGTTCAGAAGTGCCTAGTAGGCACAAAGTACAGTAGAAGAAAAGCATTTGAGAAAATCAAATTAAAGGTCTTCCTCAAATTTTTACTACTTATAAGTAGAAAAATACATTGTCCACAGACATTTACAAGAACAGGTTTTGGCTTTGTCCTTTTTTGCATGACTGTTGGCTTCCATATACAGTGAGTTTGAACAGGAGCTGCCTGTAGAGATGCGTAAATAGAGGCCATAGCTTTGGCTCTGATAAAAGCTTGTCTTTTCATGGAAAGTCTGTATGAGCTGGAAGTACCTTATTACCGTGGCCAAAGGGTGCTGGCAGCTAACTTCCTATATAAGTGAAGATAATTTATTATAAAAAGGAAAATGACCTCTATATAATGTGGGAATTTAATGCAGATTTTTAAAGGATGAGTATTTTGAGTGTCTGGCAGAATCACGATGTCCAGAGCTTCATTATGCAACTGTTTCTAAAGCCTCTATATCTGGAAGTCTTAGACAATCTACGGACCGTGATTTTTGAGAGCTGCTGTTGGGATCAAGACCTGCATAAGGTCATTAAGCCTCTTGGCCCAGGGTGTCCAGAAAGCCTATTTCTAGCCCTTGTTGTAAGGTAAGAGATTAGTGATAGGATGCTGTTGAAATACAACAGAATGGTAGCGGTGCCAACGTATTAAAGAAAACACCCTTTTTATTATAAGGTCACTTGTTAAAGAACAATTGGAGACAGTTCGCCATGATCTCAAACCAGTATTAAGGCTTCTCACTTAATGGCAAAACGCATGCCAAGTCAAATGAATGAGCATGTTGGTGGCACAGAAAACATTTGCCCTGAGGAGCTAAGTGTACGCTTGTTTGCTTAGAAAAACAGTGATCCAGAAAATACTATCTTGTAGAGACAAGAACAAATAGAAGGTACTAGCATTAAGGATGTGATTGGGAATTTTGAATACATTTCTGTGGTACGTCTGAAAGATGCGTTCAGCCCTTTTGCAGTGACATATGGATTTAGTTAGGTAACCTCCTGTCGACTAATTGCAGATAGCAGGATTCAGAGGAGGAGAGGGTATCTTGCAGAAGATAAGACAAGCTTGCTGTTTCTGAGGCTTTTCGACCTGTCAGTATTTAGTTCTTACTTTTTTCTTTCACTCAGTTTATCTGAAATTACAGTTTTCATTTCTTTCCCAGCTGTGTCTTTTTTTCCCCTTTAAGTGCTTTCCATGTCTTGTCTTTATATTCCCAGTTTTCTCAAGGATGCACATTTTCCTAAAGCTGAATTAACACTGGCTGAGAGCTGTCATTCCTGTCAAAGATTGCTGTCACTGGTTGCTTCAGAAAAGGACCACATCTGAGATGTTTTTTAAATATTGGAGTTATGTGCAACACTTTTTCTCCTGTACTCATAAGTCTTCATTGCTTTTTCTCCCAAGACAAATCTTTTCCTGACAGTTTGATGCAAGCAGTACTATAAACAGCTGTATGCACTTTTTTTAACCAGTTCTGAAAAAAACCCCAATAAATTTTATTAAAAAGGTAGTTTGAAGACAAGACTACAGATCTCAACTCTGCCACTTTAACAGAGTAAAATAAAGTAGGGCTGTTTATGTACTAGGGTTACAGTACAAAGGTAATGGATTTCTATTTGGATGTTTCCTGATTTTTTAGTAACAAAGGAGAAGAACGCAAAAAATCTCTGGTGTGGTGAAATATGCTGTGCTGGATGCAGGTGGCCCAAGTGAAGTGTTCATCGCTCTCATCTGCTCATTGCAATGTCTCCTCCCCAGGGTAGCTTGTCCTCTGGTGTGCTGGTGTAACCAGCCGCCTGTGTGTTTGTGCATTAACGGGGCTGCAGGACAGCCAGTCCAAACAGTCTGGTTTGAAAAAGTGCGTTTAAAAAAACCCAAAAGTGTTCAAGGAAAAAAAGAAAATGTCAGCGCTGGATTAGGGATTGATTGTGCATGCAGTTATTTGGCAGAGCCAACAAGGAAATAATTTTAGTCATGGGGGGGGGGAGGAGGAGGAAGGGTGATGCCAAGCAAGTACGAACAGAGTGGGGTTTTGTAGTTTCTTGACCTGGCCTTACTTCAGACAGCGCAGCTTGACTGACAGTGCCGTAAGTTAATGCAGTTAAGGTTGCAAACTTGAAATCCAGGATATGCAGGATGTGCGCTGTTGCTATTATTAAATTATTATGGCTTTGTAGCAGTGTCCATGGGCTAATATAATCCTTGGGAGTGTGTTGGGGTCCAGGGAGTAGGAGTTTGGGGGTTACGTGTGTTTGACTTCTGCTTAAATATTGGTAAAACTGGTCCTGGAACACAACAGTTCTTGGGTGGGCTTTGGCTGCACCTCGAGTCATCAAAATTTAGGTATGTGCTTGTTGGGCTCTAGATGCTTACTTTGCTGTCGTCAAAGGGCATCTAGTCAATGCAGTTAGCGAACTCTTGAGAAATACTCAACCATAGGGTAACTAGGTATCCACTTAAAAGTTAGCTGAATGACTTTCTAAACTCAGCCAAATAGGACAGGAGCTTCGCTATGTACGTCATATGAAGAGTCCCACATTCAGGTTTCTGAGTCTCAAATCCTATCCCTTGGGCTCCACTCATTCCTTAGAGATCCCACCAGGTCACCAGCTGCAAGTCCAGAATGATGTGGTTCCTACGGTACTAGCTGCTATATCAGAGCTGTCAAACCCAGCTTGGCGTCACACATCACACTAGGCACTTCCACAGACACACAGCTGCATGGTACCCCTTATGTGTACGTTTTATAAGAGATGCTAAAATAAATTGTAAGGTCCATTTAGAAACAAAAAAAGCAAAATTTCTTTTTGAATGATGGAAGAAAATGGAAGACCTCAAAGGTCTGACTCTGTTGAGCTCATTAGAGAGAAGACAGAGGCGATTGATAGGTACATGAGGACATGAAGAACTCTAAGAAGTGGGGGTACCTACCCACTGGAATAAAGTGCCAGCAGACATGAGGAGTTCAAAGCATCTCTATGTGAAGGCTGAGTGCCTTCTTTCTCAAGGAAGTACTTGAGCCAAACATGAAATACTGAGCTCAGGATATAACTGATGTGGAGTGGCAGTGATCTATAGGATGGAAGGGTAGGCATTCTTATGAGACAGCTGGAACTCTTTATATTTTGCTTTTGCATTTTTGTCCTGTCAACTTTATTAAATGACTTCAGATGGCTTACAATTTGTCGTAAGATATGTGACATGTGAATGGTATAGTTTCTGCAAGGAAAGGAAAAGTTAATAGCTTGTGACTTATGTGTGGCTTATAGCATGTAATTCCCATGTTTTTCCAGACGTTTACTTTTTTTTTCTTATTGTTTCTTTACTTTGCATTAAATGCTTTTCTGTTATGTGATTGTGGTATAGAAATACCTTGTTTTTCCTAGACCAAGACCTGTTTGGGGTAGAAACTCCAGGATATCACTCTCAGCAGCTACAAGAATTACGAGTATGTAGGTCATCAGAAGATGAAGGGAAAGCATATGTTTCGCAAGTGAATGTGCTGATCAGAGCGTTCACTTCCCCACAGGGCTATAGGAGGGTATGCTTGCTCTAGTGAGACAGTAAAACAGGAGATTTCTTGAAGAAAAATAAGCCTCAGTGAATGGAGCGACTGACCAAAGCACAAGGGAAATCTCTGGGGACTCTTGTAAGCAAGAGGGTGTCTCCGACAGAAACAGCATGTGCTTTTCTGTACTCTATGGATAGAGTATGTGCAGTCTGTGAATGGGAGATTCTTCGTTCTCCGGGGAAACGGAAGTGAATTTGAAGGTGGACATTAGGCAATATGACACCATTTGGAAGCAAATTATATGTCTCCGCCCAGGTCTTTTCAGTCTTGGTAGCCTGTGCATCTGTTGTCTTTTGTGTATGGTGGCGTTGCTTCCAGTACTGTGCAAATAGCTATAAAATGTAATTAATCAGCTCCTATTTTTTTTTATTTGGCTATTGTTTTCTGTATGGTCATTACAGAAGACTTTTTAAATGCTAAAATTAAGAAATACGGTAAAAGATGCCGGTTTTGTAGGCCGTATTTCTTTACGTAGGGAAATCTTGCGTGCTTACAGTTTTCAGTTGTACGCTGATTCTGCTAGACGAGCTCTAGATATCCAGTCCTGAGCGTTTCTTGCTGTGCAGACTGAGTATCTAGCTCATGGCCTGTCTCTAGAGAGGAGAGCAGTCAGACTGCTCGTGTTATCATTATTGTCAGCCTACTGATTATCTTGGGTCCTCCAGCTTGCACACAATGCATCTACTAGAAGTTGGGGCAGTCTCCAGCTGAAGAGGTTAGTTGTCTCTTGCAAAACTCCGGAACTAAAACCTTTGCCTTACCTCACGCAGTAACTACATGATTACAGTCTGCAAGTGGTTGTGTCTGGCTTTCAGACTACTTCATTAAGAGTTAATTTGTATGCAGGTTTGGTTTTCCAAAAAAACAACACACATGACTGATCCACCCTATCATAAATTTTTATAATGATAAGGTGGTGCAGGCTCATCTAAAATTCCTTCCAAAGGCGGTGTCAGATTTTTACTTTAGTCATCCTAACCATCTTTTCCTTCCCTGTATTTTTGCAGTAGCAAGGCTTTGTTTACATGAGCTGGATCCTAATAGTTCTACTCCCACTCCCACCCCCACCGGCACTTTGCAACATATTGTAGATTAACATCACTAAAACTTTAGTTTGGCTTTTTAAATTTTTTATTCAGAAACATTTTATTTTCCTCAGAATTCTTTTCCTTGAAGCAGCTTTCCTCAGTGCTTCACTTCAGGTTTGCAGCTGATGGTATGAGTAGGCAGAAGTACTTCAGAGATTACTTTTTTATGACCGACTAGGGGGTGGCGGAGGGAGAACGGGAAGGCAGCAGACATGTAAAGCAGATTTGGGAGTGAGGTGTCAGAAGGAAGGAACAGACTTCGATCTCTGTTTGCCATTGAGGATGGAGGTGAGGGAGCCTGTGGAAATGAGCTAGCATGTAGATGGCTGACAGGCTTGGCAGAGGCAACGAGCAGTGCTGGGGAAAACAGTGATCTAGACAGGGGAAAATTTGGAGGAGGTCAGGAATCTGTATTTCCCTTCTTCTCATCCCATGATAAAAATGAAATAAGCTTACAGGGTTTTAAAGAATGCCGGAGAAGTAGAAGGTAGAGGAACTGATGGCAGCGCTGCTTTGTTTTGCTTTGTGCTGACATAACCATGTGCATAATTGATCCAAGTGAAATATCGTGCACTCTCGCTGCCACCTTACCTCCCCGTGATGAAATCTAGGTAAAATATTTGCTATCTGCTGTATGTATCTAGAAGGTCAAACAACATGATGCTGACAACACCTTAACCCACAGATACGCAGTGTAGTAGTAGTGTAGCTTCCTTCAGAGCTTCTGCTCCATACCTACCCTATAGCTATTTTCCTTAATAGATTTATGAGACCCTATAACGTGCTTTCAGGATCTATGAGATGCAATGCTGTTACGCTGATAAATCTTCTATCGTGAGCTAAGTAAGATCTTGCCTAGAGCCGAAGATTAAATTGTGCTGACTCGTGCAGTCGTAATGCGTAAGGTGTGTGGGTTTGCTCTTTGGTCAGGTGAAATTAGGGTAAAGTCAGAGAGGCCTCAAGAAAACACATGTAGGGGAAAAGGTTGTGCTCGGTTTTGGCTTTAGAATGTGTGTGTGTGGCCTGCCAGAAGTGCAGCAGCAAATGCAGTCTTTCACAGACAACTCCATTGAAAGTGTTTGAAAATCCAGGTAGCTCTCTGCTATCGCATCTTAGCTGACGTGTTGCTTAACTTCTCCAGGTCGGGGCACAGATAAAGGGATGGAAGCCTTTATGCTGTAAGACCCGTATTCTTGGGACCCAATGGTCGCTAATGCTTTCTTGGCATCCGAAAATCAGGCAGCCACAAAATTCAGCTGGAATCTACTTGTGCGTTGTACGTGACGGTGAGGAAGGTGGCTCCTCTACAGCGCATAAAATAGAGACCTTTTAGAAAATGTTGTTATTTCTAAGGAATTTGTTAATGAAAATAATACGGGAATTTAGTGTTGAGGTAGCATTTCAGTTGTCTGGTTTATGTACAGGGTGGGTTTCTTCTTGTTGGGGGGGCGAGGTTCCCGCGTTTTTTAAGGAGCAAATGGACACACCCTGACTTGAGTATGTCAGGACTCCTGGCATGCATACGTACATACACAGCTGGTGTGCTGAAAGAAATTTGTGTGCGGATAATGCTTTTCATAGCGTATTGAAACTGAAAGTTTAATGTGAAGTGTTCTGCAGGAAATGGGAGATTTGATTCAGAAAGTTGGGCCAGGATCCACTGTCTTAAGCAACAAAGCTTCATTCCACATTTTATCTAGTTTTCTCAGAGTAAATTCAGGTTTAGCCCAGCCTGTTCATCTCGTACTCTGAAGTAAACCTGGTAAAACTAGCCTCTTACGATGCTTCTTGCAGTGTTCAACATTTTCTTCTCATTTGTAAAGTTTCCCAGTGCAATCCTTTGGGAAGAGAAGGCTCACTTTCTCTGATAGTCTTTCAGCTTTTCTTTCTAAATGGGACAAAGTTATTTTTAGGAAAAAGTTACAAGCGTGTGTTAAAAGTCGCTCTTCCAACTGTCAAGCCTTTCAACTGAAAGTCAGTCTTTCAAAATTTCTTTTTACCTGGAGTGAAAAAACATGTCCCTTATTCACCAGATATCTTGGGTCCATTAAAGATTAGTTGTCTGTTTCATTAATCGTCTATTACTTTGTTACAGCAGTCACAGAATATTCCACAAAGACAGACACTAATGTTCGGTCAACTAGTTTTGTAAAGACATTTCTTAAAGAACAAATAATGCAGAAGAAAACCATAAACTGCACAATTAGTCAAATTAGGTATTACTGTAAATTCTTCAAGTTGCTTAAAAATAGACTTTGCTCATATGTTATACAATGCATTCGCACTTAAATTCGGTAGGTATGTTTAAATATTTAAGTGTTAAGTGTTTCAATAGTGTTCAGTAGTTTTATACTTGTTCTAAATTAAATTCTTGTGGCAAAGAGTTTTTGTTTTGTTTCTATTGTGTTGCAGACTCTCCTACAGATTTTTGGTGTGGTGGCTGTGGCTGTGGCAGTGATTCCTTGGATACTCATCCCCTTAATTCCACTATTTATTCTTTTCATTTTTCTTCGACGGTATTTCTTAGACACTTCAAGAGATATTAAGCGTCTAGAATCCACAAGTATGTAGTTTGGCAGACATAATGTTAGTTTGAACTCTGCTTGTTATTATGTGAAATGCTAGTATTTTATAGACAATCCATCAAAGATCTTTTTTTCTTTTGCTATGCAAATAACTTCCTTATTGCCTTGGTTCTCAACTAGTGAATTACGTGCTTAACTCCTGCTTTGCGTAATAATGAACTTTAGGTTTAAATATCTGTAGGTAAAGCTGGTTAAGAATATGCTAAGTTGCTGGTCTTTGGGACCTTGCCTGCACATACTAATGGTGTTTCTGACCTAATCTGACTCTTGTGCCTGACTTTAGCTTGACTATGGTGTGAAATATTAAGCATTATGAATAGCAAACATGAGTGCCTAATGTCATTAATAAAGCTCAAAGAATTTCTTCAGTGACAGCTATTGTTAAAAACGTAAGACATTTTTGTATAAATTAATCTCCTTGGCTGTCTGACTGATTCTAATAGAGCAAGAGGAGTTTGGTTAAAGATATTGCATATTTATTCTAAAAGGATGCAGTACAGTAACTTGTATGGGCTAAATAGAAAGTAGTAGGATTAAAGATTAGTGTGGTACAAAAAGAATTAAATGTTGTCCTTCAGCTATTGCTAAGTTACTCTCATTTCCCTTTGTAGCTCGAAGTCCAGTGTTCTCCCACTTGTCGTCATCCCTCCAGGGACTTTGGACTATTCGGGCTTTGAAAGCAGAGGAAAGATTTCAAAAATTATTTGATGCACACCAAGACCTCCACTCAGGTTTGTGATGAATTAACATGAAAAATCAAATACTTTGCTCTATAGGAGGGAAATAACTTATGCCCTCAGCGACATGTGTATAATGTACATTAAAAACAGTAGGAGCTGTGTATTTGTCTCTTCAGGGTAAAATTTCTCTATTAGAACAAAAACATTATTATCTGTCTAGATTTTGAGAGTTTACTTTGGGCTGTAATCTAATTTGAGATACCCACTCATCTGTTTTAATAGTGTCTAAGATAAATACTTTAAAGTGTGCCTGATAAAAATACTTAAAGAATGATTTTTGACATTTTCCTGGATTCCATCTTTAAAGAGAGAGGAGGTGGGGGAAAAACGAGCTCTATTATGAAGCATTTAGCATTAAGCTGTGTGCCGGGAGTGGGCAGGGATTATTAGTATAAATCATCTTGGGAAAGTTTCATGAATCTCACTTCTTATTTACTTTTAACAGCTTTCACGACTCAAATCTAGTATATGGTATTAACATGACCAGAAGGTGTAAAATACTAGTGTGTTGCAAGCATAAGTAGTATGATTCAGGTTTGCGCTGTGGTTCTTTACCTTCTGTCAATTAAATGTTCTCTATTACAATGTTTTTCAAGATGCAGCAGAAAGCAAGCTTGCTATTTTGTGTTTGTTAGGTAAGATCTTGCATTTCCTCTGTCGTAAAACATACAAGTATATTCTATGGCTTTTTTGCAATTTATAGACTTCTAAGGTCTCAGACCAGACCAGCTGGTCTTCTCTGAAGTACAGTTTACCACAGGCTGTGGAATTGTACACGCTGACCTCTATACTGAGCCCAGTAACTTGTGACTGGGGAAACAGATCTTCCAGGGAGGCACCTTTGCTCCCCATTTCTTAATATTTTCAAGTTGCTACATATCTGACCAAATCAATTTGACAGTAGCTGATAGTGAGGGAACGCAAAGTTGTTTTTAAACTTTGTATTAAAAGGCATCTTTACTGGATAAACTGCATATGGAAGTTTCACTATAAAAAGAGGACCGTGACCGTTAACGTAAATGTTTTCTTGTATTTTAAGTTTAGATCTAAGGAGCATAAACACATTGTTTTCCAGTCAATTTTATGCATCTTTCTAGTAAAACTGTCAATAACACCGCTCCTGGGCAGTTCAGGGAACCTACTTCTGAGATAAAACTTCAGCGCTTAAAGTCGCGCTGTTTTGTGTACCTGCGTGCTTCATCTTCGTGTCTTTCCCACCAGAGTGTTTGGGGTATATCAGCTTGCTTTGTGTGTGTGGTTTTTTTGGTCCTCGGAGGGAATATGAGTCAGCAGTGTGCCTAAGCAACAAAGAAGGCTAACAGCATCTGGGCTGTATTAACAGGAGCACAGACAGTGGAAGGAGGGAAGTGATTATCCCCCTCCGCACTTGTTAGCCCATGACTGGAATATTGCACCTGGTTTTGGACCCCAGATACAGGAAATGCTCTAACAAACTGGAGTGAGTTCAGTGGAGGGGCCACTAAGGTGGTCAGGGGACTAAGGAGGAGAGGTCTCTCGGTAAGGAGAGGCTGAGGGAACTGGGCTTGTTCAGCTCTCAGACGAGAAGGCTTAGAGAGGACTTAATAGCTGCCCTCCGGTACCTGCAAGGATGTTGCCAAAAAGATAGTCAAGCCCTCCCAAGTGGGTGCGGCAGGAAGATGGGTATAAGCTGAAACAGGAGCGGTTTAACCTGGATACAAGGAAGAACTTTTCCACTATGGGGACAGTCAAGCAGAGGAACAGGCTGTGCAGAGCTGTTGTGCAGGCTTCATCCCTGGAGATTTTCAAGACTCAACTGTGTAAAGCATGGAGCAACATGATCTGAGCTCAGAGCTGACTCTGCTTTGAGCAGGAAGTTGAACTACAGACCTGCTGAGGTTGCTTCCACCCTGAACAGTTCTTTGATACTAAATGTGTGCAAACAATAGCTGATAGATGTTATATTTCATAATAGCTCACCGTGTTGGAGTCCTGGGTACTTAAGTCCCTTAAAGAGTTTTAAATTCTTTCCTGCTTTGCAGAAGGCTCTCCCAACCAGCAATGGTTTTGTTTAGTGTTTTTGGTTGGAGTGGTATCCTCCTCTCTGTTTAGGGCTGAGCCTGGGAAACAGGACACTTGCTTCAAACCCTCTTTCAGGCATGCTTATGAACTTCCTATTAAATAATCTTTAGATTAGTTTTGACCAAACCTAGGCTTCCTTCCTGCCAGTGCAACATCTTTATAAGCAAGCTCACAGGTTCATCATGATGAGTCTTTGTTAGTCCCCATGAATGCTGTATTCCTGCATGCGCAGTGGCCCTGATCACACAGAGAGGTTGCAGAATGACCTGTCTGAAGCTGGCAATTTAGTGCACCTTCCCGGACAACAGGATCAATGGGGCAAAACCATGGAGCTGAAAAATCTACAGCCCCGGTGTCCCATTTCCTGGTCTAACATCTACACTATTGCACCAAAAATGACCTTACATGTCACCAGGAAGCTGCCATAGGCCGTTTCCACGGTCACTCAGCTCCCGGGTTTCAGAGAGGTCCCTAAATTATCACAGGGAATTCCATTTCTGGAACTAAGTTTATGACTTGATGTGGCACTCCCTTCTGTATATATCGTTCCGTGTGCTTAGGTGTATGACTGTCCATTAGACCACATCAGATGTCTTTTGTTTAATGAAACCAGTGGTCAGGCATATGTAGTTAGAGCTGATGTAAATAGGCCTAAGAGGCCAGCTCCGGACCTTACTTGGCTGCCTGTCGTCATCCTCACTCTTCCCCTCCACTGCCCTCCCAAAGTTACTGCCGTCGTGCGCTTCTGTTGGCTGAATTATTGATTTGATCACTCCGTAATCTGACTATCCAAAATGATGTGGCTTCAAACCAGACTTACCTCCTTCCTTTTTTTATAAAAGGGAGGGATTTTTTTAGTTTGAATCTTCCCCAGCGCTGGGCTAAGGAACATTGTAACAGTTGAAACAGCACTGATCTTTAACATGCAGTAAGACAAGCAATGCAGAAAGGGTTGGAATGGTAACCTTCTGCTGTGACTTGGTAGCAGCCGGAACAATTGGTCTGACTGCAGCCTAGGCAATAAATAATGCCATACTTTGTTATGGCTACTTGACTTCTGGTTTTGGCCCTGAATTCAAACATTTTGCCTTCTGTATTGCAGCGTCTTTCCCTGCTGTCTCCTGTATCTTGTTCTGTAGCATAGCTATCTGGGATGGAATTTAGCACCAAACTGTGGACACCTGGATGTGAGTGCCCAGTGGAGATACCCACCTGTGAGCTTCCCTGAAAGTGGATGTGCGCATTTAGTCAATTGAATAGCTCTGTAGCTCTGCTGGTTGTATTGAGTAGCTCTTATGGGAGTTTAACTAGCTGCAGCTGCCTTCTAAAGACTTGGCTCTGACAGTTGTGTTGTGATATGTTCTAGTTAAAAGCCTGCAGACTAGTCCAGCTACAGCAAATGTAGTTACACTTCTGCTTTTTGTATAAGACTCCTGGATCCCCTGGAGTTAAAAGAAGGCTTCCATTTTAAATAAATGGACCATGCTTCAAGCCTTGACTGTTTTTCTTCCTGTACATATAGTAATATGTTATACTAGCTGTGGTTGCTAATGTGGTTGCTATTAGTGTGAAAACTAGATTAGACCACTTCAGGAAAACTGGACAATATTCTGATCATCCTCCATCCACACAGACGTGCACTCGAAGATGGTAGTGGGGTTTTTTTTAACAACCTATAATGTTCACGTGAATTAATTTAATAATAATTATACAGCTTAGTTTTATAATAATCCACTGTTCTTGTGTCTTTGTAAAATACACTTTAGAGGCCTGGTTTCTATTTTTGACGACCTCGAGGTGGTTTGCTGTGCGTCTGGATGCCATCTGTGCGATTTTTGTTATAGTGGTTGCTTTTGGTTCCCTGCTTCTCACCAAGAGTAAGTACAGATGTTAGAAAAAGTTCACCCAGTAATTACCATGTATAGCAATGTCTAATTCTTTTTCGTAGTTTACTGTTTCTAATTATTTAAGGACTGTAATTAAGTTAAATGTTTCTTTCTAGGTCATGATCTCTTCCTCAGTCTAGGGCACTGGGGCTGTATCTGCTTTCCTGCAAATACTGGAGGCAGTTCAGACATCTTCTGGGCTTAGTCGTGCATCTACCATCATCTTCAAATGTGCAAACAAACTTGCAGATCTATAGTTTTCGCTTTTGAGATTCTGGCTTTCAGAGCAAGAACAACAAATAAATTTTTTTCTTTTTCCCCACCTTTGCCTTTCCTTTTTTGGGCCTACAGGGCTTTGTTTTTCATACTGAAACACCCACAGAACTGCTTCTTAACAACTTTTTTTCCTTTCTACACATGGCACAGTAGGCCAAAAGGCAAGCTAAAATTCCTGGGGATACTCTTCTAATATCTTGGCTCAGCAGGATTGGCCAGTTCCAGAAAGAAAATCGCCTCGTAATAATACATTTTATGTTCATTGTCACTCATGAACTGTCATTAGTGTATGCATCATCCAGGATGTAATTGGGTTAGATGTACTAGAATGAGATAGTCATCTAAAATATGAAGGAAGAAGTAATTATCTTGGACATGAAAATTAGTGCTAATTTGCTGGTTTTGTTTCTTTTCTTTTTCCTTTGGGTAAGTTCTGTATATGCATGTGTGTTTTAAAATTTGAACACTCTGTGCTGCTCAACACTGAAAACTTTGAGCTAGGTTTGATGTTATTAGAATGCAAAAAGACAAGTCAAAACAATGGTACTGAATCTTTCCTTGCCTCTGGATAAGGAGTAGCTCTCTTGAAGTCAATAGAGCTATGCTAGGATAAAGTTCAAGTCAGTCAGAGGACAATCATGCTTAATATTGGGGTAGTCAGAACTCGTTTATTGTGTGAGAGTAGACCCACTGAACACAATAAATGTTTATATAAGCAGGGGAAAAAATATTCTGTCCTGTTATTTTATGTGATCACTTACAGGAGTACAATGATGTAAATGTTTGTAACCTATTTTGAAATAATTTTACACTCATTTTTGCTTAGTTTTAGGGGCTGATCTAATTCCCTTAGAAAAAAGTGAAAAGTTACTAATGTTCAGCCAGATAGGGACGACCCTAACAAGCTATGTAAATGCGGTCTTGGGACTGAAGCTCAGGTTTTACATAAAACACCAGGCCAAGGAGAATTGGGATTTTCAAATATACAGACAATTTCCAAAACGCACCAAAAAAATGAAGCAAGTAGCTGTTCTGCCTGGAGCTACTCATTGCACAGATGGCAAGTACGGTGTAACCAAACAAAATTCTGGCTGTGATTCTTCCATCATGTAAGTAACCTCATGAAAGTGAAGTTAACTAGGATTTTGTGTAATTACCAGTGTACCTATTTGATTCTCTTTTTCCTTTGTTCTGCAGCTTTGAATGCAGGGCAGGTTGGTTTGGCGCTATCCTATGCGATCACCCTCATGGGAACATTCCAGTGGGGTGTTAGACAAAGTGCTGAAGTTGAAAACCTGGTAACGTTTATTTCTTCCTTCTTGTGGTTGTGACATAAGGCCTTAAGGATGGGATTCTTCTTATTAAATTAGGACATCAATACCTTAGCAAGCGATTGAGGCACAACTTACAGTCCGTAAAGAAAAACAGCCTCTTCTAGGGTGTAATTTGTCTGGCTGATTTTGAATGTCTATTGAGATGAATTGTGCCCAGTGAGTGTCCCTCTCCATTCGTAGTAAGGGAGGCTTTATAATCTCCCTTTACAGCAGAAAGGAGACTGTCTGGTTACAGTGTAGACAATTGCATTGCAACTTGCTACAATTACAGGAAATTAATCCCTCTCTGTAAGATTTTTTTAATTTTTTTTTTTTTTAGATTTTCAGTTTTTAATTTATTATTGCATTTTAAAATTTGATTTATATCCATCATGTCATTTTTAGGGTCCTGTTAATTTGTTGCAAAGGCTTATTTCTTTTTCATTTGTTGTAAGTTAACAAATATTTGGAAGTATTTGTTTATATTCAGCTGAGAGGATTGTGCGTAGAATGCCTTCCACCAATTTCCAATATTTACTAGCATGTTCTGGTTTGCCTATGTACTGTCTTAAGTTAGTATATAAGAAAAAAGGCTATCAAAAGAACATACTGCACATGAACCTGGAGTTTTTTGTGTTGTGTTGACAATTGAAGGTTGCTTGTAATTATGATTAGCTCACCATAGGCTAGGAGATACATATAGTCCTTTTGTAAAAGTTACAAAGCCATGTTAATAATAGATAAAATTAATAATATTGTTAGATTTGTATTTTTTTTTTGTCTAGCACATTACTTCTTCAGAGCATTTTTCAGGCATGAATAAACTGGTGGTGACAGACTTCAGTGATAAATAGGAAGAGAGCTTTCAGGTTTTTTCATACCAGTTGGGAGGTTTTGGAAATGTCAATCTGTGGGACTCTAATGTAGTGAATTACTCTCTTGGAGACTGTGATTCAGAAATACTTTGGAGGTGAAAGGCTTACCGTTCACTAAGCTGGCTTTGATGTGAAATGTTGATAATTTTATGGAGCTATGATTAGCATCAACTTCTTTGACAGGTGGACATCCACCAAAAATCCCTGATTATTAAAGGCTGACTACGTTTGGGGGAGGCAAGAACATTTCCTCTCTATTCTGCTTTGTCACTCCTTCCTTACGTGTTTTTCCTTGGAGCTTATTTTGTAATGTGGAAAGGGTAGGTGGTGATGAGGTCAGAGAACTTGTTGCCTGGTGACCTCTGCCCTTAAAGCCACTCCGGGCAAGATAAGCTTACTGGATATCTTTATGATGTATTTTTTTTTTCAGAATCCATCTATGAGTGGATACAGGTAAATAAAATTAATCGTATTGAGAAGAAGTATGGGTGAGGATGTATACCAGAGCCTAAACAGAATTTTACTTATTTGCCCAAGGGGAAAAAAGTGTCTAGATAGCTCAGCTTCTGTTTCTCTTCCTTCCTGTAAGATTAGAGGCATCAGCAAGTATTGCAGTTTCATATCTGGTGTAAAATACATAGGAAACCAAGATTTATTGCATATAAGTCACTAATAATATGGTGACAGCTATCTTGGATTGTGGAGTTGCTTGTTACAAACACATTTAAAACATTTGCTGGGGGTGAGCAAAGTGGACAAGAAAAGGTATGATGAAGCCAGTAACTTGATGCTAGCAGCTCTGGTGCGTCTGCCTGTAGCTCATATGGTGGTTTCATTTCTAGCTTTGTGTTCCCAGCACACAATGCAATGGTGTCATCTTAGCCAAGACTGACAGACTCATAGCTTAAATTTCTTAATACTTATGCATTTATACTTAGATTTGCAATTAATCCCACTGATTAGAAATGAATGCTTATGTGTGTATGTATTTATGTATGATGATAGATTTGGAACTGTAGTAGGACATGAGATGCATTGTTTCCACTATTTCAGTTGTATAAAGTAAGCATAGGATGGTACCAAGTGCTCTTATCTGTGCTTGAAAGGATAACTCTGGAATAATTTGCATTGAATCTTTATAGTAAAAATACGCACACATACATATGCATGGAACGTTTGCAATGTTTGCAATAAGCTGAAATTTAGAGATATATATATCTATGTCTTCTTTCCTACCCGTAGATGATATCGGTAGAAAGAGTAATGGAATACACAGAACTTGAAAAAGAAGCTCCTTGGGAGACCAACAAGCATCCACCACCTGAGTGGCCAAGCCAAGGAATGATAGCATTTGAAAATGTTAACTTCACTTACAGTCTAGATGGACCTTTGGTGTTACGACATTTGTCTGTTTTAATTAAACCAAAAGAAAAGGTATGTATGTGGCTGTCTTTGGCTATTCTCAGAAATTAAGCAAAGATGATAAGTTGACAAGAAACAGTGTGATAAATATAGATTCTGAAATATATGGATGTTAGGAAATTAGTACGTGTTCTTTTAAAAAATAAGCCTTAGTCATATTTAATAGCAAAAGCTGGAGCCTATTTATTTCCTGTAAATGTAGCATAAATGTGGCTGGAAACATGACATTTCTGCCTGTCAAAAAAAAGGGTTAAATATATTCAATAATTTTCTGATAAAATTTGTGTTTCATCAGAAAGTGGCAGACATTCAAAATACAGATTAAGCCCAAAATGTTTGTTCAAATCCAAAGCAAATGAAGCTGCATTAGAAAATTGGGGATTCAGTACAGGGAACGTAAATGGAACGAAGGGTGTCAACACATAAGGTGAGCAGAGACAATTGAAAATAAGGGATGTACATGCTCTTGCACAGAGCCCTGAATGGGAGAGAGAAGAAAGAAATGCAAATCAGTTGCGTAAGTTTAGAATTGAGGATTTTATTTCAGTTCCTTTCGGCTACCAATCCAATTAACTGTTGCCATTAATTAGATTGGTAGCCAAAAGAAACATAGAAATAAAACTCTTCCTCCTCTGCAAATTTGACTCTTCCTCCCCAGTTTTGACACCATCCCGACTGAACGAGTGCTGCAGGGAGGGTCTCCCCCACAGACAAAGTTGAATTAGAGCCCTGCAGTGTTAATTTGTGCTTTGCTGCATTTCAAATGCACGTGTACTTTTTTTGATCAGGATATCTTCCCTAGGAGGCTGGTTCAACTCTCTACAATCATTGCTCTGGCCTCATTTGTAACATGCTTTTTCCATTCGGTCCCAAGCTTGTTTCGTTGCTCAAGTGGACCTTTTTAATAACATGCATGTTACCAGAATTCAACCCAACTTTGCTGTATGGAGATGATCTCATAGAATTAGGTATGGATGAGTTAAAAATGGTGTTTAAGAAGAAGAGCAAAAGGGATATTTACCTGCTCTCTTCTTTTCTTGCCTATGGGCTATCTCTTTAGCTGTTAACGTATCACTCCAATGTAATAGCAGACAAGAAGATCTACATTTCTTAGTGAGAGACAGAAATAAAATAAAAAACAGAAGCAAGAGGTATTAGCAGTGTATGTCCTTGGTGGGGGCAGGAGAGGGAGAGATGACTGGGGGTGTTTATTTTTGCTGAGTGATTATACAGTGGTTTTGTCATCCTGAAGTGAATTTGCCCAGCTTGAAACTCTTGCCAAGAACTTAGCGTTTGTTTTCTATGATGTTTTGCACAATACTGCAGTAGACTGCCGTTGTGTAAAATAAATGTCCCAATCATCTGTGCCCCTTATATTGGTTTTAATTATGGAGAATCGTCTCTTCAGAACCAGGTTTCCGGTTCCACTAGCGATTCTGCCCATGCGGCTGTCAGTAAGAGCTCTTAATGCCTGCTCATACCCCTGGCTTGTACAGACTTCTGGTGGCTGCAGTGCCACTGGCAGGATGAATGAGTTTAAACTTCTGCGGTGCTTGTATGGTTTTTTTTGTGGCCACCCCAGCACCCAGTTTGGGACAGTAAGAATGGAGGAGAAGATTACTAGCAGATCACTCATGGGTTAGAGTTTCTTTTGACCTGCTTGTCTCAGCATTTAGTATTGCCCTACAGTCAAAGCAGGCTGGGAAGAACCCTCTGTTTTAGCATCTTTGCTAACGTAGCAGCGTCTGCCAGAGACAGACCAGGGAGTGTTCATGTAAGGAGCTCTGCCAGCAGCTGGCTGTGATTAACCTCTTCAGCTACTATGGCTGCAGCAGGAGAAGGTTAGCATGTGCAGCCTTGGTTTCTAAACACGACTATCTTTGTTTTAGGGTGCTTATGAATGCTTATTGACTAATACATTGTTAAATGCGCCTTGTCCTGACAGATCCTAAATCTGAGGGTATGGTTACATGAAAAAGTTAGGAGGGTGAGAGTCTAGATTTACGGCATGGCAGCTGTTCGTGTAAATACTCTCACACGAAAAGGAGGTTGCCTGAGGGGTAACAAAGGCACGGGCAGTTTCAGTGGAGTAGCTGACATGCTGTAAATCTCACTCTCATTTTTTGTGCAGCTCTACTTTGAAGTACAAGTGACACTTGAGTAATGATGAGCCCAGTGCAGCAGGTGTACTCCTGTGTATGCACATGGCTTGCATCAGGCAACAAAATCCTGGCCATATGATTCCTGTTAGGTGGCTGGGACTCCCAGTTGCAGACCGTCACTGTGTTTGCACTGGCTATGAACATGGCCCTCTGAAGAATACAATGTACTAAAAAAAAAAAAGTGTATGCTGAGAGCTGTTTCAAATTCATGTCAATTTTCAGCAGCCTGTAGTCAATTGGACCAAAAATACAAATAGATTCCTCTAAATACTGAAGAGCATAGTCCTTTCATTTGGTGCCAAACTGAAAGTGGGATTTTGACAATATGCAGAGCAGCTGCATTTTTATTTTAAGTATCAATGTATTTTTTTATGTTTTTTCTTTATATCCTTAATACAATACTTTATATCACTGACATTTACAGAGAAACAATTGAACTTTTGTTTTTACAGCTCTGGGTGTCTGTGTTCTCCATTCAGCATTTTCTTTCTGAGCTGTAGTATAACTGTTCAGAACTGGTTTTCCTTTGTTTCACTGATGTAATTTAGAATACTAGACATTTTATCATTTATTGTAACAAAGTTGCTTAAATTAGGCTGTATCTTTAATAATAAGCACTGTATAAGTGTTAATTAGATTATAAACAATTGTACAATAATGAATTGTTGGATTGGAAAACAGAGGTAGAAAATACCTTAAAAGGTTGCAGCGTATATTGCTCCTTGCAGTATAGTTTTTGAGTGTTTCGTGTATTTTTGTTCAAATGTTGGCACTGCTGCTTTGTCTGAGCTTAGTGTCTCTGACTTAGAAAGTTTCTCCTTGCTCTTCGATGTAATGTTTCCTGTGCTTAATTTCATTCCAGCAGTCATTACTGCATACATCTGAGTCTCAGGCAGTGGGTAATTGCCCTCTGGTGTCTGTACGTATACTTGTGAAGGTTTTTGTGTTTCTGCCTCCCTTCTGCACCCCAATCACTTTGCCGGGCTATATTGTACTCGTTTAATCCTCGTAAATCGTTCCTCATCAAATCAGTATCTCCAACCCATATTAATTTTGTGTTGCACTTCTCTGAACTCTTTCCAGTATGTTGATTTCTTTTTGGAAAGGTAGCGATTAGAACTGAGTGCAGGAAATAACAAATCCTGCCAGATCAGATCTGTGTAGAGGGTTACTCCCATCACCTTCTCCGATACAATTGATGACTGTACATTGTTGTCTCTAAGAATGCTTTACCTGAAGACAACAGATTAAAAAAAAAAGAGTTTGCTGTTCAAGTAGTATTTAATCACCACTAATTATATGTCTCCTCTCATTTATTAATGGGCCTACTTTCTCCCAGGTGTAGGTTTCATATGAAATATTTGTGGATCTTAACCCCTTGTTGTTAAAGTCAGCAATCCCATATTTTGCGATCCTTCTATCTCTTTTTTTCTGAAAACACTTATTTTTTCACATTGCATACAGCTTCTGATTTTGGTTTGGGAACATAAAGAAGCCTGAATCACTGTGACATTGTTATTTACTGTTTCTCCTGTTTGGAAAGGAATTGTAGCTTGCTCACATGGCCTTGTGGTTTCAATACTTGTGTCCTTTCTTTTGAAGCTGTTTGAAGCATGAATACAGTTTATAATTCTCCTGCTACTTTTGGCTTTATTTTGGCTTTAGAGTTTGACTGCTTTGAAGTACTTCACCTTAACCATGCTAACCAAAATCAGTCTCTGTTATTTAAAATGAGAATACTGCTCATACACTGTTCCTAAAGTACTTTATGGGAGTCCATTTTTGGATTGAGAAGTAGGCGCATGCCTGAAATGATTTGCCTAACATCACCCAGCTAACCAGGTTTAGTATAGAAATTAGCAGCCTTGAATCACATTACTCCATACACTGAGCCACTTTATCTTGTTTACACAATAAAACACCACACATTAAGGGGAAATCTTTCACCTTTGAATGTGATCCAAGAAATTGTTGGGTATCCAAATGTCACTTGAATCCAAACTGATCTGGGGAGAGGTTTTTTCCTCTCGAAAAAATGTTAATTATAAAGAAGTTTTATTTGATGCTTGTTCTACTATAAATCCTGTGGTGTTGTAAAACTGTTACTTGACATATTAATTTATCCTGAAAAGTTCATGGTTTAATTGGACAAGCTTGGCTTGCTCTGTAGGTTGGAATAGTGGGAAGAACCGGAGCTGGGAAAAGCTCCCTGATAGCAGCCCTCTTTCGCTTGGCGGAACCTGAAGGAAGGATTTGGATTGATAAGTACTTGACCTCAGAGCTAGGACTCCATGACTTGCGCAAGAAAATTTCAATTATACCTCAGGTAAGAAAATGACTTGGTCTGCTGTAAACATTTTTTCAGTGTAATGCCATAGTATTTAAAATGCATTGCCAGGATTTGTTAGCCCTGCACCCCTATATGGAGTAGACATAGAAACTTCAGTGAAGTGTTATTCTTACTTTAATAAAATCTCGATTATTTTAAGATAAATGGAATCAGCTTTGGGGACTGGAGGATTTTCTTCCTAGTTTTGTCCTCTGTCTGTTCCTCCAGAATGCTTGTGAGTAGATGTTAGCAGTTTGCTGTCGTCCTATAGTATGGGAAAGAGCAGAGGAAAACTGACGGGAATATACCAAGCTTCAGCAGTCCTCTGAAGTCACTTAATCCTTTGGCAGCAAATCCTGACTGATGCATTGCCTGAAGCTTCCTCAGTGAGGGACCACTTTCACCTCTCTAGTCACTCCTATACCAACTGACTGAGGCTAGATCTAGAAAGAGCAAATGTGCCAACGTTTGCAAAGGCTACCAGCCTTTCCATTATTTGGAGAAGGTTGGACAGGAGGAAACCAGGTGAACGGATGAAAGAGTGGGTCACTGTGACCCATAAACAAAAACTTGGTGAACTTTAGAAGCTCAATGCAGGAAAGGCTGCAATACAGGAAAAAAACTAAGTGTTGTGAATAGCCTCATCTCTGGTGCTGGAGCAAAAGAAGGGATGTTCCAAGAAGTCCAGTAGGTCACAGGTCTTCTCTTCTTACTTTCAAATGAGACATTGAATCAAAGAAGGGTTTTGTATAATCTCAAAACTTCCTGAAGGCAGAGCCTGTGCAGGTTACCATGTTTCATGAGAGCTCTGATCTCTTCCACGATCTGATCATTTGCTCTCTGCTGGAGAGGGAGGAAGATGAAAAAGCTCATATGCTGCAAATGTGAAGTCATGGTTTTGGCAAATAATTTGTCTGGGATCTTCTAGCAGGTAGATAGAACAGTAAACGGGAAACCAGAGGAATTTGTTTGCCATGTTTAGCATTGATTCTCAGATCTCTTGTATTTTATTACAGAAGCTGTGTTTAAAATCCTTACACCATCTTTGTATCTGAACGTTTGGTAGCCTGTTGGCAGGGTGGCATCCAGAGTTTATTACTTTCTTTAAATTGAGAATCTGATAAAAATGGTAATGAGTAGTGGTTCTAAGCCTTTCTTGATTACCTCCTTTTTTTTTTTTTCCCGCTTTCCCAAGAATGAGTGTCAGAGAAAAGAAGGGCAGGTATGCTATTATCCAAAAAAAAAAAAAGTACTCCTCCAGCAATTGGAGTGTTGCCTAATGCAGAATGTATTTTGTTTCTGCATGCTGAAGGCTTTGTTATTGCACAGCAGAGGTACTCACTGGAACTAGTCATCTTTTGTATGTAAAGAGGACTTTACACGGATTTAAGTTCTGGTTCTTTGTTTATGTGCACCGTCTTTTCTCCTGAAAGTAGATGATCATCAGTTCATTCAAGGTCTACAGCCTTTGGAAAGCCTTGCCCGTAGCTATTGTGGGTGATTTCTACATTTGGAAGAATTCAACCCAGTTGAATAAGAGAGACAGGAACACTACTGGTCAAAGACAGTTTGTGCATCTTGAGTGATGCAGATGCTCAAAGTTCACTGCATTTAATTATACGTGGGGTTTTTTTCATATATTGCTCTGTTGACATCGTTGTGAAACTATTTTAATCCGGTTGAATTCTGTGACTTTTATCAAGTTTATATGATAGGGTTTTCATCATGATCCCGAAGGGTTTTAAGTGTCCAGAGGGTAGCAAGTAGCATTTCATTTCCATGTAAGGGAAGACTTGTTTCCACTAAAAATATGCAAAACTCTCACGTGGTGGTAGTAAGAGAAGGAGGGTTTGGAATTAGGTTTATACTGTAATAGACTGAGTGATAGGCATTGTCTTGCGCTGTGTTAATAGTAGTGTCAATAATAGAAATAGTAATGTAACATCAGTAACATAATGTAACATAGTTATTTTGCAGCAGATATCTTCATAATTATGTGGGAAGCTAAGACACAAGAGGGAGAGATGCTTATTAAAATGAAAACATGCTAAACAGAACCATTCCTAGAGAGTGATGAGGCAAGGCTGAAGTTTTCTTATATGTAAGTTTAAATACCTACCTGGAGAAATAAAAATGTGCTTAGGCTTCTAATTGCTCGCTTGGATGAAGCTGTGTGAAGGTTGCGTTTGTAAATCTTTTCTATGCAAATGTTGTCTGCCTCCCTGACTGCAAGCATTTTTACAACAATTATTTACAGGTTTGTCTTATTACTTTCCTCTCATAAACCAGACTATTTTAAATAATAATCTGTGTCAGAAATGATAATTAAAGAATATCCTTATCTTCTGTTGCAGTACATGTCTGTTGTTACTTTTATAATAGTTATGAACACTTTATAAATTCAGCCTCTTGTTTTGCCAACCTATAAAAATGGACTGAAAAGGAAAATAAACGTAACAATACCTTCAAAACACACCAAATTGTGTATTAAAATGTGTATTGTTAAACAAATTGCTTTCAAGGTGTTTTTGAAGAAAAAATCTTTGTTAACCTGTTAGTGATTTTATTAAACACTTCCGTCCATTCAACAGGTTTTTAGTGACGTGTTTTGCTTAATGCAACAGATACTTTCAAATAATTGGCACGTTATATCAAAAAATGCATACGTTCTTTTACATTGCTTGTGTGGCGTATTCTGTCTTTGTTAATCCTTTTGTACCACTTCATTTAGAAATGAAGACACAATGAAAAGGTTAAGGTCTAAATTCTGTTCTGATTTGCTGCAGCCCTTTGGGGCTGAGCATTACCAAGGTTAGATGGGGCATAAGTCACGACAGAGGTTAATCTTGGAGTAATCTGAAGTTATCCGATGTAAGTTCAGACTTTATTTCCTAGGGGAGGAAAAAAAAAAAAAACATTTTGCATAACATTTCTCCGATTTAAAGAAGACCAAGAACATGATGAATGGTCTCCATTTATGATTAGCACTATTACAGCTTTTGACTTGTTCTTGCCTTTATGTGTGATATTAAGAGGAGTTTAGCCCTGAAGTCATGTCAGTGCATGACTCTCAGGTCTGGCAACTCACATTAGTGAGCACTGATCTATTGCTTAAAGAGTTCTGGACCAAAAGTCATCTTCCCGCTTCTCAAACACTACATTTTCCAGTGTGAATTCATTTGTGCCAGTTTGATTAATGATCTGTTATTGGTCTGACCGGGAGCTGAAGTAGAACAAAACTTGCTTCGACCACAGGTAAGCCCACGTTGGTAGCTGAATGGGAGAAGGTACTGATTTGACTTTCTGGTGTATTTTGAGTTAGCGTTTCGCCCAGCAGTTCTCCCGTTCTTAGTAAGTTTGCTTTGATGCTGTGGCAGTATAGATTAGCTTCTATGCGTATACATTTAAACATTACGTTGAAATGGTGAAAGCTGTTCCTCTTAGGCTCTGGTGGTAAAATTGAAGAGCTTTTATGGTATGAAGTGGAAAAAAACCCCTCCACAACCAAATAGAGAAGGAAAGACAGAAAGGCATTGTGAGCCCTTTGATTCCTCTCCGGTTTATGGACTTCAAAAACGAGTTTTCAAAACTGCCCAAATGTAATTTAGGAGTGTGAGCTCANTTATGGTATGAAGTGGAAAAAAAACCCTCCACAACCAAATAGAGAAGGAAAGACAGAAAGGCATTGTGAGCCCTTTGATTCCTCTCCGGTTTATGGACTTCAAAAACGAGTTTTCAAAACTGCCCAAATGTAATTTAGGAGTGTGAGCTCATTGACAGTGGTAGTTGCTGGTTTTCATTAACAATACCAGGAGGACAGCAGTGATTTCAGGTAAGTATATATATATACACACATATATAGCGTGTGGCATCAAAACAGTGGCATGTAAATGCCGCTTTGAGTACTGACATTAACTGTGTACAGCAATTTGCAAACACACCTGTCCTGTTTGGCAAATTATCTTCATACAGACTGATTGACCACTTGCTTTCCCCCACTGCCCACCTTTAAGCAGGCTGTTTCTTTTATGAACAAGATAGCTTCTTGTTGGCTATTTCTGTGCTATTGTTGATATAGGCTAGTTCTGATTATTGTTAAATTACCTATTGCAATATAAAACCTGTGTTTATAATGGAATGTTAATTTTACTGGGTTTTAGGAGCCTGTTTTATTCACTGGAACTATGAGGAAAAACTTGGATCCTTTCAATGAATACAGCGATGAAGAGCTGTGGAATGCCTTGGAAGAGGTGACGTATTAAATCTAATAATGTGCATCTGATATTTACAAGCCAAATAACACTATAGTGCTTGTGTGCATTAGGTTTTAGATGTTTTCATCAGGTTTGATAAGGGCGTAGCTGTTGGTGGAAGAAGACAGACAGTTGTGTACGTGTTTGTGTATGTGTGTGTTTGTACATGTGTGTGCAGACATGTATATTATATAAGTCTTTTATGAAAAAATTATCCTTTGGGATGAGCTTTGGTTACACTTTGATTCATATCTTAGTTTTAATGAACATTAATAGATTCTTAACAATGTGCTTTAATGTTTCTAGAATTCTCATAACTGACACTGTGTAATCCAACTTGGCACTTACTCATTTTGTGTCAGAATATAAAAGGTAAACCTTGCATATTATTGTTGTGTCATCAGACACACAATAGCTGATTTAAAAAGGAGTTACTCATCCTACAATATGTTGACATGTCAACAGGTGCAACTGAAGGAGGTTGTGGAAGATCTGCCTAATAAAATGGAGACACAGCTGGCAGAATCTGGGTCTAATTTTAGTGTTGGTCAGAGACAGCTGGTGTGTCTTGCCAGAGCGGTTCTAAAAAAGAATCGGATCCTTATCATTGATGAAGCAACAGCAAATGTGGACCCAAGGTAAAAACAAAATCTGTCATGTTAAGATGAACTGGTTTTACTTTTAATATGATCATCTCTACTGTAGAGATGAACTTAAATGCTTTGTATTTCTTGTAGTTTGTGCTGCTATTTTATCTTTTCCACGATAGCACCATAATTGTGTATTCAAAATGGGACGGTCAAGCTTTGGATACAGAGCAGATGATAGAAATTAAGCACTCAAATTACTCCTAATTTCAGTGCATTCCATAGAATAGGAAAATTAATATTCAAAGATTATTTGTCCTGCAGCCATAGACAAGGTGATGTGAACCTCCTTGGAAATGACGATCAGTAACATCAGAGTAACCACTTAACACATTTAGTTCTGTTGATTTCGGGACAAAGTGTCTCTTGGAAATAAATAAATCAATAAATCTTCTTCCCAAAAAAACCACCCCAAAACTAGAAAGACGAAAAATGATTGTAAGGAAAACCGAGTACTTCTGGTTATGAGATGCTGTCCTTTCAGATGGCTCAGATGCCGGTGTAATGAATTACAAATAGAATAGGGTAGGGGGAAAGGTAAGCTGTCCTAAATGCCACAGGAATTTCAAAACAGACTTGGAGATGTTTAAAGCTACAGGAGGGACTCATTTATCATACATTATTTTGTCTTGTATAACTTAGGCCGGCAGAACGTTCCTGAATTCATTCCTGTTTGAACTTGAGTGTACTTCTAGAAGAACATCCAACCTCAATAGAAAAAAAATTCAATGACAACCCTTGTTAAATTGTTCCAATAGCTATGTACCCCCACTGTTAATTTTTGAAACATTTGAAACGCTGGTGGAAATATTTTGGAAACAATACTGCAAACGTACTGGATCAATTAGTCTGAGCTGAATATATAGTTCCAACAAACTATGGCTTGAGGGAGAACTCAAAGTCCAAAGAGGACAATAACACAGCAAGTCGCTCAAACAGATGCATTAAGGATTTTGTATGTCATCTGGGCGTGACTCATTTTTATAACATCTTCTTGGGGGAGAAGTGGTGCCACTAGGGTAGCATTGCAGTTCAGCTGACACTGTATTTCTGAAACCTTTAGAGAAGTGCATTCCCTTCCCAGAGGTTCTCTCTTTTTTTTTCTTTTTTTTTTTCCTTTTTTGACTATTAGTTTATTTTTGGTTGAGCTCTGATAGATTAACTGTGACTAATCATAGCTGTGAAAATTTAATACAGTCTTAGTCATCCTCCCTATTTTGGCATCTCACATGTGTGTGTTCTCAACTTACCCTATCCATTTAATTGATCTTGATTAATATGTGCTGCAATATATATTATAATAAGGTAAATGTTTGTTTGTATCAACTCTGGGCATAACAATACAAATAATAACTTGGAACTACTTCTTTGAATTCAGTTTGCATTACAGTTGTTATTACCTTTTCCTTAATGTGTTGCTATAACTAGAGCCGAGTATTTTTCAGCTGTGCAATCTGATAGGATGCTCATCAGGAAATGCTGATGTGGGTTGCTTAACTGAGCAGTTAAGGAGGCATTTTTGGCATGTAAGGAAAACCTCCTCCTCTTCTGATGCACAACCCCCATACCTGGCATCCTTGTCTCTAGCCTGGCGGCAAGCACACATTGTATCAAGCACCTGGGTTAGGAAACCATGGGGAGCTGCCGCCGGCTCTGGAGATAATATTTCTTTTTTTGTTTTTCTGGCTCTTGATCTCTGCCTCAACCGCTGCTGCAACCATGTCCCTTCTCCACTTCAACCTGGAAGCAAACGTGAGAAGGCGGGATTTGGGAGTGGGAGGAGGAGAAAGAAGGGTGAGGTGGCATGAGGCAGTGGATGTGACAGCAGGGTGAGCAGTGTGCAGTGTACCTTCCCCAGGGCTGAGGGACTCCCCACCGCATTTCTCCAGCTCAGCCAGGCCATTCTTGTCTGCTGCTGAGTGAAGCTGAGCAAGGGAGTGAAGGAAAGGAATTTGGACTTCATTCTTCTCCCTTATTTTTACACCTTCCAGCTCCCATACATACCCTTACTATCCCTCTTGCACCTCGTAGCTACCAGCTGCTCTGCATGCTGCAGGGGTGTCAGCACTGTCGTGATGGAGAGGAGGAACTAAGGTTGCCCTGAGACTACTTGCATGTTTTACGTGATGACTAACAGACATTTAATTTGATCTTATCTTCTTGATCCTGAAGCTGGCATTCTTACCGCAAAGAATAGCAGTTGAACCATTCTGGAAAGTTGTATGAAATCTGGAGCAGAAGAGCTAATAAACCAATAGACCTTTCTGTAGTTGCTTTGGTGATTCATTGAAACAAAATCGTTAGTAACTGAGACTTCTTCTAACTACTAAGTTGGACTTCCTAAGCTTTCTGTGCACCGATTACAGTGTTATGCCTGGACTCATATTTTTACTGCTTATGGAGGACAAAACTTTTTGGGGACCGGTCCACTGCCATGTTTTTACGTTGGTTGTTCATTAAGTCTGGTAAAAACAGCCATTGCACACAGTTCAGTTCATTTGCCAGTTTAACCTTGTAAGGTTNTGACTACAGTGTTATGCCTGAACTCATATTTTTACTGCTTATGGAAGACAAAACTTTTTGGGGACCGGTCCACTGCCATGTTTTTACGTTGGTTGTTCATTAAGTCTGGTAAAAACAGCCATTGCACACAGTTCAGTTCATTTGCCAGTTTAACCTTGTAAGGTTTAACCTTTCATTACATCCAACTGCTATCTGTAACTGTTTCTCTTTTGGAGAAATTATCCAAAGCCACTCAGGAATTGTGTAGTGTGAGATATGCTTCCAGGACAATCCCAGGAGGACATTAGACTGAAGATAATGACTTATCCAGTGTTCCTTTCAGCAGTTTGGTTGCTTCTCAATCAGGTCGTATTTATTCTTGCTCTTTAGATAGTTTTCTTTTTACACAGTCAACTAATTCAGGTTACACCAGATCTTGGGTTGCTGTGAAACTTGGTGTTGTATCCTCAACCCGCAGTGCCAGTGGGACAGCTATACTACTATTTTGTGCCTTCTTATTGTACTGTTTGTTGCGATGGGGAGTATTGTGGTTCCCATTTTCATATAATCAGATTAGGGTTGTGCTTTTGTCACCCAGCAGCTCTGGTTTTTGTATTTAAGTCGCATCATTGGTTTCTAATGTGCCTGAAAGATGATGGGGTTTGATCCACTGAGGTGGGTGATGAAATCACTTGGCACTTGCCTGGCCACTTTCTCAGTGTGGGTAGGTGCCACAAAGGGTCCATTTATACCCCGGAAAAAGGACAGAAATGTCCTTTGGCACATCTCTAGAGGGTAGATGGCTCTAATTGGCATGTGGTACAGTCTCTACAGTCTGTCAGCATGTAATTCTGTACACAGATCCTTTTTCTAGTCTTTTAGATTTCCTTGCTTTTCCTACCTTCTTCGCAAGACTCTCCTGGAGGTTACTGATGGTTCTTATGTCTGCCACTCCAAAAACTATACTCCAAGATCTACCATGAACCTTAGAGAGGATCTAGTCAAGTCCCTATCAGCAGACATGTCTGCATGAGATTTCATACTATGATATTTGAAGATGGAGCTATTAGGTCTGTTTCTGATTACTTATAGTCTCATTTTAGAACATTTGTCACACCTACAATATGGCCAGCAGTTTCTCACTAGGGATTAGCTTATATTCAGGAAATACCTGTTTAAGATAATAGTTTGATAGTATCTGTCTAAGAATGAGAAATGATTTCTATTGTAAATGTAGCAAGAGGTGGTGCTATAAGGAATGCACATAATAAAGGAAGATACAATAAATTAACGCAGAGAACAGGGATGTTCAAGGATGAAGCATTCTCTTCAGATAACAGTAGGAATAACCTGAGAGTAAATTGTTTTGAGCCCTTTAAAAATACGTTTTCAAAATTCCTGAGCAAGCTATGATTCTTTGTGCTCTGCAGAAAGCCTCACCTTGAGCTTGACTATAAGGAAAGAAAAAGGCTTTCTTTACATAATTCCAGGGAGTATTGAACCTTTTGTTTCTGTTTCGCTAGTCTACCCATTGCAGAGAACACATCCCACTCCCTCTTAAGGAGATTGCTAACACACAGGGCTAGAGAGCCTGGCTCTGTCCTGGCTTCTACTCCTGTCTCTTTCCCTGATTGCGTACTGGCCTTGATTCAGAAGGAGGAGTTGAGGAACACCTGCTTCCCACTGTGTTCTTTAGTTTCTTTTAGGAAGTAGGAGCAGAAGGACCAAGCCTTCTCAGACTGTGGCCCAGAACCCGGTTCTCTTAAGCTCATGACAGAGCTTACATGTTTCTGTCCCCAGATGAAGATGACAGTCAGCATCTGTGGGAACTTTTACTTAACTGTGTACGTCTTGCTTCTCTCTGATGATTCATCCTGTCATCAGCAGGGAATCTGTCTATTCCTTTGTCATGCTGATTGCTTAAATTTAGTTTGTAACAGAAGTTGTATTCAGTCCTTCAGAGCATGAGCTTATGCTTTCTGCTGTGGAAACTTAATGGTTACTCCATTCCTCTAAGTCATCCTATGCTTCCAGTGTTGTCTTTGTCCACTTTTTATTGTTAGTGCCTCCTGACATGGTGGCATCAGAACAATTCTTTTCGCTTAATTTATGAAGTGATACCAAATATTTATCATGTGCAGACAGATTCAATGTAGAGTACTACTTCTGTCTAAAAAATAATAATTTACCAGAGGAAGACATGTGTTGCATGAATCTTTGTTGTATTTTATTTGATTTCCCTGTCACTTTTAAGGATTTGAAGAATTAAGGCTTTGCAAGCAACTGGTTGAAGCTAACATGGCTGCCTAAATATACCAGTTTATCCAGATATTTCCTGTGTCTTATTTTAACTCTGTGTGCAGCATTTATTATTCTCCAGTTGTTATATATGAAAGTCCAATTTCATGTTTTAATAGAAATCTTGGAAATAAGATCTTTAAGTGCATGACTTCTAGGCTGGAGCTTCCTCAGTCTCCAGCCAGTATATTTTGAGTATGTGTGTGCGCGCGCGCGCACGTGTGTGTGTGTGTATATATATATACACACACACACACATGCGTACACACGCACAATATAGATACACAAAGTATATATCTTTGCGTCTTCTTTTTATCTGGAATGACAATTTTAATTTGTCTACCTGCATTCCCACACCACCTTTTTCCCGTTGTCCCCACTCGTAGTTTTTTTGAAGGTTGATGGGCAATATGTGAGTGTTCACATGGCTGACTTTGTGCTCAGATTGGGAGCCAAGGCTTCCTGTCCAATGAATGGGCTTTCAGGTGCCTCTAGAGGGCATTCATCGCCTGATGGCTCCCTAATTCCAGTGCTCTAATTCACCTTCCAGCCATGCCTTTCTCCTTTCATTGACTAAAGAGAGGGCTGTATAGATTTCCACATTTAAGCATGACTGCTATGCATTAGGTTAGGTGCTGTCAATGCTTCCTTCCCTTGTACAGTTAGTTACTTTAATAATCTCCAGTTTTATGAGTATTGCACCCTCTTTTGCCTTAATGCTTGTTTATACAGCTAAAGAACATTTTAGTGTCTTAGGTATCTTTTGGTATGATTTAATTTCCTTTGCAGAGGTCTCAGTTTTATTTGTGACAGTTAGACACTGGAGTACGTGGTTAAAGTGATATGTTCTAGCTTAGTTTTCATTCTTTACAAGTCTTATGTTTCCTCCTGATATCCTTTTCTTAGGTGGTTAACTCATATAGTAGGTTGAGGCTCTTAAGTTGAAAGCTTTTATCCCTTTCCTTGGGTTGTGTGTTCCGTTTAACATTCTTGATTTACGGAATAAGCCAAATTTTCTTTTTTCTGTATTCAGGTTCTTGAGCCAACCACCTCCTCTATCTGATCCCCTTTTGCAGTTGGAATCAAGAAACTTAGTTATAGGCTGTCTTGTGTTCGTTCTTCAGTTGATTTGCAATGAAGGTTATTTACTTTCACCAACTTTTCTTCACTGCTTGCGGAAACTAAAGCTTAAAATAACAGTGATTTTTTTTTTGCGTAGAAATCTGTAGGAGTATCTGACTCTACAGAATTTTCCTCTTTCTGTAATCAAAGCCTAGGAAATTAGTCTCCTGGAATGAAACCTATTGCTCTACTTGCAAGAAGAAACTCTTTACTCCTCAAAGTATTAGAGGATAGATTTTGGAGTATGGTTCATGGTATGCCTCCAAGTCATCTAATACAACAACAGGAAGAAGCACTGTAATGACTTCATAAGCATATTTCCTGCTACACTGTCATGTTTGATGAAGTCATAAAACCTGCCTGCCATTCAGTTATCCATGCAAACATCTTATTTTTGTCTGCATTGCTCTTGCTGTGTTTCAGAACAGATGAGTTCATTCAAAAGACGATCCGTGAAAAGTTTGCTCACTGCACAGTGCTGACCATTGCACACCGCCTGAACACCATTATTGACAGTGACAGGATTATGGTAAGACAGTCAACTGCTTAAAATTCTTTTTTTTTTTTTTTTTCCCCCTGAAGCAGGGTAGTGTTATTGGCTCCTGGTTCTTAATTTTGATCCAAAAGTGGGCAGAGGTTTAAGTTATACTTTAGTCTTATCCTAGTTAACCTAGTTATCCTAATTACTGTGATTGGCAACTCATAAAACTGTAGAAGTAATGACCTGAAAAGACTTCTTGCATTGTCTGGCCCTGTGGTTTCCAGCCTGCGGGGCATGAACCCATTGCAGGTGAGCAGCAGACCTGAGCAAATAAACTCTGCCAGCACTAGGAGCCTGTGAAGACACACCCAAGAGGCTCTGGACAGTCAGCTGGATTCAGGCAGGTTTATTAATTCAGTCTCGGTGGGCTGAGGGAGGCAGTGACAATAGTTAGTGGTGTGGAATGTGTGAGGAGGAAGTGGTAGAGGTTCTGGGGCAGGAGACATGGAGGTAAGGAGGCAGCAGCTGCCCTGGGGCAAGGGTGGTGGTGGGAGAAGTGGAACTAGACCGGTGAGGTGATGAACATGGCCAGCTTTCTAAAGCAAGGTTCAGACAGCAAAGATGAAGCACTACCAATCTAGCAGCCTTTGCCATCTTTGTTCCCAACAGAGCAGTGTTATACTGTGCCACTGTGAAATACCCTCTCTGCCATCTTGTCTGCCCCATGGTGCATTGCACACATGTAGAAATTGGGAAATAGTTGCTGATTATTTTCACAAAGACAATGGTCTTCCCTAGGCCCAGAGGAAATCGGGCTGGTTTGTGTCCTTGAAATGATACACAACCTGCAGTTTTGCAGTTTGCTGCAGTAGGAACAGGACATTTTCTTCACTGCCAGTTAGTGAAGTAGCTGATGTAGTGGGCAAACCATGTTCACAAGCAGAACTCGGATTTAACTGGGCTTCAAGCAGAAATTACCCTTCACCTCTCGGTAGTAGCCTTAAAAAAATACTTTATTCAACTTCCTTTTTGTGAAAATGAAGCATGTTAATTCTTTCCATGTTTATTTTACTGGCTGCTCAAAACGTTTTAAAATCTGTGATTGACTTACAATGGTTGCCTGAAGTACACAAAATGAAACAGTTGGATCTACTGAGGTGAGTGGTGTTCTGAGGAGCAGAATAGAGTAGATTGTGAACTGAGTGATTATAGTTTACTTACAAAGAGAGAAACCAGCAGAACTGCCGTAAGTAGTCATGTAATTGTAAGCATTTAACGTATAATAAATAGATATTTTCTTCTCTGGTGGATACCTCCCCACAGGTCTAATGGATATGTTGGTGTTTTCTACAACTAAAGTGAACAAAAGACTTGTGAGGAAACAACTGTGACCTAATTAATAGCTCTGTGTGTTGTGTGTGTGTGTTAGCTGTCCAAAGGGATTTCTGTGGGTTTTGGTTCATTAACTACTATTAATGTGTTATGCACATAATGCTCTTTCCGTGAAGATATTTTCTTAGTTTTACCTTTAATATCATGCAGTTGTAATGAAAACTAGACATTTTATTAACTTTTTTGCCAAAAATCGTTGGACCAAAGCATAATAATGTCTCTTCTCCCTGAGCTGCTCAGTATTATTGCCAACCATATACGTGCTCTTTTGTGTTTTTAGAGTCTATACATTATTCTGAACCTTATTTTGTTTCGGTTTAGCCACGATTAAGATTTTTAATTTCCTAAAAGTCCATTTATGTTCATACATTGTCTAATACAATCATTTTTGAATGCCTTTGACCTCTTCAGGGTATTAAGGAACAGTTTTGCAAGAAGGTGTGCATTTGAGTCTGCAGTCATTAGTAATCCTTAAATATTTTTCGTCTTTTTACATTGCTCCATTTTGATCTTCTTACAGATTTCTGTAATTTTGGGGGAAGAGAGGGGAGTCAGAAGCATAGGACAGGAAAAAGAAGGAAACTGACATGTTACCTGTTAACAAACCTGGTTTCTTGACGTACTTATTCAGTTTCTGATTGAGTTTCTGGACAAATCAGAAATATGATCACATGTTTAGAATGATCAGAGCTATGGCAGGTGTGCTTTTGTTACGCTTTTAATTACTTGGTTTACTCATGCATGTAACTCCTAGTGGGAATATAGCAGAATTCTGGAAGAGTAAGAATAATGTATGTTAAAAATGCCAGGAAAAAGGCTATTCCTCTAGAAGACTAACTGTTGAGCGCCATTAATAGTAAAAACAGCATTAATGGAAAATTAACCATTTACTTAAATGTCACAAAAATTGAGAACACTCGTCTGAGAAAAGCTTTCAGTGTACTTTAAAATTTGGTTAGTCAATGATGTTTTTTAGTAATTCGCAGACTTACCTTGATGCAGGTTCTTTTTTAAGAGTAAAAATGCACAAACTGGAGTTCATTGATCTTCCATTACCTGGTATTATTAAAAATCTTGATTTAGTTTCTCCTTTAACTGAGAGCTCTGAGACCTCTAGGTGCAATAATGCCTCCATTTATAAGCTATCCCAAATCTCTGTTGTTTGCTATTACGGTAAGTTTGTTAGAAAATGACAGAAAAAGAACAAAGATGGAACCTAGCGGTTGGAATATTAACAATTGTCTTTTGCCAAGTAACGAATAAAGTTATTTTTCAAACAAATGTTGAACAAACTTGTTCAACTCTTCACTCAGTCACAAAAGTCCAAGCCCATTCCTGAACAAGTATACATAACCTGAACGTAAGCTAGAGTTTCCCTCCCTTCCCATTGAATCAGATGGAAAGGAACCTCAGGAGGTCTTTAGTCTAATCTCCTGCTCAAAGCTGAGTCAGCACCAATTTCAGATCTAGTTGCTCGGGTCGTTTTCCAGTTGAGTCTTGAGAACCTTGAAAGACGGAGATTCCACAATCTCTGTGGGCAACCTGCCCCAATGCTTAATTATCTGCCATGAAATCTGTTTTTCCTTGTATCTGGTTGAAGCCTCCCTTCAGTTTATGGCAATTGTTTCTTGTTTTCCCACTGTCTATCTCACTAAAGAGCCTGCTTCTGTCTTCTCAGTAGCTTCCTTGTAGGTATGGGAAGATTGCTGTTCAGTCCCCTGAAGCGATGTGTTGTCCACGGTGAACAAGCCCTGCTCTGTCAGCCTCTCCTCATAGGTCAAGTTCTCCAGTCCGCTGACCACACTGGTGACACTGCTTCAAACTTGCTCCATTTTACCCTCATCTTTCTGGTACTGAGGGGTAAAACTGGTCACGATATTCCAGAACTGATCTGATGAACACCGAATAAAGCAATTCCCTTGATGTGGACTCCTGTTGATAACCATGGCGCACTGCTTGACTCCTGTTCAGCTTACTGAACACCAGGACCCCACCTTCTTTTCAGCACAGCTGATGCCCAGGCAGTTACTCCCCATCTGGTACTGATGCTGGGGGTCGGTCCATTCCAGATTCAGAACTTTGCATCTGTCATTGTTGAGTGTCGTGAAGCTCATGCTGACCTATTCATTTAGCCTGACTAGATCTAAATAGCTTTGAATGTCAACGCTGTCTTAAGCATATTAACTGCAATTTCCAGTTTGGCATTGTCCACAAGCTTTTGATTTAATTCAGTTTGATTGCTGGTTAAAGCAGAGCTTTCCAAAACGAAAATGTTCACCTTTAGAGTTAATCCAAACGTTAAAAAAAACCCCAAAAAAACAATAGAACAGAAAGTAATTTTGAGAAAGTCATGAGAAAATGTCAAGTTGGATGAGTATGGAAATAGGAACTGAACGTGAACTGTTGCATGTCTGCTCACACCCATCGTAATAACCGGTTCTATTTTAGAAGAGAAGAAAAGCCTACTGGAAGAGGAAAAAAAGGAAGAACAGAATACATTTTATACAACTGTAGACAAATCTGGCCTCGGGAGTTGTTTTAATTCTCGTTTGTTCCATTCCCAAAACCATACCTCTGGTTTCATAATTCAGGTCACGCCTTAAAAGTATTTCCATTATATCTATCTTAGTGATAAATACACTTTATCAGAACTTCAAACACTTAAAATCATTGAGGGAAGAGCTGTATTGTGTAATGTGATACTCTCTAACCCAATCACCTCAATGAGTAATACTACATTGCACTTGCATAGGACCTTTCATCTGGAAATTGTAACGCTCTTTACAAACATTAATTAATTAAACTTCAAACACCTGGGTGAGATAGGGAAGTACCCATACAATCTTTGGAACCAAAGTTGGAAAGACTTGTTAAGTCAGGCCATCGAATAATACTACCATAAAATTATAATACAGCGGTTTTCAAACTCTGTTGTGTTTTTTTTCTTTTCTTCTCTCTGTGCTGCTCTAGAGTCTCATAGGACATTTTCTCATTCTTTTTTCTTCATTAGTTTGAGAACCCAAGTTGTCACTCTTCCCGTCAGGTGCTAACAGTACCTGTTTTAGGTCTTTAGCACAGGCAGCCACCCTGCTCCCTGGCAGAAGGGGAGGGTGGGAGAAATGCTGCAGTTGCCTCTTCTGTGATAGCAAATCCTGGCAGAAGCTCAGCTCAGGCTGGCTCCACTGGCCCCTCATTCCACATAGCTTCCCCACCACAACAACAGCCGCTTCTCTGTCCTGTCCTCACCTTAGAGGGCGAGGGCCTTTTACCTAAATTGCATCTGCAGCTCTCGAAACCCAGCCTGGGGCAGCCAAAAGGCACCACTCCCCAAGACTTGCAGGGGATCTCGTAAAATCCCCATCACTCACTCCTCCCACTCCTCTCTGCTTCCTTCTCCAGGTTGAGAAATACTTTTTAGAAACTGTGTTTTTACAGAGGAGAAAACGGAAGCATACACAAATTGAGGCTCACCCAAGGACATAGTGGATCAGTAGCAAATTAAGTATATACATCTGGCAAGAGCCTGATGCAGTTGTTTGCTCTACATGCTATGCCGTGGTCTCTCTATAGGAAAGCCACAGAGCAGTCAAAACTTGTGCATTTTGTAATGACAAGGATGTTTCTCCACAGAGACTTTTCATATCAGTGCAACAGTTCTTTGAAATGGAAACTCTTTATGCAAGCAGAACTCGATCTAGTAATTAAAAACTGTCATTCAAATAGGAAGTTTTTCATGAAGAGAATCATGGGAAGAGATATGATTTATTTATGGGAAAACCTGTTGTGGTTGCATTCTGAAATGACTAATATTCAGGGTAACAATACAATGTACTTCACAGCCAGACTTGAGTTGGTTTTTTGGTCAATAGAAAATGACTTCACATGTCTTTCCGGTAAGCCTCCCTCGTTCAGTTGTTCTCATTTTTTCTGAGGTTATGTTTACCGTGGTAGAACATCTGGACCTCGTAAATCAGACACCATGTTTCATGCACTGTAGTCATCTAACCTCAGCAGGACAATCAATCCACCAAGAGTAGGTGTAAACGTCTTGAAAACAACAGGGAAGGTCTGGAGAGAGATCCGGGCAGTTTGTGTGGTGAAAGGGGAGTCACCTACAGCTAGCCAGAAAATGCTGTGCAGTAGACGAGGTCTGAGCACTTGTCTCTCTCTGGATTTCTGGTATCTGGCCCAGTATTGTGCGTTAGTATCCTTCATCCATCCAGTTAGAGATGAGGCGATGGTGTTAGTAGACACCTAAGTGAACGTGATACTGATGGCAATGCTGCCCTTCCTTAGTATGGGGATGACAACTTTCTTACAGGAAGTGCGGAAATCTGTGCTCTGTATTGTCCTCTGAGGACATCTGCATGCAATGCTCTCCATTTGCAGGAAGATGCTGTACCCACCAGTGTACAAAGGGCAGTCGGGTTAAGGCCAGTGTCCACCCTTCCTTTTGAAGCATTGTGCTGTCACAAATGCAAGAGTCATGGAGCTAGAGGGGGAACGAGCATGAAGGAGCCTAAATCTGCAGCCCGGTGAGAAGCAGAGCTCTTGAAGGAGTGGGGGAGCCCCAGCTGCCCTACCAATACCTTCATGTGAGCTTTCGCTGCAGTGGCCTGGCTTCACATGGAGATTTAGAGAATGTAGGAAGGTAGTGGTGGTACACTCAAGTTAGTAATACTGAGTTAAAGCCATAAATGGTGTGGTATATTGACTCTTCTTTCGGTGGTTTTTTTTGCCACTTAAATATCATTGCTGGAAAGCAAATGTGTTTCACAGTAGATCTTAGACATTCTGTTTAGCGGGGATTATGTGAGNACATAAATGGTGTGGTATATTGACTCTTCTTTCGGTGGTTTTTTTTGCCACTTAAATATCATTGCTGGAAAGCAAATGTGTTTCACAGTAGATCTTAGACATTCTGTTTAGCGGGGATTATGTGAGTCACAAGATACAGAAATGTGCAGACCTGGTTGTAGAACAGTTCTTTTTGAAAATGGTGCGTGTTGCTGTTAGTGTTGACTCTCTCATCTTAAGTATGTACGTATAGGACTGTTTCTTTGGTGGAGAGCTGCCTGCTCTCAGATACAGGCCCTCAAGTGCATAAGATGTCTAAGAGAGGTCAATTGGCAAGACCATAAATTTTCCTGGAGCCTGGCTTGGTAAAATGTGAAACTTTGTCAAAAGTAGAAGTAATTAGGGCTGCATTTAGAGCTGTTGTTCAGTCCTTCAGAATTCTAAAGTAGAAGAATTGCAAGGGTGTAAAATCATAGAATCATGGAATGGTAGGGGTTGGAAGGAACCTCTAGAGATCATCTAGTCCAACCCCCTAAAATGGATATGTTTTTGTTCTGTAACACAGAGCTGAAAGGATTTTTGACCTTATATTAGCTGAGTATCTGGAGTGTGGTGAAATATTACTGGATGTTATGCTTGTGCTATTGAAGTCTATTATCACAGAATCATAGAACAATTTGGGTCAGAAGGGACCTTAAAGATCATCCTGTTCCAACCCTCCTGCCATGGTCAGGGACACTTTCCACTACACCAGGTTGCTCAAAGCCCCATCCAACCTGGCCTTGAACACTTCCAGGGAGGGGGCATCAACAGCTTCTCTGGGCAGCCTGTTCCAGTGTCTCACCACCCTCCTTGTGAAGAATTTCTTCCTAATATCTAATCTAAATCTACCCTCATAAACCCTTTAAGTTTAAAATCATTACTTCTCATCCTGTCATTACCCTCCTGATAAATACTCCCTCTCCAGCTCTCTTGTAGGCTCCCTTCAGGTACTGGAAGGCTGCTATAAGATCTCCCCAGAGCCTTCTGTTCTCAGGGCTGAGTAACCCCAATTCTCTCAGCATGTCTTCATAGGAGAGGTGCTCCAGCCCCTGATCATCTTCATGGCCCTCCTCTGGACTCACTCCCAAGAGGTCCATGTCCTTCTTATGTTGGGGGCCCCCCGTTCTCTTAAAAGAATATGAAGGGAGCTTAATGGATTATAGTGGCTTGAATGAAAGACAAATTTTTGAAACTAGGGATCAGGTCTCCAAAGATACTTAGACACCTGATTCTTCACAGAAACCTTGAAGTACCTGACAGACATGAATCCACTAGTCCACAGTAAAGTTGCTACATTTGTATTTGTGCCACCTGCTGTCATTATTCAGAAGGAACAGACACTAATTAAACTCCTTTCTTGACTAAACCTCTGTCTTGAAAATATGGACTGGGGAATATTAGAACTAAATTTATTATTTTTTTTTATTCAACCTAAGAGAAATCCCAGCTGTGCTGTAGGACCGAAGTCTCTTGGGTAAAGAAATGTGAAGGCCAGAATACAAAGGATAGTCACAGAAAGAGCAGAAGATAGAAATTAATGGTGGTAGGTGAGATACCTTGCAGAGGGGAGGTGAAAGAATACTTGGTCTCAGACTACCTGAATATCAATATGTACACAGCAAAAACACTGCTTGTGTACACGTGTTCTGTAAGGTGACTGATAAACTGTCTGCATGTCCAGATTTTCAGGATCCAGTCAAATACGAAACTTTAGGAAAGATCTTACGGCTTGACTATAGGGGCTGATGATATAATTCAGGGAGACTCTGTGGAGTTTTTAAGCGGTTCTACTGGACATTGGGTGTGATTAATGCCAGCCTGCCTGCTTGGCTCTTGGCTGCGTTGAAGCCCATCTGGCTAACTGATGGAGAGCAAAGGGCCTGGGATCCGTTAGATTTCTCCTTTCATTTGGTAACTCAAGACTTGGAGAGTTTCTGGAAGAGCTGAGCATTTAGCAAGTGATTTTTTTCAGAAATGATCACTTTTGGTTTCAATCTGAACAAAAGCAATCTTCACCTTTCCCAGATCTTCTGAAACTGGGTTGATGTTTAGCAAACCTCAAGGGAAAACCAGATCCTTCCAACGTTCTTTCTTGGAATTTAATAATTGAGTTCAACCAATATTAACAGTGAACATATTATTTTCAAAGCTGAGTAATTTATGCATCTTTTCCATTTAAGAGAAGATACTATATTCATGTTTAGGCCAAGTTTTCCATAAAATACTGAGTTACGTGCCATGGTCGTGTATCACAGTTAGTGTTGTCAGCTGAAATAGTGTCTGTGACAGTTGTAAATATCACACCTGGCCCAACTGTCTCTAAAATGAGTCAAAATCCCAATGAGCTTGAAAAGATTGTTGATTCTCTTTGCCAGTTTTAAGCCACACCTCTCCAAAACATTGGCATCTTTGAGTTCTTAAAAGCTGCTGCCAGTTTCAAGAGGGCTGCCCAACAAGATTCTTCTTTTGCCTAAATAAAACAACTAATTATTGAAGCAGTACTTCAGCTGGGAGCATTCAAATGAAGAGCTGAATTTGAATTACTGCAGGAAGTGAAGCCAATGTTTGATGAAGCTTGATCTCTCTCTCTTTCAGGCATTTGTGTGTGAACGTGTGTCCATCACTATAAGGACAGGACAGTCAGATCATGTTTCTTTAAAGACAATGGTATGGAATCCAGACCATGCTAGAAATACTAGTGCATCTTTAGAGAATGATTTTTCTTCTCTCTCAGATATACTCTATTACTGTTTAAATGCAAATTGACACAGGACATGCTGGTGGCTCATGCTCTGAGCGCACGAGTTTCTGATAAGGTAAAACTGTGTGCATGGCAGCTGAGCCACAAGTTCATTGTCATCAGAAACTGATAAAACCAAGAGATATGCCCAGTCATCTGCAACAATATTTCTTAACCTCTTGAAAAGTGTAATATCCTTATAGCTTATCTAACTGCCTAAGACCCTCAAAAGCCTTATTAAAGAGTAGGATTTCTTAAGCTGAAGTATATCTTCTATCACTTCAGAGCCACATTTGAGCCATTCTGCAATCCTGATTGAGAAATGTGGCTTTACAGTGATGGAAAAAGTCATTACTGATTGACCAAGGGAGAGTTCTGTCGGCGTGTACAGCTGTTGGTAAGACCTGGCACGAGGTCCCTTCAGGGGAAGGGAAAGGTTGAACTTGCACTGGTATATCAGATGTTTTGAGGCGAGGAAACAACAATACGAGGAACATCTACAGTGACTGGTTAACAGGCTTCTTTCCTCCAAGAAGACAGAGGAGGAGTTAATATCAAGTGATTATCAGGAGAATAAGACTCATTACTACATACATAATTGATATTTTTTCCCCAACATTCCAGCCATCTTACAGTGGCATGCCATCAGATGGAGAAAAAGAGACCAGCAGATTTTTAAGCCTCTGTGAGAAAAGTGTAGATAACTCGTATGTGGAACAATTTACCAGCCAGAGTTGCATGCTGAATTTTCCTTGAGTTACAGCTCAAGAATAATTTCAGTTTAAAGAAATCGACTGTCTCTGGTTACAGAACAAGATGTCTGAAGTTGCCTTTTCTGTGAAGTGGGAAAGGTGGGCAGGGGGCACATTTCAAATCCCAGTGACCAGTGGCAGATTTGGCATTGTCACAGCAAAATTAAGCTCTGCTGAGGTGAAAGTCTGAAAATAATCATTCAGATTATAAGAAGGTAAATGCCCATGTGCTCTGCTTTGTTTGTACACATGGTATTTGAAATGTACGTTATTTGACACCAAATTTGTCTGGAGTTACTGGTAGAGTAATTTGTATAGGAACCCGGAAGGAGCTTGGGGGATGCTCAGATTAAACCTGAAGAATGAAAAAAAAAACAAAGCAAGAAAACTCAAAAGACAGCCAAACAAAGCTCCACCACCAAAGATTTTTTTTTAAAAAAGGGTGGTGGGGGGGAGAAAAATAAAAACGCCTTAAAAGAAAAAAAACCCAACAACTTTAAAATGGTTCCTGAGTGGTATTTGCAGCCTTGTCAATGTTGTTCGATGTTTACAAACCTGGTTAGATAGGCTCGTATTTAGAAATTACTCTTCAGAGAAGTATCTACATGTTTCTAATGTGTTTTGACAAACCGTGTTGGACAGAAGAGACAGGCATCTGAACTTCATGCCAACTGGAGCACAGGCTGTTGACTCTTTCCCACAAAGCTATGTATTGTCTTGGGTAAATATATTTCTTAAAATATGATGTAACTAGAAGCATCTCCTGAATATTATTCTCTTCCCAGGACTTTATTGAAGATCATCTTGATGCTCTCTGAGGAAAAAACATTGTTCAAAGTTCTACTCCTAGCGGAGTTTTGAACTTTAGTAATAATTTTGTTGTTTGGTGATGTCTTCTCCAAGTCTAAATTAAATCAGATGTATTCCCTAGGAGATAATTTGCTTGAATTATTTTCCTTTTGAATAGGAAATAAAAACATTTATGATCAACTCTTAAATGTCCCATTTTCCCTCTGGCTTTATGGTGAAGATGAACGTGAATAGGAATACTAGTCATTCCTCAATAGTAATTGAAATAAATTCCCATGCCCCCCTCCTCTGTTGCTGAACACTTCCAACCTTGGACTGTTTTTTTCTCAGAATGTTTTATAACTATTGTTCTCTTGGTTTGTCTGCTTTTGTTGCTGAAAGTTAGAAAATGCAGGATTTAGAACTTTCTTTTTTGTGTCTATGGATAGCCGTAAGTACATGGTATTTGTTACGGTGTCTTAAAAGGTCTGTGTTCTTTCTTTTTTTGTGACTAATGACACATCTTTTACTTATATTAATCTACAAAGAAGATTTTAAATTCACTTACAAAATGAGTGTTTGCTTTTCCAAAGTCCTGTGCGACAGAACAGTATAGATTAGTTGCAGGAATCATCAGATAGAAGAGGTGCTGTCCTGGTTCTGCTGCCTTAGGTCTCTGCTGGAATCTGGACTATCTTGATGTGGTATCCTTGTCTTTTGTTGTCTTTGTCCTCTCTTTGTGAAGTGGATGTCTGATTTCTTTTTCACCATTTTATGTTTTCCTTTTTGTCTCCGCCCTCCGCCCTTGTTTTTCATGGTAAATACATTAAACTGTGAGGCTATGGAATGGAAATACTGCAAAGTTTGGTTTTTGGCGGGAGAGGACCTAGGCAGAGTGGAGGTGAATACCCTGGTAGCAATACAGATGAGGCAAAAATGGACACCTATTTTGTAGTTGCCAAATCTTACACAAGTTTAGTTCAGCAGCATTTTTGTGGCATAGGCAAATAGTCCTTCTGGGCTAGCTAGCGTTAACATAAACAACACATTTAAATGGCTATTACTCCATTTTCATGTTTGTGTTTGCAGGTTAGTCAAATTCAGATACTTCTTTTCTGTTTCTCTGCCCCTTCCCTACCATGTTTTAAGTCCCAGTCTTTCTATGTTATTCTGTGCCACCACGTCAAACACAGTACTGTTGAAAACTGTGGTGCCTTCTACCCAACATGGTGCTTATCCTTCTGAAAAATTCACAGCTGGCATGAGCAGAGACTGCCTGCCCCAAACGATTCAACCAGGATGAAACATTAGTGGAATTAGGTGGCATGAGAGGATTTTACTCAAGAAGCATACAGCATTTAAGCCCTTTTTAAACATAAAATGTCTGAATAGCGCTGCCTGTAAGGGTGGGTTGGGTAGCTGTGATAGATCGGTTTCACCTTATGCAAAGACGTGAGCAAATTCCATTGAATTAAGAATCTCCTTGCGTGCTCTTTTGCATGATCACCAGCAGCCAATTTTGTTCTGTTGGAGTTTCACTTCAGCTTGAGAAAAATCCTGTTCAAGTATTAAGAATCTGACTATAAAGGCAAGGAGCAGTGCAGGCGAGGTAAAAGAGGCTGCCAATGCAAGACAGTGGAAAATCTGGCCCTGCCTGGTTTATCTATAACTTCTTGGGTTTATATAACTTTTTTGTGTTTGTTTTATTTGACTCTGAGCTGTCAAAGTATTTTACTCCCACAGAATAATTATGAGGCTTCATTTGGTGTATTTTACAAAAGGTCGGACCAAGGAGCTGAAAAGCTGAATGATTTCTCCAAAATCCTCCTCTCGGTATCTGCGTTGAAGTCTGTAATGAAATCCCGGTCTGATTCAGAGTCCCATGCTCCAGCGTGTGTCCTCTGTAATCATGGTGTCAATCTGATTTCACCAGCTACAAGCTTCTCTGGCTTTTCTATATCAAGTTCCACTGGTACAACTGCCTTGGAACGCATCTGGGTTCGATTCGGTCATATTGTGTAGTGATAAGCGTTGCATACAAGTTGATCAGAAAATATGTGGCTGGTAAACACCAGATTCCACCTTTCCTGAATGATTAGCTGGCTTTTTGAAGTCCTAATGATTTTAATTTGGCTTGGAGTCAGTGAGTAAGTGTATGCAAAGCCTTAGCCAAAGTACCTATTTATTTATTTAAATTTTATCAGCACATACTTCTCCAAAGAAGTATCTCTTTGTCTAAGCGCTGTTTTATAAATGTATAGCTACCAAGTAAATCAGCTTAAATTCTCTCCATTGTCTCGTAGATGACAGCAGTTAGTAGAAACAGTGTTTTTCTGTGGTGAATAGGGTTTATAGAGTATTCCTGACTTACAAGAATGATGTTGTCTGTTCAGTTTCATTCTTTTTTTTTCTTCTCAGATTTAAAAAAAAAAAAGTAGCGCAGCTTGTTTTCCCTGTGTTTGTTCTGTCTATTTTCATAACACAAGTTTGTTTTTATTCCCCAAGAAAAGAATATGACTAGATTAACGATTTCCTTAAAATGTGAATGGAATTTTTCTGGACACATAAATCGCTCACTCTGTCTGTTCCTCTTCTGGACTTGGCTGTTTAAAGCTTGTCAAGGAAGAATAAATTTTTCCTTTTTCCCTCCCAGGTTCTCTGGAGGAGAAAGATTGTCCGTGTTTGTGGTTGTTTCAGATATTTGCGAAATTAATGTTAAAATTCAAATACCGCAGTAATATAAATTCTTAAAAACCCTCTACTTTTCCATTGTAGCTCTTTACTTGTGAGAGACACATTTAATGAAGATGCTTTTTGTTTTCTTTCTCAAGGAGTGGTTGCATAATCTAGTGCTATGCTGAAAAAACCTACACTTATTCAAGGTGCCAGAGATGTCATATGCTGTGGCACCCCAGTTTAATTATTATGGAGCACTGTATATGGTAAATTAATTTATTACATTTTTAAGGAAGCTGTCCTTAACTGTGACATACTGTAGTATATAAAAGATGATTAAAATCATATTTGTAATTAATCTTTAAATAGTCAAATTAAATGGGATAGGACTAAGTATACTGAAAAATCAACGTGTGCACACAAGTAAACCTTTGCAGGTGAAATGCTGCATCTGTTGTGTACTAAATGACTATATATTGTGCTATGCAATATTACTGGTATTTTAAATTTTTTCCACGAGCACTTTCTTTGGCTGTCTACCGAATAGTATTGGAGATCACTTGCAAAGGAAAATCATGGTATAAGCTGGGTACTCTAAGATACGAGCTTTTGAAAATAGCAAATTACTTCTTGTAGGTTTCTGTGCATACAATTTATAAAATTAGATGTAATTATGCTGCTGTTGTCTCCTGAGTTATTTTCCATTCAAATGCCACGTATTTAACTGAACTGGAAGCAAAGGAGTGGGCGCCTTTCCCCTGGTGCCGCACTGCTGGTGTCAAACGAGTTGACAGCCACCTTGGCAGCGTGTCATTTTCCCACCAGTGCAGGCAAAGGAATCAGCTCAGCTGTCCTACTTCACTGCGGGTTTTGTCATTAACAAGGGTCCAGGCCGCTTGGAGATCTGCAGAGCTCTTGGCCGTCAGGAAGTTTTGCTTTAAGGAGTTGCACAGGCGAAAATTGCACGTTTGAAAGTTTCCTCACAGGACCTCGAGTTTGTCTCCAAGCTTATTGGAGTTTCTTCTTTCAAACAAAAGTTTGCAAACTACTTTTGTTATTTTGGAAGTTGTCCTCATAATACCTTTTATTCATTTCTTTCCTGAAGTCAACAGCTCCAGGTTTTTAGATTTTTTTTTTTTCCTTACAAGTATGTACACCATAATTATGGCTTGGTTATGAGTCCCCAAAGTCCCTCTATTGTGGCAGTATCTTTTTCAATAGTATGTATATAGCATGTGTGTTCAGTTTTTTATTTATATAAGAACAAAAATATTTTCTGAATTACTTTTTCTCACATAACTTCTTTTTCTTTCTTTCTTTATTTTTTTAACTTCACTGCTCCTACACATGGACCCAAGTACTGAACTTGTAGACTGATACCCAAATCTCTTTCTTGAGTCAATACCATTAATTTATAAGCCAGTTAAGTATTTCAGTGTATTGCGTTTGTCAATATTGACTTTTCCCTGCTACTGCGTTTCTCACTCTCTTAGGTTAGTTAGGTGTATCTGAATCTCATCTGGTCTAGACTTACCCACGCATTTTTGTGTCATTTGCAAGTTTGCCACTTTTCTACTAACTCCTTTTTTGTGATGACTGACACATACGTAGCTACCACATGTGCCAGAATGATGTGCCCACCAGTTCCTACCTGTTCAGCTTTCCACAAAGAAATATGCACTTTTTATTTCTAATCTTTGTTTTTTGTCCAGGTTCTTGGAAGAATTTTTGTCCCTTGTAGCACAGCTGTTTAGTTACACCAGATACCTTTCTCGAAATCCATGTAAACCATTTCTCCTTTAGTTTTCTTCTGGTGCATTAAGAATTGTATCAGATTTGTGAGGTACAATTTACTTTTGCTAAAGCTGCGGAGAACGAATTGCGTCTGTGATCTGTGTGTCTCCTACTCGTGTTTTAATGATTATTTTAACTAACTGGCTGTCTTACCTCAAAATATATATGCTGGTCTAAAAGTCCCCTGAATGAATCCCATAAGGCTTTTCGAAATGTAAGTGCAATATTTGCTACCATGTAGTCCTTAAGTAGAGTCACAAGTATGACAATATTTTATTAGAGGTTAAATCAGCTCATTCTTATTTTTTTTCTGATATTTTTGGCTGTATATATCCTCTATGGCTTACTGACTTAACACCTTTTTAATTTCTCTGTTGTTTTTTTTCCTTCTCCCTTCCTTTCTTTTGGGTACCTATGTCCCTGGTGGCACCTTATCTTTTTTTATGTTGAAAGAATAGGTTCAGGGTAAGTATCTTTCTAATACGTAGTTGACAAAAACTGATGCAAGAAATTGTTTATCTTTTCAGCAACACCCTCATTTTCTTTAATTACATCTTCACCTCCTCTAATCCAGAAGACCTACTTATTCTCCCTTAACCATCTTGGTGGTTGTTGCGTGGTTTTTACCCACAGCTGTTTACTTCAGAGCCCGTTTTAGGCCTCTCTGTTTCTTTCTTACACAATGAATCGTACAGTCTGTTTTGTTGGCTTCACAAACATTGTATTTCCATATTCTGCATAACTTTGCATTGCGTTCCTATAGGTGGAATGGCTGTAGGGCACTCTAAAATTGTACAACAGGTCTATAAGCTGAAAAAGTACTATGCTTGTTTGAAGAGGACATATTTCATTTTCAGGATATAAAATTCATCTTAGCACTTAAAGTGCATACATTCCCCCCTTGCTTGTAGTCTTTGACAGTTGTTTTTTAATTTCTTATGTTAATACGTTGGTCTCTGCTGATTTAACAGGTTTTAGAGGCAGGAAGACTGAAAGAATATGGTGAACCTTACATTTTGCTGCAAGAACAAGATGGCTTGTTTCACAAAATGGTGCAACAAGTGGGCAAGACTGAAGCGGCTTCTCTGATTGAAACAGCAAAACGGGTAATTTTAGAAGAATTGATAATTAAGTTTGTCTCTGCAGTTTGTTCATCTCAAGTTAGCGTATTCAGTGTTACAGTAAGCCTTCCACTAAATAATCTGTTGGCTTTGCAAGGCAAAGCCATCATTTTCAGTGCCTTTTTTGGTCGAATATACACAGACTTCCAAATGATAAGATAGATACACAAGTTGAAAGAGTGTTTGGATTTCTTGCATCCTTGCAGGCCAATACAGGTGATACTGTGGTGGGTGTTTACTATAGGCCACCTGATCAGGAAGAGGAACTTGACGAGGCCTTCT
>VZSC01011366.1:129180-178842 GCA_013398225.1 Steatornis caripensis
ACTGTGAGGGTGACAGAGCACTGGCACAGGCTGCCCAGAGAGGTTGTGGAGTCTCCTTCTCTGGAGATATTCAAAACCCGCCTGGACGCATTCCTGTGCAACCTGCTCTAGGCTAACCTGCTTTAGCAGGGGGGTTGGACTAGATGATCTCTAGAGGTCCCTTCCAACCCTTACCATTCTATGATTCTATGATTCTCTATGTACACAAAACAGTAAGTGTAAATAATGTATGACACACTCACCCTTGCTGGGCATTGATCTTGTAAATACTTGTTGTAAGAACATGTTAAGGCTGCAGAGTCCAGCATTTATGCATTATTTCTATATTTTTAAAAGGGCCCATCAAATTTTAGTTTGAGATTCAGTACCTGTGCACTATATTATGGTCTCAGGGGGTATGATCACGTTCTTATTTTTGTGCTTTCTCTTAACTTCGTTCTTGTATCCTTGCTCTGTTCTGCGCATAGGATGAGCAGGGCTCAATTAAGTAACAGCTGTTGAATGTTTTGTTGCCTCCTTGTTCCTTACAAGGCCATGTGCCTGATTTACTGCTTACTATTCAAATCCTACTTTGAGTACAGAATTATTAATGTAAGCGTGAGCATTCCTCTGGCAGTCAAAGTGTTTAAGAAACATCAATGGATTAATTTTCATAATATGCCTCTGAGGTGAGGCTATATCATATCCACTTTTCAGATGGAAAGCTGAGGCAGAGATATGAAGATAAAAAAATGACCTGTGATTGAGGAACTCATTTTGACTAGCTTTTGGCTTGGTTTCTTTTTTCTTGATAATTTACCACACGGGATGTCCAGAACAAGGTTTTATTTCTCTCGGTGCTGATGAAGTTTCAGCACTGCTTCAGTTGAGATTGGCAGTGCTCAGTTTGGGAGGAACTTGCTTCATTTTCATGTCACTTTACTTTCAGCATGCAAGTGAGGCACTGATATTAGGCATGTAGAGACCTAAGAGAGCCTTCTCAAGACAAGACGCAAAGGTCTTCTCTCTAGCCTCTATGCCTTCCTCTCCTCAAGTTGCTGGATGTGTGGAGCGGAGCTGGGGGAACACAAATGCCAAACTGTTTCCTGGGGCAACAGGAGACCAATAGATGGGAAGCAACACATAAACACTGGAAACAAAAGGGCAGGTGCCTGGCTATTTCCTGGGAAAAGTAAACACATTTCCAGGAAGCTGGAAAAAAAATGAAGAGTTGTGCTGCTGTCATGGAGGCTATTTTACTAGACTTTTTGAAGGTTAGGGAAGATACTTCTGTCTCCCTTCATATTCATAGGATTTTTTTACAAAATCTCTTTTTTTTTTTTACCAAAATATCATCTTTTTTTTTTTTAAAGAGTTTTTCCAGTGACGCTTTGTACTAAGAGTGTACGCTGTAAATTCATGCGTGGCACTAATTGCAGAACCGAGGAAACAGCTTTGTCCTTAACTGGACTGTGTAGTGAGTCCTGCCATCCTTCTCCGTTGCTGCAATGTAGCTTCTTACATTTTATTACTGGAAAGCAATGGGTTAGCTGTGGGGTTTTTATGGTATGTGTATGACAATCTGCAGGTTATGTAAATGATGTTTAAAGGATAACTTCAGATTCATATGACCAGTGTTTGTAAAGTGAAGGCCAGCTTCCTAAGGCTTGACCCTTGGAATAGCAAGAGGTGAGGCTGTCCAGCTGTCATCTGTAGAGGTTTAGCCACGTCACACCAGCTCTCCTTCCTCCCCTGCAGCCCTCCCCAATTGCACAATTGCCTTCAAAGATAATTCAAAATATATAGAAATAATTGCCTGATGTTACTTGCCTGTATAGTCATCAGCAGTTACCACATCAATGTTATGTGATTTTGTACAGGAAGGGAAGAGATCCAGGAACCAGCCTCTGCTGAAATGTGGTTTGATGAAAAAGTTTGCTAACTCCCAAGCTAGAAGGCAGATACAAGCTTTAGCATCTGCCAAGAATGCAAAGCATGGTGCTTATCCCCACTCAGCCCAAAAATATGGGAATCGAGAGACTGAATCTCCAGTCAGCAGCTACCCAGAAGCGCAGTGACAGTCCTTTCTGTTTGAAGGACTTGGACATTAATTCAGGGTTTTCATTATTGCTATCCCTTGTGCTTCATGCGTACTTCCAGAGAAGCTGCTTAGTCAGAAGAGCTGATTTCAATGGCTTTTCTTTTTACACCAGTAAGTCTGTTACATGTATTGCTGTTGGTCTCATACATTCCTACTGTGGTTAATAAGAACGGTTTTTATGAAGAACAGCTTTTTTTCTGTTGTTGAAAAACAGCATGCTGCACATAGAAAGAAATGGTAATATGACATATATACATACTTTTCAAAAGGCATTACAGTGGGTTGCTAAGTAAAATGGTTTGGAATGTGGCCATGCTTTGGCAATTGTTACTTGATTTCTTGCATTTTGGACCTGAATCTTGCGCAGAACAAACCTGTACCGAGAACTTCTTTGGGTAAGGTGAGAGTTTAAATGCATTTTCTGGGACAGTATGGATTCTGCATATATCCTTTAAACGCAAATGAAGAAGGGACTACATACCTTGAATTGGAAGACTAACTTGGACACCTTTGAAGAAACCTGATTTTTTTTAAAAAATAATCTCGTGGACATCTTAGTTAAGCATTGCAAGATCGAGCTATTCAAGACCAGCGCATTGCTGAAACCTTAGCTCAGGCTTCCGAGTCAATCCAGCATTGCTATTTGTATGTCTCTCTCAGTCACTGAGTATCCCTGGTTTTTGTGTAAACGTCAAAGAAAACGATGCAGGCACAGCTCAAATTGGAGACTGCTGAGGGTATGTTAAGTAGCCTGTGAGCCTGACTGCGAGAGAGTTGTGCTTGGCATTGTGAGACTGTGTTTTTATCTTTGCTCAGTTTACAAGAAGCTGTTAGGAGAAAATCCTACGGGAAAGTGAGAAATAGTCTTCAAACAGTTAAAAAAAAAAAAAAGGCCCTTGGTTATTCGGATAAACAAAAGTTGGTGTGTTCTCCATGCTCTTGGCAGCATGGAGAGAGGCTTTTCCACAAGCTTTGGAGGCATCAGGATAGGGCTGGTTTTCTGTCAATCACTCTTTGAGTACTTTGAGGGAAAAACAAGGATAATTTTATTTTGAAGTTGTGACAGATGCGTAAATATTAAAATACTAGGTGTTATCTCACCTCAATGATTACTTTTGAAAAGGTTGCAGCTCTTTTGGCACTGGAAGAAACTTGTATAAAGACTTGGGCATTTAGTATCTTGAGGGATTGGGCTCAGGGGAAGAATTGCAATGAGACAGTTGAAAAGCAGCTGCCATTTCATTGCCTCTCTAGTAACATGCCAAGGTTTTCTGTTAACTTTCAAAAAAAAAAATCACATTGAAAAGCCGCATTAAAATTATGCCAAAGTTTTCTGTTTTAAACCAGGAATGGGGTGGGAATGCACAACTGGGGCTGCCGTCTGCGGTGTGTGTGCAGGCAGGCACCTGATTAACTTTCTTCCTCTGCATCTGATCGTGGCTGGTTACTGAGGAATGCCTCTTAACAGGGCTTTCAATTCTTTTGTTGATTCAAATCAGACCTTAGTATTCTTTGAAACTTGTGAAGATGCATATATCCTGCGTTAGCATGTGTACATAAAAGATGACGGTGGTACTTACAGGAATGTTTTTGTAGAATGACTATTTCTTTTTTATCCGGCGTGTCTTATGTGTGTATTCATATATATGAAAAGGACATTATTATCAAACAAACTGAACTTTGTTGACAACACTCTCAAATATAAATTGGAGAAATGTTTCCTAAGTCATAGTCAAAGCAGTCTGACTATGAGACCTAACTCGTGACACATGTCAGCTTCAGAAAGATAGTGTATTTTCTGTTTTTAAAGACTCAAACAAAACTTTCCACATTCTTCTTTGAAAAAATTGCATTTGAAGTCCTTTTTCACCCGAACACATTTTTAGATAAGAGCACACAAGTCTTGACATTATTTCATTTTGTTATGCGCATCTGTCAAGGAACAGAGATATGATACAGCTACTAAAAACTGATGATTGTGGAACAGTGAAACTTGACAGCATTTCATTTCCTTTATGTTCTGATTATACATTTATCAGGAAACCTGTATCTCTTCTAGTTGAGCTAGAAATTGGTAGAATTCAGGAACTCAAAGGCTTGGCAAAGAACTGTCCTATTATTTGGTATCATCTTACATTTTAGAGAAGTTGCTTGGTTGAGTCATTGTTAAAGCTTTTGCTGCTTCTTTCATTATTGTGGTTCACTATCCAGAGATCACATTTCTGTAGCCCCTATAACTGCTCTGCAGCACAAATTAAACGCTGGGGTATTTCATACATATACCTCGAAGTTTCAATGGTTGTCAATCATAGTTTGTAAAATATAGGGATTACAACCTGATATTAACATCCAAATCCATTGTGTTCATTTTATGTGTGAAAATGAGAAACCCTTGTGCGGACGCAAGATTTCACAGCTTCTTTGTCATCCTGTTTTTAATTTATCTCCATGTTTTGAGCTAGTAAAATGATTTTACTTATCAGTTTAATGTAAAGTGAGAAAATATATCTATTTATCTGAATTACCAGGATTTGAGTGGATCTACAGGTTGTGTGAGATTATTCTCACGCTTTGGTGCTATGTAAGATCATACAGTAATTTTACTAATTTTTCAGTGACGCACAGTTAGTGAATGCCACTAACCTAAGTTCCTGTTGGGATTCCTTAAGGGCATGTATTTATCTCCACAGTGTTTCTATCCAGAAATTCTGTTTGACACTAAAAGGTGTTTGATGCATAATTACTCACAGAATCTGGTATTTCTCCTAGGTGTACTTCAGTAAGAATTACCCAGAAGTTGTTCAGAATGGTCACCTGGCCACAGATTCCTCGTTGGATCCTTCCTCAGGATTATGCATAACCGAAACTGCACTGTGATTGCTAGTAACCATAACTGTTTTTCATAGAATGTAAACCTGAGATCATGTAAACTCAGTGACAATGTTTGCAAGTATCGACAGGAGAGGAAAGGGAGGGGGCGATTCTTTGCACTGGACATCCTATTTAATACTGAGAAGAAAATTTTTGCTGTCCCTCTTTCTTTAATTTCAGTGCAATATGTTTTCCTTTCCAACTAATTATGTTTGTATTGCTAAGGAAATTAGGCAGACTCAGGTTTTATTTGAAAGTTACATGGTAGAGGTCTCTTTTATTTAAACAGGTGCAGGACACCTAACAGGTCTAGGATGCATATTTGGAGCTTATTAAAAAAAAAAAATTGGAATGCGTTGTTTTTCTCTTTTGGAAATATTTTGAGGGCAAGCAAAGCCAAGATCTTTTTCAGTGTCACTTTAGCATGACAGCTATGTCTAAACAGCAGATTCGGTGGTGTACAACTTAGTTGTCTAATGCAGCTGTCTTTCTACCTGTCATAAGTAGCTATGCAGGTTGGTAGAAACAAGAATTGAACAAGCCAAAAATACTTTTTGAGAACAAAAAGTACTATGTACTTATTTTTTGATAAATAGTTCAAATAATGCTGTTCAAGATGAATGTAAATATTAGTTTTATTTTGCTAAAATCCAAGTGCTGAAAAATCAATCTCAGTCTTCTATACTTTAGAAGAAAATTACCACATTTGCACTGAAGAAATATTTAAATAATTTAACATACATTCCTCTTTTTATCCAGGTTATCAAAGAAAAAAAGGTATTAAAATAACTTGAGGAAATGTTTAAATGACATGTTATTATACCTTAATACCATGTAGTACAAAGTTATCTTCAACACAACACATTGAAATGTATACGTTATTTGCATTTATTGTGCCTTAATATTTGTGCCTTCAAGCCAAAGCTGTAACTGCAGGGTACACAACAAATTCATTAAATATGTTAAAAATATTTAACCTTAATATATTTAAAGTTTTGCATCAGGGGTTCTGTTGAACTCGAGCTGTTTGAAGTTACCATCCTACTGGAATACAACCTGTAGTTTTGAATGGCTGTTGCTGATAGTGAGAGGAGTGCAGTGAGAGAGGTTCGGTATTCACAAGTTCTGTTCTGATTCAGCAAAGCGCTTTAACACAAAGGCACTATTCCCGTGCTTAAAAAAAGAAAAAAGAAGCAAGTGCTATGCTGCTTTAGATTTTTTTTCGTGCTTAGTGAGATACCTACTCTTGTAGGTCCAGCAGAAAATAAATCTTATTTATCTTACTGTTTAAAGAGCACGTAAGAGGCTAAAAGGCAACGAATCTCTTTAGGACATACACTGTGCTTTTGAAAGAAATTCCAAAGACGCTTGCTGTTACCGTTGTAAGACAAATGTTATTTACCCAGTGTTCACCCCGTGGTCTAAAAGTAAGGCAAACACAAATGTTTCTCATTCCAAGCAGTTCTACCAGCAAATAACTGATTCCAATACAAAATAACTCTCTGCTTGTCGATAAGTAAATTGAGGCCAAAGCCTGTGCCTCCACACAAGGGCTCATCTAGAAGGACTTTGTCCTGCTCCGGAGTCAGCCCAGTGGTGGGAGGCAGACTCTTCATTTCCCTGTCACAGCAGCATCTTCCTCTGCGGTGAGGCTCAGAGGCTTGCTGGCCTGCTGGGAGATCTGGGAGAGGGGAGAGAACCTCTTAACTGCCTGCGGTGCCACCAGCCAGCTTCCTCTGGTGGATGGGGGGCACAGAACAAATATCGGGAGTCCCTTTTTGCGGGTAACATCCTATTGTGTCGTTAGCAGGATGTTACAAACAAGTGCTCTTGCCCCTAGCTTTCTTTTGGCCGGTTCTGACACTTCTGCGGTGTGTAGCACCTTACACTGTAACAAATCCCACTGATACCAGTGGAACTGAATTTCATGCAGCGATGCACAACGGGAGGCTTGTGCTACATGTGGTGCTAAACAGCAGACTGTCAGGGACAACTCCCTATCCCCAAAGCCACGTGGCACAGATTGGCTCGTGTAAGCAGCGCTTATGGCTAATCCTTCTTAGAGCACACTAGCCACGTCCACTCTTCTGTATCTCTTGGCCCTTGGTCTTCTTTGGGCTCATGCTGACCCCTGTGGACGTAGCACACAATTATAATCTAACGCTGTTTGGTTTGGCTTGTTTTCCTTTTCAACTTCAATTGTCTGAAACAAGGATAGGGCGATTCTGCAGCTGAGTAGAGTGGCGTTTGTATTGCAGAGGTGTGTGAAGACGTAGGAGAAGTGTTTGAGTGCGTAATGTCCTGCGAGATAATGCTGGGGGACTGTGTAGCGTGAAGGAAGTTCAGCCTTGCGTGCTTTTGTCTGTAGCTGCCTTTTTGGAAGGGATCCATGGTGTCAACCGTGTCCAAACTCTGCTCAAGCTTTGGCGTGGAGTGGTCCAAAACATAGCTAGGGTGAGCTGACCGGTAAGGCAGTGTAGACTCTTAGTGGAGTCTGATGCTTGAGCTCATTTGTTTACCTTTTTTATTGAGCAGTTTGGACATATCCAGAGTCAAACTGTGTTTTATGGTAGTGAATTGTTTTGATTTCTAAATAGTTAGTTCTTACAAGACAGTATAGTGTATAATACACCAACACTTTTAAATATTCTAGGAGAACAGTACGTTCTCCTGGCCATATACCTTGAGGTTTTGGGGGGGGTTTTAATCAGAACCAAGGAGATATGTATGCGTAAACCAAGGGTATAATTACAGTTTTAGTTCATTTCAGCTCTGAAATGAATCTATGGTAAGTTATATTTCAGAGCAGAGCTCCAAAACACTGGCTGCTGCAGACTCACTGGTATGAGACCCTGACAGATCTAGCTGTCAATCTATAAGCTAGAATTAATTTGATCCTGTAGCTTTTCGAATGTGCACAAAAATGTTAGGTATCTCTGAAAATGCTGATTCTGCTTCTTCACATGTTTTGGCAGGACATTACTAGCTGTAGGTATCAAATATCAATATAAGAGAAAATGAATTTTTTTTTTAAATCACACTTGAAACCCATAAATTGCTGAGTAGAACAACTGATAGCAAATCATTCATGTCAGTCATTGGCATTATATCTATCTTTTTAGTTTAAAGTAACAAAAATACTTTAACCTGGAGATTCTTTTTTACCTTCTTTTGTTGGTTTTGATGTTGATAGTTGTTTTCTTTAGATGACTATTGGTTAAGATTGACTCACCCATTTAATTTCAGTTGAGTAAAATAAAGTACAGTATCCCTGAATGGCAGAAGTCAGATCAGGGATGAGAAAGGCCTTCCTTTGGTGAAAGTCTTAGTCTGTTAAATGGACAAATTATCTTTCTGGCAAGGTGTTTTATGTTTCCTTTTAAAGAAAAGGTCTAATAGTTCTGAACTTCCACTTTGAAAATTTTCATGCTTTATTTGGAAATAGCAAAGCTGGTTACTACTACAAGCTATGTTCCTCCCTGGGGATCTTGGGAAAAGAACTCGGTCTTCTGAGTTATTCAGGCCTTTAAAATATTTCTTCACCATGAGGTGCCTTAAAGTATCCCAGAGTCTTGCTTCTCATAAATATAATTTTATACAGTGATACTTAAAATCATCAGTTGCAGAATTGTTGGTTGGTTGGTGTAAAAGACTAGGAACAGCTTCTACTTCCGATCTCAAGAACTGTTCCTCAGACATTCACTTTGGTGAAATCTTTGCTCCACTCCTCCTCAAAAGACCACTGGGAGAGTCAAAACCAAAACAGTTCTCAAGGATAGGTTATCTCATGTTTTGCTTCTTTTAAGGGTAAAATTCTCTTCAGTGAACTGAACCAGAGCTCATTTGCCAGATAGGCGTAGTCTTCTGTGATACTGTTCGTACTGCCCTTGGGAAGCGGGAGGGCCTGCTTCTGACCGACATCAGTAATACTGCTGGTGCTGCTGGTGTAAGTGATGTTGATGTTTTCGTTTAACCTGCCCAGTACATGTTCAAAATAAGATTGCAGAAAAGAACCAGAAGGGGACAAAAGATCAAAACTTTATAGAAACTTTCCTGAAAATGCTGCTTTTGTGTTAATCTGACCCTTCAAAATATCTCACTTTAAAGTTTGCCTCTTTGGGTTTTGGGGTTTTTTGGGCGGGGGTGGAGAGGAGAAAAAGTTGAAATCACTTATTTCCTGTGATGGCGATGAGTATCTGACACTTTAGCAGAAGAACGTGGCTTTCTGTGTATGTTTTACATTGTGTAACGGTGCACTGCTTTATTAACTCTGGTTCTGTTTTGTTTTGTTGCATTTCTGTAATAATTTGATTTTGGTATTGCTATGGAATGATTTCTTCTATTGACGTTCACATGACAAGTGCCGTCGTACAATAAAAGGCGTTTCTCAGAAGCGTGCAGAGGTCTGTCCTCATTGCGAATGTGCAGTTGAAGGCAGAAAAGCCGGGCTGAGCTAAGTCAGGTCGTGCCTCGAAGCTCCAAACACCTCTTTGTGGCATCGCTGACTTGCAGGGTTGAAAATCCTCCGTTTGGAGGTATAACAGAATAATGCATTCCAGCTTGTTTTACCAGTCATCTGCAGCCTGAGATCTCTCAGATTACATTATCAAGCTTTTTGCTTCAATGACAAGGGCTTCAAAGTAATTCAAATAGCAAATAGTTTTTCAAAAGACTGTGATGGAAGAACCACTGTGGTTGCACAAGTGCAGGTCACATACCATCTCTGCCTCAAGCAGCTAGCGGGCTCAATGGACTGGACAGCCAAAAGGTGGAAGCTTAAATGGACACAGAAGCGAAGCGGGTTGGCAGCACAGCTCCAAAATCTGGTGTCCTGTCTCAATCCTGTACCTCTGATGAATTTGTTGCTTAATTTAACAAAACACTCTAAACCTGCTCATTTCTGAGTTTCTCTCTGTGTCTGCCAACTGTCTCGAGCACTTAAATCTACTATTTTGATGCAAGTTTCCACCACAAGATGAATTGTGCATTTGTCAGTAATCCCCTTGGTGCAGCATGTTCCAGGACTCAACTCAATGTGAATTGTCGTCTGCCCTTTTATAACATGATGCTGGAATATGTATTAAAAATTTCTCTTTTCTCTACCAACAGTCTGCTTCGCAACCACCATGCAGCTGTCTTAGTTGCCTGTAAGTGAATTTGGCTGAGGTTGTCACAGCACAACAGTCCGCTTGCACTATGCACAGTACCTCCCTGGAGCTTGCACTTACCAAATTCGTGTGCTGCCGACAATTCTCTCTTTAGAAACGGGTGAGGTAGATTTGTTTGCTTGCCTGAAAGAGAACTGCTGATAAATAGCAATGCCAAAGATGTGTTTTATGAATCTGCCCACAAAACAAGCATGGATTTCACCAACTCGGTGTATAAAGCTGGTTCATGCATTTGGAGCAATATTAATGTATAAAAACACAGGGCCGTACTCTGACCTCTGAAGGCAGGTTTTCACTGTCTACATCTTGGCACCATTTAACTCCCAAAATTGCCTGAAATCAATAACCTCGTCCATTTTGAGATACAAAAATTGCCGTGGATCTTAGCCACAGATCCAGCACATGCTCAAAAGTAAAATAACCTTGAGAAGAAACTGGAGGTAGTCCCACTGCTGTTCAGGAGCCAGGGCACATCCTACACTAAGTCACCGGAGGGGCTCGGGTCAAGGTACTTGGATCATATCTGCTTTCTACAAACGTAGCTGAGTTAAAAGCTAGACCAGAGGTCTTGTCCCTCTCCTGCGTGGGACACCCCAGTTTTTTAGAGCACGCACTCGGCAAGCGGGAGATGAGGGTTGCAGGCTTTTCTTAGCCTGAGCCTCCTGGGTCTCTCCATCTCCTGCATTGCCAAAGCATGATATTCAGGATGTTTTGGGGGAATTTTGGTGTTTCGGGAGTAGTCACCGTGAGTGAATGAAGTGGAGGATTATGTTTCCGCCAGGACAAAGGAAATCCCAGGTTCACGTCTCAATGGAGTATTTATGAGTTTTATTCAATGATTGTCAGTGTTTTCACCAGGAGAAGCTGGAGGCTCTATCCCATGAGCATAGGTTGGGTCTCACTGGGCGACGGGGTGCGTTTGCTCCTGTTCGCTCCTGCTCTCTCGCACGGGCTGAGCAGTGGTGGCTGAGACTGCAGCTCCCACAGCGCACAGGCCTGCTGCTTGCAGGGTCAGTGCTTTAGCTGTTTGGCAGCTCTGCAAGAGCAAACGCATTTCTCCTGCCTCCTCAAGGACGCTGTTGGCCTCAGCGCTGTCACTACTGCGTAGACCTCTGCTCTGGATGAGATGCTCTCTGTACCCGGCTATTCCTGCTGCAGCTCCTCCTCGTGCAACATATGGGCGATGAGTCTCCCTGTAGACCAAGGTTTTCCTTATAATCAATAAAGCTCCGAACAGAAGAGCTCTGAAATAACAGCTCCATTGACTATAGCCAGAGAATAAGCTCTCAGTTAATGCAATTTAAATTAGTGAGTTGCATCCAGCGCAGGCATGTGTATCACCTGGTCACTAACATCTGAACTTGGTGCCTGAAGAATGTCTGGTGGGTCGGGCCAGGCACTTGCAATGGAGCCATGGTGCTTTTTTCCCTTCTTTTGTTCTTTTTTAGTTTTGGAGACTTGTTAAGGGAAATTGAAGTGAGGGGGGCAGTGAAAAATAGTTCCCTTTGTTTAATGCCGGTGAGCTTTGTAGCTCACAGTTCAGCCACAGATAGCAAATAAAGGAAGGACTTATTTATCCTGAGAGTAGCCTGAAGAAAGCAAATCTTGCTGGTGTTCATGCCAGTTGACATTCTACACCGAGCTCTGTGTTTTGCAGGAAAGGACCATAATTACCTTATGGCATTAAATTGGGTTGAGTGGGAAATGCAGCTTCACATTTATTAGGCAAAGTTTCATTGTCAACAAGAGCTTGCTCTTGAATATTGCAGGCCCAGATTTTCTTTTTAACATAAATGCTAGGCATGAATAGGGCGAGTCAGCACTGTTGAACTGTCCCTTGAAAACATTGCCAGGATACCAAAAAAGCAGATTTCTCCCCGCTCCCTGCCCAGCTGAGAGGATTTTTGTTCATTCTGTACTGGCAGGAAGACAGCATTGTACCAAGAATATGGACCGCTCCGTGTTTTGCTTGATTTAACATGTATGCACTTTTGCAGAGTAGTGATTTCCGCGAGTGGAGTTATGCAAGTAATTCACTGTGAGTCGTTCATGCAGTGAATTAAGTGCCTCTTCCCACAACCAGGTTGCCTCCTGACAATCATTCCTTTTTCTTTTTTTTTTTTTTAATTACTCAACAAATCCTTTTGCAATTACTTTTAAGCGTTCTGTGTAGATCACACGTTTAGGCATGTGGTTAATGTTTATTGATTCTTTTGAGTCATATTCATAATAGATCAGAGAAACGACATAGTATTGCCTCTGTATCGATTGGTGTAAACATTCATATCTACAAATGTAAAATTTTGTTTTCATCTGGTTTTAGGCACGGACACGTGTGTTCATTTCTCTAAGTATCCATGTCAGTAAAGCCAGATTTACTTGAATGGCGTGTCATGTCACGCATACACATCGACACAGAAGGGAAGAGAATCTGCATTTTTCAAATAGTTTTATGGAAAGGTTTCCGCTGCCATTTCTAGCAGCAAACAATAGAGACCATCACGGCTTTGAGAGAATAGGAAGGTGCCTCTGCACATGCCGAGAGAACATCGAGAGCAATGAGTTGCCTGCGGTCTGCCGGGACGGAGCAGGGCTGGAAGGAGCCTCCCTGCACTGGTTTTACTTGCCTGGGTTCTTTGTGCGTTTCTGCACTTGTGAGAAGTTGCAACAGATGCTGTGCAGAACCAGTTCTCGTTGCTGAAAGCAGAAAGTGAAAGGCCAAGCACTGCTGGTGAGCAAGAGGAGATGCTTATCCTGTGCCAGGCATGGCGGAAGCCTGTTCCCCTCAGGTGACGTCCTTACGAGCATGCCAGCTGACGGTGCCTCTGCCCGTTTTGAGAAACCAGGCTTATTTTGGAGGAGGAGGAGGAGCCCTCTGAAAAGGACAAATTTCTGGGGAGAGCTTGTTAGAGCGTGAAGGAGACAACAGCAAGGTTTAACTCGGAGATCTCCTTCTCGCAGACCAGGAGTTGCTCTTTTCTCCTCTTTTCCGGGCATGTGCTGGAGTGATGGCCCACAGAGCTCCTGGGTGCTCTGCGAGGAAGGCGTAACAGCCCACAGTGCTTACAAGGACCTCCTAATGGGTTGGTTAATTGGCTAATGGGGATGCCTTTGCTGCAGCCTAATGAATGTGAGCGCAACGATTACTTAACAGAGAGACGTGAAGCTCTCTGGGAGATGACTATGCTGGGCTGCCAAAAGGAATGGGCAACAAACCAGTCGGAGCTGCTGATGCTGTTGTCACAGATTTTCCAGAAAGGCTGCTTTTCCTTCCAGCTTTTTTTTTTTTTCCTTTTTGTTTTTTTCTCAAGAAGCGATCATCAGTTCATCCTTTCCCTGGAACTGATATTGAGGCAAACTTCTATCAGATATTGCTACGTGTAACGTCCCTTTTCGTGACTTCTCTTTGCTGGGTGAGAGTTGCCAAGCTCACACGATGTTTAAGCCATTTTACTGTGACTGTGGCTACTGTTGTTGGTAGCTGTTCAGGACTTTCATTTGCCCATCCTGAGGGGACTGTAATAAAGACTGGCCCCTGCTGTTAAATTGTTTGCATAATTCCTTTTTTTCTTTTTTCTTTTTTTTTTTTGTCGACTGGGAAAGTTGATCTTACGCTGGGAGAAATATCAGCCATGCTAGAGTTTTAATACCTAATCGTATCATAACCGAATGAATCAAGCTGAGTGTGTCCCTCTTCTCTAATCCATTGCCTTGAAGTTGAGGAAAGAGCTTGATTTCCCACTTTGATTTATCTGGATGGCCCTTAATCCCGAATTTAGTGAGGAGCTGATTTATTGTCTATCTTCAGGGAGGGGACATTAATTCCCCATCTGCCACCCAGCGTGCCCGCTTGGAAAGAAAGAAACCTCCTCTGCTGTAGGTAAGATCAAAACCGAAGGGTGTAAACTGAACTGAAGTCCATGGGCAGCTTGTCTGGAAAACTCAACACTACTGCCACTTAACCCTTTAATTGCCTGGAAACCCTAGAAACACCTGACTCTTTACCTTGGTGCTTACTTACCGAGGTGCCCAGAGCCACGCTCCGTGGGGTTTCCAGAACGGCCAAGACCAGGCAGCCTGGTGCCTCGCGCGCACCTAAGTGATTCCCTGGCATGCAGAAAAGTGGTATTTTACTTGTCTGGGGGCTTGGCAGGCCCTGATAGCTGCGCCTGGTGCCTCCCCACATGATGCCATGGCAGCTCCGGCTGCAAAAGATGGCACGGGTGTGGGCACCCACGGAGCGAGTGGGAGAGGGGAAAAGGAGGGCCCTGCCTGCAGGGAGTCTGAGAGGAAAAACCCTCTCCACCCTTGCAGTGCCGCCTTGCTGGAAGCCTTTCCTAGAGTCGTGGTGGCAAGGAGAGAGAGGAGGAAGTTGGGCATCGCAGTCAGTGTGCGAACCTCCTTGGATAGCAAACGTCAGGGGAGCAAGAAGGGAGCCTGGGCCTCCCCTCTCGCTGGTGATGGGCCTCAGAGAGAGGTTTCGGCATCAGGCACACGCTCCCTCCTTGCTCACCCCCACCCCCCCCCAGCCTCCTGACTCTGAAATTCCTCACTGCGGAGTGGTGCAGTTTCAAAGCAGGGGTGGAGAAGGATCCTCCGCCCAAGGTAGCCTCCAGCCTAGTTGTTGGGGTGCTCTCATGGGATGTGGGAGACGTGGGTTTGGGCCCCTCAGGCTGAGGCGGGAGAGGAACCCAGGCCTCCCACTTCCTCAGCATATACTTTGAATACCAAGGCATTATATAATAAAAGCTATCACCACCTTTTCTTCTTCCTGCTTTGTTTTTAAAAGGCTGATCTGTGTGGAGTCTTTTGAAAGAAAGGGCGTAGGTACCAATCTCCAGGAGAAGATTTCAGACAATGGATCCCAAGCAGACAGGATTGCCTCACTCCAGCCTCAAGGGGCTTTTAGTGCAAGAGAGAATTGCAGATACACCCTTGTCCTCCACTTTTCCTATTGCTTGAACGTAAGCAGCTTCATGCTCCCTTCAAGAAGATCCCACTGTATCCTGCTGGGTCTCTTGGGTTCAACTCTGAAGCACCCAACTTTCACCATCAACCACGTAGGGAGTCTGAGTGCAGCTCATAAGCTGCTGGAGGCCAGATCACCCAAAAGTCAGGGATTTCAGTGCGCAAACCTCTCCGAATCTAACCTTAATTTCTGTAGTTAAATCAGGTTGTTAAATCCAGACAAAATGACTTGCCTCTGAAAAAAATGCTGGGGATGCAGGCTAGATCAAGCAGGATGTGCTTGTATAATTGCATAAGCAGGTAAGACAATTTTTGCTGCTTTGAAAACTTTAGAAGACTTTAGTCTAGAAAGAAACCTCCACAAGCAGTCTTAATCATTGCACTCTGTGAAGACTCATTTGAAATAGTCTGGGAAATCAGTTCTGATGTAGCTCTTTGACTGGAAAAGCCCAGAGAGTCCCAGATGTCTCTTTGATGCAGAATCACACAAATTCAAGTTTCCATTGCTCTGATCAAGCAAAATGTCCCCTGCCGTAACTGAAGGGGGAAGAAGTCTCTGCTTCCCAACGCATAAAAGCGTTGCACATGGTGCCTATCAATGAAGTTGAGTCTGGATCAACATCAACTCTTACAACTCGTGCTCAGTGGTGAGATTATACAAATAAAGCTTATGCAAATGAAGTTTTGCAACCTTGAAAATTTTGTGTGCAACCTGTTTTTAAAACATTCCGTCTATGGAAATCTATTATTTCGTTCTCATTTTCTAGACAGAAACCTCACTTCAGGGGGAGGAAGCCAGCTCAGCAGCAGGGTCTTCGTGAAAGATTTAAAGCCTTTGGCTTATTGCAGCAGATACTGCAAATCAAAGGAGATCAGGCAACCAAAATGAAGAAAGGATGTCACCGTCCTTGCCACACTTTTGTAAAGAGAAGTCCCCAAAGGATGGCAAAGACCCCTTGGAGCCCCTTCATTCACGTCTTAATTATCATAAATTGCCAGTGGAGTGATCCGTCAGCATCTGATTAGGTTCATTTTCAGCCACGATAGTTCCCATCTCTTCTATCTGTAAGCGTTTTTCAGTGTTGATCATGACTTTGTGAGGGACACCAGTTCTTACAGAGGGGAATGAGGCTTTCTCCGTTCTCACAGACAGTCAAGAAAGCCGAAAGGCAATAAATAGAAACCTTTGCCAGGATGTCCTGAAAGGCAAGTGTATGTTCGAGGAAGTCCAACTGCAGTAGAAATGACTGGTTAGCCTGGGCCTGGACTGACTGCCAAGGATATGAAGCTTCATGGACCCTCGGGTAGTTTTTGCCAGGTGCTGTGATGAGGTGCTGCTCTGATACCATCAGGAGATGCTCATCGCAGTGAAATAAAAGAAAGAATGTATTATAGAGGATCATTTCAATACCTGACACTCTTACACTTGGCTAATTGTATTCGTTCATTAAGATAAGGATCAGCATTCAGCTTCTCCTACATTTAGGTCAGCCTTCCAGTACATTTGCACTTGCAAGGGAGAGCTGCTTTAATGAGGGATAATGAAACTTGCTATGCATTGCATCATGACTTCTGTGTTAATGTCATTTACACATGATAAAATGCAAATAGCATTGACCGTCAATCCACAATCATGCTTAATCCTCTGAGCCCACACACACACATGTGCTAAAGCTAATCTCCCTAACAGTAAACAAAATACACATCTGTGCCTCTCTCCATCCTCCTGAGAACATTAATTTTGCTTAAACTACAAGGTGCATCAGCCAAGCAAATAGGTTGCCACTGGCTCAAAAGGGATCTGACTTCTGTCGGTACCCTCGTTCCCTGTTGCAGTTCACAGGAACACGACAGCGCTGTGAGACCTTGCTGTAGACAGCCCTATGTTAAAAAGACCCGCGCTCTCTACGTTAGGCATTTCTAATGCGTAACTCCAGTTTGCTCTCCCAATGCACTTTGGGTGTCCAAGGCCTGCTTGTCCATCTTCCGTAGGCACTCTGAATTTTGAAATAGGCATCTCAGCTAAATGGTAGCCAGTAGAGATGGCCAGACTCTTCTTCATTTGGGATTTGTGGTGGTAAAAGGGTGCCAGCATACTCTTTTTTGTGTCCGGATTTTGGAGCTGGAATGAAGTACAAAAGGCAAGATATTATGCTGAAGTGGGATCAATTAGTGACTAGCCATCTTCAGTGAATGAGTGTTCCCTAGAGGTTAAATGGGCCCACATGTCTTTTAGGAAATGGAGATTAAGCATGCAGTAAAAGTTAAATGTATTTAATTGTAATGCTGTTGTGGGAAGTTCAGCTCACAATGTCAGAATAACTGAAGCACTTTCAGGGATCTTAATACCATGTGAGTGTTCACATTTCTGAGAGAAAATCATCTTCAGGTTGCACTGCTGTTTGAGAGTGCTATCTCTGAATTGTATGATTTTAGGGACTTTCTGCGTCTCTGGTTGCGTGAGAGGTGTGATACTTTTTTTATCAACTTTTCTTACTCTTTGAAGATAAACTCACATTAGTTCAGGGCTGATGAAGAATTCCCTTTAGAAATTTCCCCCCAGCCTTATGAAATGCAGCATTGCAGCATTTCATATTCCTCAGCACTATCGTCAAAACACTGCCTTGGGTTTTAATGATGCAGAAAAATGCAACAGGCAGCAGTTGTCTGCAGAAACCATAGAGCTGTGTAGGACATGATCCTTGGGGAGGTGTCCCACTGGTGAGGAAACCCTGAGGAGAAGTTGAACAAGCTCAGTGTCTTTCAAAGGCACTTTCCTCCTTTGATTACATAGGCTATTATTTCAAGAGGGCTGCTTCATGAAGCTAGTAAAATTTAGCTTCACGATGCCTACCAGCCAAGTCTCGCCATGGACAATCAAAGACTTAGCAAACGAAGTTTGGTCTCTGGAGAAGGGAAGTGTCCCGGTCTTTGTCACTAGCTAAGCCTGATGCTCACAAAGTTGATCAGAGTGCTCAGCATTGAATACAGATGTGCCCTTCAGACATTTCTTTGCCCATTCAAAGCTTGGGAATATATTCCTGTACCTACCTATGATCACCTTATATTCCCACAGCAGCCATAAAGCGAAAATTTCTTTTATTTAATGTCTGTGAAACAGATATTATTCAGCACTTATTGTGTTCTCAGTACCTTATCAGCTGGGAAGAGGAGTGTGAGCCAACAGCGCGTGTTAGAAAGCAGAGGTACAGAAGAGCACAAGCGCAGGGGAAGCATCTCCTCCGAGCAGACCTACTGCCAGTCAAGGACCTGAAGAGACACGGTCTCGGTCTCCTCGTAGAAGCTGAATGCAGGCTCCTCCCAGCTGGACGGCGTACCCAATTTAAGAATTATGCACGCTAGATCCTTGCTCTGATACCTTCACTTGGGCAAAGCCTTGGCTCCATTCACTCCGGCAAAGTCAAACTTGGCTGAATCAGAGTCCCTCAGACCACGCAGACTGATTTATGCGCAAGGAATCCAGCCTCTCCTTACTGCAGAATAACCAACGTGACCTCCAGCAGTGGAGTCACCTTTAGTATCAGCTCTGCAAGCATTTTTGTACGCAAACTGCAGGGGTGAAATTACGGCCCTTTTGAACACTGGCTGGCTGGAGAATGACCTGGATTACTCTGACCCATGGGATTTGTAAAAATGAGGCTGTGGATGCAGGGGGTGAGCCTGTGCTCCTAAAGAAAGGGCACAGAGGTTTTGTCTATACCACTAAGTTAGAGGGTTTGAGCTGTGTGCTGCAGCCAGGCACGCTTTGAAGTGGGTGCATCCCCTGGCATGGCTTGGGCCCATGGTGGCCAACACCGTCCTGGGCAGCACAGGGTGCAGCACGGATCAGGCTGTGCTCTTCAGGGGCCGTATGGATGATGCCAAGTGTTTTGGAGGGGAAAGAGTGTTTACCCACACATCCGCATGTCGCACATGACATAAAAAGGATTTTTCCACCCTGCTGCTAGAAACTTCTTTCACAGCTGGTAGTGTGTGTGCATAGACTAGAGTGTGAGGTATGGACTTGCGATACATATGTTCACGTATATACGTAGACATATATATATATACACATACACACATGCGTGTACACACTGCACTTTTATGCAATACCCGATATGAGTGCTACAATTACCTATACTGCAGACTAAGAACCGCGGCCAGTTGTTCTGTTTCCTTTCTCAGAGAAGGTAGGCCAACCCACGCTCATTTTAACGGGTCTCCCTTTCTGAGCATCAGTGGGCTTCAATGCCCTCAGCACAACACTTGTGCGAGCTGTTTTTTCTCCCTCAACGATGGCAAGGCTGGGGTGAAGATTCATAGTGCTACAGCCCCTCTGCATTTTGTTTCTTTCCAGAGAGAGGGTTTGCTAAAGCCTAGCTCTGGCTTCCCTCCCATCACCGTACCATCATGACCCAGGCACTCGATTTTGTTACCTGCCTTTTGTGTAATTCTCTGGACTCCTCTCCATCAAAGACTCACTTACAGATAAAAAAAAGGCTAGCATGCTATTTGCCGAAATTCTCATGGATGAGAAAATTAACACCCCCCCTCCTCTTTTTTTGTTGTTGCCATGGTCACAGGAAAGGAATTAAAGCATCAAAGCCTTCCATTTCCTGATGATGGATTAAGGAAATTATTAATTTGTCTTATAAAAAGGCAGGTTGTGTCTCTGCAATTAATGTTAGAGGGCCCTTCAAGAGGGGAATTTCAGCCTCCTGGGCGGAGAAGGCTAAAGCATCTGCATATTCACCAGCTTAGATAGATGGGGATGCTGTGGGGGTCTGTGCTGCACCTCCTGCCTTCGTTAGTCACTGCGGATAGGATTTGGCTGCCTAGGCAGTGGTTTCTTTGGGGCACAGGATTAAAAATTCAAGCTCCCCTATAAATTAAGCCCTCTCTTTTATCCATTTTTTAATGCTCCATCCATGATCTCTCAGGATTTTTCCGTTGCAGGATGAGGAAGAGAAAACTTAGGGGAAAAAAATACTTACACGTAATTGTCTTTGATATGTTCCTACTCATCCCTTACCCTGCTTTTCTGGCTCCCTGGAGGCCAGCATCTACCTACTGACGAGGCGGCTGTTTATGTGGGAGCTCTGTACAAAGGTTGGCTTTGCGGTGGGATGCCTTCCCCCGGGGGGCTGCGGGCTTGGCCATGGCCACCTCACCTGCACCAGCATTGGGCATAAAGACTCGGTCCCGTAGAGGCTTTCTGATGGATCTAGGCCTCTTTTCCCAGCTCCGTCTCACAATGTTTCTTGGTAAACTGCCCCAGCTGGAGCCCTGGCAGGGAGCAGCTGAAATTTCCCTCACCTTTGGGGCTGCCCATGCTTGCCAGACACGACTGGGAGGAAAATATTTTAGCCTGTCTGCTTCTGTTGTAGAAAATTCTTTCTTTTTCTTCATCTTTCCTTCACCATTACCTTTCTTTTTCCCCTCAACAACTGCAGAAAACATGGTTTTGAATCCCAGTGTTTACCTTCGAAATTAGGAGAGGAAAAAAAAAGCATCATCAAAACACGGATATTTTAATCTTGAGACTCATCAAAACTCACTTGGCTCCACAGAGAGTCCCGTTGTCCCAGGCTTCATTTCTGCAGACTCCCTGCACAGAAAGGTGCTGTTCCGACCTTCCACGGCCGGCAGCAATGTCGTCTGATGACAGACGCACGCCACGCAGACTCTTTTAAATTCATCCTTTCATATTTCTTCTTGGCGCGTTTGGGTAATTTGGCCCTTTTATTTACTTAAGCCCTTTTTCTTCCTGAAAGGGAATGTCTCAACGCTTCCCATTGAAACCCGTGGAAGTAAATAGTTGCAAGATAATACCTGGTGAGCTAGTGCCAGCTGGGGTAAAGGGAGGCCGAGCGGTGCTTGTGACATGGAGCGGTCGGTGCCTCATGCTAACCTTGTGGCTCATCCCTTTGATATGGTGTCTCTCAGACACTGTGCTTTGCCTACATTGCCGCAGGAAATGCGGGAACTTGTTTGTCACTTTTTCCTACGCTGAAAGGACACAAGGGAGGAAGGGATCTTTTCTCTGAGCGGTAAGCTCTCCTTTCCCTTTGATCTGCTTTATGGGAGCCTCTTTCCTCTCTGAATGGAAAAAAATGCCAGGACTGCTTCTTGGAAAAGCTGAATGAAATTTGGAAACTCAACAGGAGTTTGCATACCCACCATATTTCTATGAATAATACAGTGCTGCTCTCACAGTGACCACATTCAGACCACACTCAGCTCTGACATCTTTCTTGAAGACACTGCCGCAGTCAGGAAGGCTCCTTTAGTTGATGGAAAGATATGAAACTCTTCTTCCTGGACTTGATGGGTCTGTAATTAAGAGCTTTAAAATCATAGGATCATAGAATCATAGAATAGTTTGGGTTGGAAGGGACCTTTAAAGGTCGCCTAGTCCAGCCCCCATGCAATGAGCAGAGACGTCTTCCCCTAGATCAGGTGGCTCAGAGCCCTGTCCAACCTGACCTTGAATGTTTCCAGGGATGGGGCATCTACCACCTCTCTGGGCAACCTGTTCCTGTGTTTCACCACCCTCATCGTAAGAAATTTCATGCTCATATCATCTCGTCTAAACCTACCCTCTTTTAGTTTAAAGCCATTACGCCTTGTCCTATCACTGCAGGCCCTGTTAAAAAGTTTGCTCCCAAAGCAACGTTGTAACTCCATGAAGCACGTTTCTGTGGCATTAAACACGTCAAATGAACTACTGCTCTTAGGTGCTGAACTGTAGTCCTTAAGGTCTCGGTTGTTATGGACAAAACCCATATTTACCTCTATATTTGTGCGATGATTGTGGATCCTGGTCATACTGGTGCTACAATAGCACTTTGGCGTGCAAATAGACTGATTTGCAAACACAACAGAAACCTACAAAGTCTAAAAAAAGCGAAATGTTTCTCCGTTAGTACCCTGGGTGTATTTATACATTAATTAAGCCCACACGGAAGTGTTCCATAGTGTAGCAATGGCATTTAGTTTTCCTTTGGTCAACAAGGGGTACACGAAGTGCAGAGTTTAAAATGGGCCCCAAAAGGGTTTACCTGCTCCACAGATAGCCTTTGAGGAATCAGAAACACTGATGACACCTTCTCTGCCATGCCTTTTCTCTCCAGCTGCGTTGAGTAGTTCAGTTGGTAGCCCAGGTGGCATCACACCACCTCCACAGCCCTTGATACTGAGCTCTTTTTGGCCAGCCTGCAGCAAGTGTGAATTTTGCATATCCTGTCGATCTTTATTTTCTCCATATTCAATACCAGATGTTCATAATGCTCACCATAATCACTGCTTGTGCTGTTGTGAGTGTCCAAATGCTCGTGGCCACATGCAGATGTATCTTGGTGTTCAACATCAGGAGCGTGGGGAGAGAAAGATCTACCTACCAAAGGAGAGAGAAGAAGGAGAAGCAGACATCATGCAACAACCCTTTACCCAGGCCACAGGTTAACTTCTTTCAAGAAAGGAATTAAATTTACATGTAAATCCCTTTAAATAGAAATGTCCATGTTCTAATTCAGAGAAAGCCAAAAGAAAAAATTTCTAAGTCCCATCTGTCTTCCTATTTCCTTCCCCTCAGACTCTACAGAAGCCCAACACAGGTCTCCAGGGGAAGTTTGCAAATGTCTTCTGCTCCATGGCAGTCCTGCTGTGAGCACCACATGCTTTCTAGGGAATATGGAGGATGCTTTGCACCGTATAAAATTTTCTTTCTGGCTCTTTTTCTTTCTTTCATGGACTCCCATGTGAAGATTTCCAGGTCATGACAGCCTTCTCAACAAGATAGGGGAAGCTGGGATCGGACACTTCAGTCATGGAGTGGCTCCACTTTTGTCTTTGATTCCATAGATGCTGCTGATGGAGGCATACAGGCATGCAAGTGTGCCCATACAGACCTGGCAATCAATTCCCAGAGTGATATACGTCATCTTTTGTAAGCCTGTGGAAAACCAGAAAGGGAGATAATATCACTAAACTTATGCTGTGGAAAACTCATTATGAGATGGGCTTCTTCCTGGAGTGGTATGAAAGGAAGGACTCAAGATGACAGAAATCCTGACAAGACAGTCTTATTTTCAGGTAGCCAAAGGAGGAAATCAGTCCTGGGAGCTGAAGATGCACACACTCTTTGCTTTGGAGCTGGATGACTGGCTCACTTGGGAGGGCGAGGATTTATTCCATCCAGAGACATAGTTGAGGTGAATTCCTCTGGAGCTTTCCAGTGCCTTTTCTTCTGCAGCAGCGTAAGCCTTTCCAGGCGAGTGGTCAGCTGCTGCCAGTATCACAGCTTCCTCTCCTTTTCCTATGCAAGGTCCTCAGCTCATTTTGTATCTGCTGATACACTAGAGTAAGATCCTGCCGCTCCCCAAAGTAACTCCGGTCTCATTTGCCAAGTTTTTATCTCACATAATGCACCTACCAGGAAAGTATCTGAAACCTACTCTGCCAATCTCCTTATTCCACAGGAGCAAAAGCCTTCCTGTTAACCAAAGAAAAAAACATCCCCCCTGCGTGACGCTAGACAAAACGCTGACAGTTTAGCCAGAGTCACTGCCACAAAGTATGAGAGATATCACTACCTTGGTCATCGGTTACGTGGAACCTGCTTGATGGAAACGACCTACAGCATTTGTGTTCGTGATTGATAGAAAGTATTTTCTCTTACAGAATGTATATGCACATATAAATAGTTACATATTACCCGATAAAAGTACCATGGTTGTCACAACTGGGAGGTTCACGTGGGGCTGGCTGATAGGACACATGGCTGCAGGAGGCTTGAGCTGGGGACGAGCAAGCAGCCCTGGTGTGACTTAGGGACACAAATTGCTCTGGAGTTCTGGTGGCAAGAGATTTTTTCCTTGGCAAATAGGAAGGACAGATGGATGGCATGGACAGATAGATGGAAGGAAGGAAGGAAGGAAGGAAGGAAGGAAGGAAGGAAGGAAGGAAGGAAGGAAGGAAGGAAGGAAGGAAGGAAGGAAGGAAGGAAGGAAGGAAGGAAGGAAGGAAGGAAGGAAGGAAGGAAGGAAGGAAGGAAGGAAGGAAGGAAGGAAGGAAGGAAGGTTAGTTTAGCTCCATGGGTTTTCAGTATAAATACTAGAAATTCTTTGGTTACATAAAGAGGAAGGCAGATTATGTCGGAAAAACCAGCTAGCATCCTGAGAAAGGATGATTTTTTAATTTTGTAGAGATAACAAATGGAAATTTTTTTTTAAAGTCCACAGAAAATACAAACAAAAAGAGTTGTAGCCTGATTAAATGGATTAGATATATCGGAGGGGGAAAAAATGCAATTTCCTGATCAATTTGCTACCAAGAAGTCAACTGGCAAAATAAGGGCAAAAACTATAAAACTCTGCAGGAAGACTTATTGCGGCACATGGGATGCCGCTACTGAGGCAAGTTGGGCTTTCAGCCCAACAGGACTGCGAAGCTTGTTTCTCTCCTGTGCCATGGCAGCATGAAGGACACTACCAGAAAGCTGCCGGTTTTGTGATGGCTTGAGCGGGAGCTGGGGTCACTCCTACAGGTACCCGGGCAAGGATCGTGTTGGAGGCAGAGCTTGCATTTTGTCACGCCTCTGCTGCTGCTGTGCCTGTGGAAACACAACAGGGCTGATGGGAGGTTTTCGGAACCATGCTAAGACACAAGCCGAGCAGTGTACAGTAATTGCAGCGCCAAGAGTCACACGGAGGGCTCCTAAGCAGGTAGAAGCGTGTCACCGTCCGAGGGGAGCTGGGTGTTTGAGAAGGTGTAATGGGAAAGGGCACCTCTGGAGAGTCTGCTGCTTAGGGAAGGGTAAGGAAAGCTCACTCCTAAAGGATGGGAGACCAAATAAAAATATGCATGCTGCGAGCACAGATAGTGCTGCAGACTGTAAGACTGGGATAGCCAGTTTGGAAATATTCATCTTGCGCAAGATGGATAGAAATATAATCTGGTTAACACCCTGGGTAGTGGGGAGAGACTGAAGATGAAGCTGGATATGGGATCGTCACACAGTGCTGTCATCGTGCTTTGGTAGTATTAAAAAATCCCTCAGTGGCATTCCGCTAATGCAGACACCGTTGTCGCTGAAGATTTAAAACTCCAGAAAGATGGAAGAAGCCAGGACAGGGGCCAGGTATCTGTATAGGACCAGGAGGGGGATATCCAGCACTGCAAGAGCAGAAAAAGCCCGTGAAATTTAGCTAGACCTTAGCAGGAGTAGTGCTGTCCTGCCTCTGCCCAGCACCTGAACATATGGCCCAGTTCAGGCCAGGTGCATCCCCGTACTGGGATGCCGCTCGGAGGAGTTTTATCGCTCCAGGTGCCTTCAGTGGAGCAAGGGCTTGTGCCTGCACCTCTCCACGGATCTCAGCCAGACGCCTCAAGTTAGCTGGGATGACTACGGATCCAGCTATGCAGAATATTTGGGGAGAGGATCCCTGGATCCCGGGGAACGTGAGTCACCGTTTCATATTTGGCACCCTGGGTCCCACCGCAAGAGCGTGCTTCAGCACATAGCAGAGGAGCTTTCATGTCTCGGGTTGTGGCAGAGGGTTGCAAAAGACTGTCATGGATATTATCTCAATAGCAATTTCTGGCCACACCAAAGTGGTTGGGTTTTTTAAAATGGTTATGGTAATAATTTACCAGGTTACTAATTAGTCTATTAATTTTGAAATGGTTCAGAACAAGGTTGAAAAATGATGATTCATATGTATTGTTTATCAAGAAAGATTTCAGAGAGGACAACTACTTATTACAAGTATATCGCATTATGAAATCAGCGGACGAAGAAAAAATAAAAAACCACAGAAAATAATAAAAAACCTGAGGAACACAATTCATCTACCAGGATAAGAAAAATCAGACCACATTATATGTTCAGGTAATTAATTCGAATGATATGAAAATGAAATATATCTGTACCATTTGTTAAGTGTCGTGAGAAGAAATAAACTTATGTCTCTCATCGTCTGCTCTTACCATCAATTACGTTTCTTTTGTTTCCGGGTGCGTGATTATACACAATTGCCTTTAAAAAAAGGCTCATCTCCCTTGTTGGTTAGTCTCTAATCCTAGTCCTACGCTCAGGTGCAATGCCGTTTCTCAGTCAGATTCCTCAGTGATTAGAATCCCCCATCAGAGACGATTCACTGACAAACTCCAGGAATTAGGAAAATGGGAAGACTTCCACTTTGGTCCCAATAAAGCGTAGCAGTGTTGATGCTGTAAAGCTGAATGAGGGGCTCTTTTAACACCTCCTGTGTACTTTGATGACAATAAGGGCTCCGTTTTGTGATCACTGGAAAATATGCTATTACTTAGTGCAAGCATTAGTGTTTATTACAGTATAATACCAAATGCAATATGTATGAAAATATATAATATGATATAATAATAGAATAATTATTTTTTATGAACAGCCTCTTTAATGCAGAGGAAAGCCATGAAAACACAGCTTAGTAGGCCTAGCACATTCTGGGTTTTATGGCTTCAGAAAATTTTCAGAGCAAGGGGACAATTTGTTCCTGGCTTCCAAAGGGCTTCCACCCGGGCAGCAAGATGATCTTTTAGGTGGCGTAAAGGGAAAAGTACCTCCCTGAAGTTTTGTGGGTTGGCCAGTTGCTAGCCACCATTGCAGCCTCTCTGAGAGGAGCAGAGCAGCACTTTTCCAGTCTGCAACAGGCAGTTTAGTCTGGCCTTTTTCTCCTTCCCTGGGAAACGCGCTCAGCAGTCGCTAACCCCGTGGTGCTTACCCAGGTCCTTCTTCAAGGTACCCGTAAGGCTGCCTTTTAACCACCACCGGGATCTGGCTTCACTATGTTAAATGTTACTGACTGTACCTCCCGTTCGTATTGCCCCCGTTCCTGGAAAATGCCTGCTTTGCCTGCTGTGCAGAGCCGCGCGGGCGGACACCCTCCCCGGCTGGAGAACCTGACTCCCATCCCAGGTTTCCCTGCCTGGTAAGTACACTCTAATTTACATTCCTCCCAAGTTAGTAAGCTTGAGTTGAGCCTTGAATCCTTCTTGAAAATCCTGGACTGATTCATTTTCCCCCTGAAGAAGCTCCTCATAAACTCTGGCTCACCCCACATACATACATTTCATTTTAATTAAAAAATACCTTGCTGGCATGACAAGCTATACAAGTTTTGCTAAAATATTAAATAATAATAAAAAAAAGACCTCAGAACCCTCAGGTCTCTGTCACAGAGAGATACAATACATCAAACATCTGTCCAGAACAGAACTGAGGATAGTCATAGCATTTGGAGGTTTAACTTCTTTCCATTTATCATCGTGATGCATTTCGGATTTGAAGGCAAGTTCCTTTGCAGTATAATCATAGGCCACCTTTTTCTTTTCTCCCATAGCTGTGCAAAGGTTTTCCTCAACAGTTTTTTAATGGAAAGTCTTTTACTACTTTTAAATTTTTTTTTTTTTTGAGAAAATCTCCTCCTCACATTTCTACCTGTTTTGGGTGCAGAAATAGGATGCGTTTCTCCATTTCAGTTCCTCCCCTATCACATTAGTTTCTCGGTGATTTCTTTTCAGTTCTGCACTGTGCTTTACCTCTTCCAATTTCCACTCCTAGTTTACAGTCATTGATTCTTTATATGCTGAGGATCTACTCCGGGCTGGCACATTTCGCCCTTTGAAGCTATCCATTAGTCTCAAAGTGCTATTTAAAACTCTTCAGCAAGTCCACCTTTGGAGCTTTAATATATCTGCGACAGTGACCTGTACATAGTTTTGATGTGGGGTCAGGCCTGGGGATGGGGACACGCGTTCGCTCTGCGTACTCCAGAGGCCCAAGCTCCCTGTCCCAATGCTGGGGGAGGAGATACAATTCACAGAAGCTTGTGGGAAGTACTGAGAACTGTGTAAGCAAGCCCACAGAATCACGGAGTAATGGAATGGAGTGTGGGAACCACCGCTGCGATGTGGTCAGGCAACTCCAGCTGCTGGGGTTCTCAGCCAGCATCTTTTTGGGGTGTTGGGGGAGAGCGAGTGAGAGCAAGCAGTCAGGGAAAGGCATACTGTAATGTAAACCAGCACAGAGACACTGCTGAACAGGTGCTACGAGGTGTGTTAAGATGGTGCTCCAGCGGGACAATTAGCCCAGATGTTACAACCCGTCTCTGAAGATGTTACCAGGGCATCTTGGCATTGTGCTGTGCAAGCACACCAGCTGCAGCCCACAGCCTGAGCGTTCAGACACTCAGCAGAGGCATAAGGGACCTGGGTGGGAATACATAGTCAGCTATTTCTGCTGCCAAGAAAGTACCTGAATCACAAAGTGCTGGGTGCACCTCTGAGGGGAGCATCTTCCCACCTTCTCCGTTAAGGCAAGTTACTGTGCAGCAAAGCCATTGAATTATCCAAGACCAAGGAGACAGTGGGTATATGCTAAAGGGAGTATATGCAATGCCACTGTGCAAGTCATTGGTTTCGTCAGGTGTTGGAATCCTAGTTTTGTTGTGTTGGATCACCAGTTGTGGTAGCTTTCCTCTGCCGATCCCAGGGCTTGACTTGGACGGCCATGTATTGCAGCCACTGGTGTGCTGGAGATTCAGGGCTGAAACCAGGAGCAGCACAGTTAGGTCAGTGCAATGCTGTGCTTGAGCAACTCAGTTGCCCCTCGCAGCCCGGCTCAAGCGCTGTGCCTTGCTGACAGAGCTATACTACTCTCATCTCCCCCACTACCTTATCTGCTGCTCACATGAGGATGTCCACACTGTCCTTCAGCGCAAAGCTTAGAGGTTCGCAGAGGTGTCCCTAGGGAATGTATTTTGGTACCAGGGTGCATGTTGATATAACTTCTTATCGTCTAAACTAATGTTTCAATCTGTTTTGGAACGTCTCTTGCAGTGACAGCCTTCTGGAGTGCATTCCTTGGCCATATAAATTCATTTGCTCTTCATCTGTGAGCTTAATTTCAAGAGAAAGCCACTCTCATGGCAGAGGTGTTCCACTTCTGAGCTGTTCTGCTGAGGTTTCCAGAAGTGTGGTCTAGTAGAGTTAATATTTATTGTTATTTGTACGGCATTTAATACTTATTTATTGCCTGTAGAGCAATGAACATGTTTGAGGCATGCAGTAGCTCAGCAAAACAAAGTCTGGCTAGACAGCATTAACAGACTGCATACAAGAAGAGGAGGAGGAAAGGCAGCAAAGCAACGTCACCAAGCCATGAAATTTCTCACGTGTCTTTGTAGGGAAAAAACAGAAACAGTGGCTGCAGGTAGTCTTGCGCACCATCTGAAATCATGACCTGCACTGTGTATGGTGGCGAAGGAGGTAAGAAATTGCATTGTGGAGAATTACAGTGTTAATTTTTCTTAAGGGAAATTTGCCTCTTAACTTTCATTATTGAGTTAGAAAAATGGTGTTGTATGTGACTAACTATTGAGATGGCCATGGCCTTCTTGCCTTCCCTCTTCTGTCCCAAGACCTCAGCTCAGCATCCCATGGTCCATCAGCTCCCTCCAACGCCCTCAGCCACGAGTGTTCATCCGGACCCCTTCGGGTGCCTACAGAGGATGTGGGAGGGCAGGTCCCTGACACCTCACAGCAGAGCAGGTGGCTACCAACGAGCCGTCCAGAGGCCTGAGCCCTTGTGGACGGGCTCAGCCCGTGCCGCTGGGGAGAGCCTCCATACCCCCCTGCCCAGCCGTGGTATTGTATTGCTGTTAGAGGTGGTGGCCCCCAGCTCCTCTTTAGAGGCCTCTAAACCACAAGACATGGACATAATGCAATATACATTTTTAGGCAGTTCCCCTGTGCAAGACTCCTTGTGTTGGAACATAACCCATTTTTTCTTCTAGCTAATATACCACAACTCCCAATGTTCAGGCCACCCGCGTAAATACTAGCCCATTTTTAAATCCTCTCTTTCTAGCCTCAGTGGTATCTGTGGCTTAAGGTCCCACACATTAATTATACGTTGTGTAATAAAGTATTTCCTTTAGCAGCTCCTTAATTTACACAGCAGAAATTGTCTACTAGGTAGCATTTCATTTACCCTGCCCGTGTTTCCTATTATTCATTTGTTCTCAAAACTGACGCCCCAATTTTTCGGTCAAGCATTCATCCTCTCCCTTCGTGTCTGTTTGAAGCCAAGGATCAGCCCTGAGCACAACATCCATTTCAGTGTGTGCTCCTAAATTACAGTTTCAACGTTATTTCCTAAGTAGTCTTGAAACAGCTAACCGTCACCTGTTTCCGAGTTCCCTTGGCCCCTGGTGTTCCTTCTCTGTTCCTCTCTCCTCTGCCATGAACCTTTCCCTCCACCTCCCTCAGGGGTTTCCCATACCCAATGCCATGCGAAAAGTCTTGGATTATTTCGTCTTCTGAGACTGCTCCAAGTCCCTCCCAAGCTACAGCGCTGTCAAGAAATAGAGTCTTGCCCGTTTTTGGAGAAACTGCCAGTAAACCCGGGGGTCTCTCAGGAGGTGGGGATGAAGCAAGTGCAGCCTTGTCAAAGATCTGGGGAGTTACTGAGCAGTGATTTCCCCTCTCTTTCCAATCTTTGCGGTTAAGGTAATGACGGAAAGTTTCATAGCTTCTTTTCATTGCATGATTAGACAAAGCTTTTCAAGAAGACAGTGGGAAACACATGCTCATTGCTTTTTTCTAGGGGAGATGCAAGGAATTTGCCCCATTTCACACTTTACACTCCTGTGCTGAGAAGGAAAACATCACACTGTTATCGATGAAGTGGTAAGTAATGAGAAGTACTGACGAATCGTTTAGGCCCAGAAGAGCTCCGGTGCTGTCCTCGTGGTGACATCCTCCACCGTGCTGCATGGGCTCTGCTGGCAGAAAGACAACGTGACAGACCCGGCAGTTTAGCTACCTATATGAACGCTTACAAAAATACAGTCTGATGTTGTTTTCTTCTATGGTGTGGTTTTCATTCTTTTACCTTTAAACATCTGTAGGTGTTTCCAATTAAATCAATTTTGCAGACACTTAGGATGGCCATAAAAATGTGCTAACTCTGCAGCTATTTAAACTGTGAGGTTCCCATCCACATGGGGTTTTTAAAAATGGAATTTTGTGCAACTGGCAGTGCAGAACTTTTTTTTCTGGGTTTTCTCGGTGTTGAGAAGTTTGACTGTGTGACTCTGTGTGTGTGTGTGTGTACACATGCATCTGTGGTCTGCTAAATCAACGCTAAGTATTGAGGACGCTTAATCTTATAGATCAAAGTTCATGGAGAGTTTTTTGGGGGAAAAAAATTAAGAGTGTTTAGTCTTTATCTCTCTTTCAGAATTTCATTTCACTTATACGTACTGTTTAAATAGCTTCACCCCCACCTGTAAATAAATGAATACATAAACAAGCAAATGCTAGGGTTTAGCGTGCTGGGAGGTGTGTGCCGAAGCTGGATTTGTGCGGCTGAGGCTCCACGCACCGAGCTGAACATAATTGCCTCTAGTTCCTGTGCACAACATCTAATTTGTGGGTTTCAAAGTCCATAAGTGCTCATTGCCATGATGGATCATAACAGCTTTTGAGGCAGTTTTCAGCACCAACGTGGTAAAAGATATTAATTTAAAATTACTCTGCATACATGCATTTTTCTCCAACTGTGACAGACTGTCAGTACTGACCACTGTAACGAAGGGCATCCATTACGGACTCTCGTGTTCCCAGAGGAAAAATCTCCTAAGACAAATAAAGGGAACTGTGTGCACACACACACATGTTTTTCCTATTGCACTGATAGTCCTGAGCTGAAATAAGACAAGAACAAGGTAGACTGATATCTATTCTAGGGTGCGAGGTTACAGCGTAGCAGCTTCGACCTAAAACCGGTGCTGTCTGGCATCTCCATCAACCTCGTTTCACGCTGCATGAGGGAGAGGCACCGAGGGTTTTCGTAAGTCTACTCTTATTCACTGCGTCTGCATCTAGGTATTGCAGATAGTAGAAACTTCCATCAGGGGTCTCTGGCTAGCAGATGATCTTTACACATTGTGTGTGCGCTACACGGGAATTCAGAGAACTCTGAGGAAGAAGTCTGAGCTTTTTCACTCTATTTCTATCAGGGGCAAATCTGCCTCACGGGTACGTGGGCCCTCGACTACTGCACACGCGTGTCTCTACAGGGAGCTGCTGCATGGACATCCTGACTGCGACATAGTGTCAAGCCCCCTGGAATGGTCCCACCTGTGTGTGGGATGAGCATAAAAGCACCACCTTAAAACAAACAAACAAACAAAATCACAAACCGGGAGCTAGGTCTACACTTCTGGCCAAGCTGCTGTAAGTCGTGGCTCCAGGATGCCACAAAAATCAGAGGACCAGGTCTGGAAGAGGAGTGTGAACGGTGGCAGCCAGCCGCCTTGCACGTGTTTCGTCTTACAGAGAGTGTGCTCATTGGATTTGGGGGGGGCTGCATGCCTGCTGGGGCGTGAGGGAGTTGGAGACTGGAAAAGCGGATGCAAAACCGCAGGCTGCTGCTGGTGAGTGCTCCCCATTTGCAAGGGGCTTTACTGAGAGGACCTCGGCTGCCTCTTGCCTAGGCAAGCTTTGGTACAGCAGGTGAGCAAGCGACACACCTGGAAAGCACAATTCTAATAACTTCTTTTTTTTTTTTTTGAGGCTCTGAAACGCCACAGCAGGAGGGGTGAAGAAAGGCTCCCCAGGAGGCACGAAATCCAAGCGACAAAAAGCCAAGCTCTGCTCCGAGGATGATCTGCCTTTTGCCGCGCACGGGCACAAAAAATCCTGACGAGAGGGAGAAACTCGAGGGGTCAGTTTAGCAACGTGCTTCCTTCTGCCAGGAAAACAGATCTTCTCCTAGGCTGGTGTGAGCTGCTCACAGCCCTCTCCCTGTCTGCACGGGGATCCTTCCTGTATAACATGAAACGAGGGGGAGGGAGAACCTCACGTTCCATTCCCAACGATTATTTCAGCTTTTAATAAACACCCAAGGTATGTGGTCAAAGTATACGCGATGTGCGTAGCATGTCTCGGATGCATAATCTGTGACACACGACAGAAAGTAGGCCCATACATACAGCATATTTGTAGTGGAGGTTGCACAGCTCAACGTTTCTCTCTCGCAGATACATATGGTGTGTTATCTATACACTTCTGTGGGTTTACATCTATGTATGGTTATATACTTGCATATCTGTGTTCTTCTATTGAGAAAAGATCAAGTTTTGAAATTCTGCATCATGGGTGTGTTGTATAGCACGTACATGTCAGAGGATTGTTTTGATAGTTTTACAGGTTTTCTGGGTTAAATTAGAAAAATGTAAATTACCTGAGGAACCTAAGTCTCATTTTCAAAAGTGACTTAAGAAGAGAATCTCCCTCATGTGAATGAGTTTTATTCTGGCTTTTCCTAACTGGACTTAATCATATATATAGATATATATAATAGAAGTATTTGAAAAATGCTTATTTATGGTCTCTTTCTTTCCGAATGTAATGTTTTAAATTTTTGATACACACAGATAACAGCTCTGGTGGGACCCTAGATGCCAGTTCCTCTGCTAGAAAAAAGAAAAAAAGACACGCTTGGCAACCACGGCACAAAACTGCTCAAAATTCAGCTTAAATCTTAAGTGTCGGATGCCTATGGTTTTGTGAAAGTGTTCATCATGGGAGAACAAGGCTGTTCTAAGGGCTGTGTATTGTCAGGCAGGCTTGCAGTGCATGCAGGCTTCCAGTACGGCTGTGTTTCCACGAAATGCTTTCTGTGTGGTATAATTTTTTTCAATCATGCTTTGGGTCATAAGACAATGGTTAATGTATCCTTTCGCAAACAAGTGCCAGCAAAACCTTTATACTCTGCCCCAACATGGGCTATTCTGTATATGCTACCTTTTATTAAAGAAATATTTTGGAACAATCGCAGAGAGTTTTTAATAACATTATTGGCACTCCAGCCTTCTGCCTCTAAAGCCAGATGACTTGGGGCTCTGTAAACACCAGCAACACTTTCTTCATGTTGGTAGCCTTATTGACTTCAACTCTGTACAGTACCTGTAGCAAAACCGAGAGTGCAACTCAACCACATGAATGGGGTTGGGTTTTTTTCCACTTTAAAATCTTTCACCGTACATCATACTGTCATAATTCTATGTTATAAGAAAGCTCAGGAATTTCCAGGATGACAGACAAGCATCCCACAGGAAAGCTAAAATTCCCCCTCACTCAGTGGAAATCTCTCTACACCCCCTATTTACTGTACGGAAAATCTTCAAGCCGGTCCCAAACAAGCCTTGTGTTGAGGCTTGGTTGTTGCAGTCCTGGAGAAGTCAGAAGGCTTGATGCGAGGATTTAGCCCAACAGCCTTGGGCAAGTTTCAGTCGCCTTCCGTATAGGGCTCCCAGTCTAATGCCTGCTGCAGCCAGGAACTGGATGTGGGCTGATGACAGGAGACATGGTGGTGGTGTTGGTTGCCTCTTGGGCTAGCTGAGGACGTAAAGTACCGTAGACCTTTAACCACCTGCAGAATCAGGGATTTAGTAGGCAAGGAGGGAATTTTTACCCAGCAGGTCAAATTCAAAAAGAAAAAAATTAAACAACAGCTGCTGTTAGCTGTGTTGTGCTTGGGAATAGGGAGAGCAAAGCCAACAAAGAAGGGTATGAGACGGGACAGAAATGCAGGTGACTATGTCTGGAGGGCATAAAAACCTAATTTAGTATGCAGCTTTGAAATTTATCACATACCGATCACCGTGCATGTGTTGTGGATCAGTGTGTGCAAACAGACAGGAAGATGCTGAGGGCATGCGGATACACGCGGACCCACGTGCACGCAGCGGGGCCATGGGGAACCCACTGTGGTGCCTTGAGTACCGCCACCGTCACCACCATCACCACAACCTCTCTGGGGCTGGAGGCAGCCAGGTGCTCCCAGGAGGTTTTACGCCAGCACAGCAACAGGAGCAGCGTGCTTTCCCGAGCACCTGCCAGCCAGCTTTGCTTGCCCAGGTGAGGGAGCGGAGTGGGTGCTGGCTCTTCCTTCTTTCTGGGGTGCCAGTGGTGCGGGAGCAAGCCACCCCAGTCTCCTGCTCCGCTGCCTCCAAGCCCATCTCAACATGCCCATCCAAGCCCTTACTCAACATGCTGCCGCTGTAGAGAAGATAGATGTTGCCAACTTCTCTGACCTGGCAGAGCTACCTTGGCGGCTGTGCGGCTCCATGTGAAAGCAGTGGGGCTGTGCAAGTTTGGGGGAGGCTGTGGAGGGAGGGCAGGGCAGCCAACACCTTCTGGCGGGTGCCATGCAAAAAGTCCCCAGTCCCCACATGCTTTTGCCTGATCTCTTTTGCAGAGGGAGGACCAGGACTGGGAACAGGGGCTGCCTTTAGGCTTGTTGTGGATGTCCACGATGCTGTGTGTCAGAAGGAGATGCGTTTTGGGGTGCCCTCTTCTGCCCCTCTGCTTGCCACGCTGTGAGGTAGAGAGTGCTCTTCATCCCACGTCCTGCATCTCACATCTAACATCCCGTGTCCTGAATCCTGCATCCCCTGTGGGACCTGGTGGAGGGAGAAGCGGGAGCTCTGCCCAGCGGCATGGGGTGTGCTCCCTCAGGTGCTGGGAAAATTAGAGGGGTCCCAGGCTGCTTTAAGAAGAGACTACCCTGCATGCTCGGCTCAGTTGCAACAAAAGACACGGTCGCCGGTGTCAAGGGAAGGATGCGGTGGCGGTGGCGGTGCTGGCTGTAGCCGAGCTCCTGGCTTCGTGCCAGCTCTGAGAAAAACAACGTGAGCGTGCGGACGGGCAGCATCCCCGGGGCACAGCCTGCCCGGTCCAGCAAGCCTGGGACAGGGACACGCCGCCTTTGCAAGCCAGGCTGTAAACAAGTACCCGAGCGCGCGTCTGGCCTGAGTCAGCCCCTGGCTTCCCTCCCTGCCGCCAAGGCTGGAGGAAATTTGGGAGGCAAAGTCCCTCTCCAGACTGCCTGTCCCTTTGTTGGGAGCTGGGAAGAAAACCCGTCGAAGTTGAGGAGGAGGAAAGGTGTGCCGAAAACTGAATTGCAAAGTAGAAAGGCAATTCCGGCTTAGCCGAAGTGTCCTGAATTTCGTACTTGGGAAAATAAAAGTCATGGTGTGAATCCGCAGCCTGAGAGCCTTCCTAAAAGTGTCAATAATTTCCATATACAAAGAATTTATTTTAGCCTAGGATTTCAATGTAAAGTGATTCGACTATGGTAAGTAGGGCCACTTTATTGCTGCTCACAAATTCACATGCATTTATTCTGCTGAAAATTTGATACAGGGCATTTTTTGTATTCCCATTTATCGCTTGCCAAGAAATAATTAAGAATAGGAGCTAGAAGATTAATTTTAAATAAAAAATCTTCTCAAATGAAAATGTCAGGTCATAAAAATTCCTTTTAAATCATAACAGCATATAAATCTTTGAAATTAACCATGTAATTACAATGTCTATCAACTTCTACCTTGAGCTTTGAGCCTCTCTTTTTAATCTCCCATTCTTTTTTAATGAATAGCTATTTTGAAATTAAAAAGTACTGTTCATTACACATGCCCCACTATAATAGGGTTTTTATCATATTTGCTCTATTTAAAAATACTTGCTACTTTGTAATTATTCACACGCCGATCCCTTCCTATATTGAGTAGAAAATAAAAAATGAAATAGAAGTCAAAGGTGCTTTAGAGCTGAATGATTTACACAATTCATTAAGGACGGTGATTTTTCAGTTAGCATCAGATTAAATGGTTACTTACTCTCAAATAGCCCTTGGGGAGTTGAATTGCTGGGTAGCAAACAGATTAAAGTTTGCATTGAAAGAAAAATTGAATTCAGAGGTAATCAATAGCATAATAGGGGCAGTGAGTGGTGCCTGCTGCCTGAAATGAAATTACCATATTTTTAATCTTAATTTTCCACTCTGTTTATCTGACAGTGTGGATGTGCAATCCAAACAGATAATGAGAGAGTGGGATATTGACACTGCTGTCCTCTGGAGTGCTTGTTTTCAGTGATTAAATGCTGTGATCTGTGATTACTTTGTGCAGGGATGTCAGAGCTGCTGGCCAGGACTATGGGAGGGACACTAGCTCAGCAGCTGTAGCTCTCTGGTCTCTCAGGTCCTAATGTCTGAAATTCATTTTCTGACGGCTATACGGGGGGAAAAAATTGCCTATTTATGTATATACTTCTGCTGCACAAATTACAATAATTAATCCCATTACTATTGTCCTAATTCAAAAATGTTTAATTAGATCAATATGTAGTGCACCCTCTCTGTAAGAGCTATATTAATGAGCCACCAAACTTGCGAGGGATAGAAAGACATGAGTTATTATCCAAAGCATGACTAGCAAAGTTTGGAGGTAAAGTGAATTATCTTCGTAGCAGAAGACGGAGAATAATGGAAAGCACGATTGTATCAGAGATCCAGCAAAGCCAGTTGGTGCAGATATACGGAAATCTGAAATGTAAATAGTACCCATTGTAAGTATAACATCCGCAGTCTTTTAAAATGCAAATGTAATGATAGAGATGTTTTTGCAAAAAACGTAGAAGGATTTGGGAACAAAATATGATTTAAAAATTGCAATACGTTAACCTACCTGACGCAACTGGAATGCACAAAAATACAGTGATGCAACTTTCCCTTGGCAAACATCCTTGAAGATTTCTTAATTCCATGGAATATGAAATCTCAGAATATTCCTGGTGTTTTTGCTTAGCCCAAACACGGCATGAGCCATTTGCATTTTTATTAGAACCAGCGAGACGGTATGTTCAGTATCAGGGCCTGATCCTGCCTGATAATGGGATTACTGGTACGTAGCGAGGTTATTTGTGACCCTCAGCCTTGCAGGGATCAGGCCCTGGAAACAGAATTTAGGAAGATTTTAAGTGCGTGCGTATGTGCCTGTGTGATGGATGGGTGCGTTGCTTGAACCGGAGTACGTCAGACCTAGACGGTGTATTTGTCGGTGACTACTATCATGTTGTCTGGAGAATCAGCATCTCGCTATAACACAGTTTCTACATTTGATTACAGTCTGAATTGGACTTCTGACTTTTCTAACATCACCACTGGGAGACTCTCCTTGTGCACCTTCCCAAACCTTTGGATCAAGGATTACTTTGGTCTAATAAGAGAGGTTAGCATTTTAACCAGTCATTAGCTATGTAGCTGTTTTTAGGTATTTTTAGGTTTTGGCTTTTGCATTTGTTTGGGTTTTTTTTTATCTTTAGCTACAATGCAACATACAAGGCAAGGCTTTAGTTTCACAAGCGCTGGGTTCTCACAGCTGCTGTTGCAGTTGTTAATGTCTGCAAGATTTCACTCCTCCTGAGAATTAGGTGCAGTGTAAAGAGCTGAAGGACTCCTGAGCACAGGTCTGAGCTGTAGGCACAAGACCCTTGCTCTCTGTGAGTATCCACATCTTCACATGGGTCACGTTTCTTGGTCTCTTACTTGACAGAGGGCAAGCTGTACACCTCACAGCAGGTAGGTCAAAAATGCCCAGAAGTCAGATCCTTCTTTCCTTGCATGTACAGATGCACGCGTGCATGCACTGGATGAATAACACATTGATTTACAGGGATGAAAGCTGCGGTCCACAAGCATCCTCAAACTTTGCCCCTCTATAGCAATTTCTGCAAGTTGGAGCAGGGATATAAGGCATGGGGCTGATGTACAGCTGTTACCTGATCAGGTGTTCTTCGCCAGACACGACTGTGTCTGCCCTTCCCCTTAAAATTAATTCAAACAGATCTAACAACATGCTGATTCGCTCTTAATTTTACCTTCCCCTCTCTTTGAACACAGCTGGGACGCTCAGGTGGAAACAACACAAAAGAGCTCCTTTACCTAGAGAAACCAAATCTCAGGAGCCCTGTAAGATCAAATCCCTGAAGCCCTGTGTTGTAGGAAGCAAAAATAGTAGAACAACTGCTACTCCAAGAATTAATGAAGAAAGTGGAAAATGCCACAGAGATACCATCCCCCAGATCAAAAACGTAGACATCGCAAATGAAAGGAATAGCTGTAGATATAAAACACATTTCAGATATCGAACTGAAATTGATGTAATGAGATTTCCTCCATTGCCTTCCTTAAAGGAGTAAATTTTTTCTAGGAGTACTTTTTGAGGAACTTATTCCTATCCAAGAGAAACTGATAGTAAAAAGGATTTCAGGGGGAAGTGAAGAAGGATAAGTCAAAAAAAGGTTTTGGCACATGTGTGTCCCCCCCAGTATGGGGACTAGATTACACGCCGTGTAATGTCCAAAGGTGCAAAACCTGAACAGTCCAATTTAGTTTCCACACGTGGTAAGAATTTAGAATTTGATACAAAGAGATATAATACAGCGGAACGTATCTCCATGCATGCTAACAGACACATCTGCAAGTATTTGTTAATCCCTACTAATATTTTTCTTCAAAGTAAATCATGATTGATCACGTATCTTGCGTGGTGCTATTCTTCTTCCCTTAATATTTCATGAATGAAAGCTCTGATGCAACACTACCGAAATCAAGGGAAGTCTTATTCCTGACTTCTGTGGGAGCAAGACCAGGATCAAAATGCACATGGAGATTTCGCCAGTCTCAATTCCCTGTTAGTGATTGATCCAATGAGAGGATGGGGGAGAATAGGACAGTACCATGAAAGCAGTTGCTTTTCTAAGGGCACACTTAATTTATTTTTTTCCTGATTTCAGACCTTGCTGTTGGCTCAAATAAGATAATTATACAAGTATTTCTAGCATGAATAGTCATGCATACTAAATTATAATGCTTTTTCCAATGAATACTTAAATATACGACCTCGAAATTTGTTTTTTTTTTTTTGCAAGTGCTTATGTCAGTAAAACTAAAATACACTGCAGTGCTTGGAAAGTGAGTGTAAAAGAGGTGTGAGTGTGGCAGGAGCAAATCCAGTTAAACGTATGATCAAACATTCATGACAGTATTCACTCACCTTTAGTAAGAAGACAGTATTCAAAATATTCACATAATTATAACCCATGATTTCAGCAGACATTTAGGATTACATTATTCTCATATTAATCTTTGAACAGTGCACTGAGGTGATACTTTGTCACCTCCATATGGTCAATGACGAGTTCCCCTCAGAATTGCCAATATCTCATTGAGTCACTTGCTTTACCATATTTCTTTGAAACCGTTTTCTCCTGAAATTACTATATCTGCTGTGTTTGTCACATCCATTAATATAAAACACAATGAATTAATATTAGCAATATTTTTTAAAATTGCTAAAAAGTCTTGACACGAGAAACTCCCTCGATTCATGACGTGGGGTTCAGGTTTGCTCTCCTTATTCTGCAGACTCTTGTAGATAAAGATGACATAGAAAGGTAGGCGTGTTCCATGGTTATGCAGAGTTTACAAACCTGCTAAAGTTGAGGCGCGTGTTTGGGACTGGTGAAGTAAGAAACCTACTCGAAGACACATCAGTGAGAATAGCGATATGGTCTCTGTTGTTTCCCATGTATTCCCATACTCAGCTACCATTTCCAGAAAACTACAAACTCAGATGCGAGCAACGCTTAGCCCTCTAGCTTTCTTTAAAACAGGGACAAAGTCGTTATTGCTCTTTGCATTGTGTTATCCGTATGCGCATCAAACTCCTTATCAGCACTTTAAAATGCTGATGTCTGGGACTTGGCAATATTGCTAATAAACACCCATTGAAATGGAAAGCAGCTAAAAACTGTTTGAACTTCTTTCCTGTCTTCTGACTATAGAGGTATAGCCCAAGCGAACGCTGGGGTTTACAAGAGCACAAAAGCTTTCTTCTGCTCCTGTACCTGCAGTCACCACTTTAAGTATATTGAGCTTCAGAGCACACAAAGGAGAGGCAGAAAATCCAAACCAATCTCTTTCCTTTCACTCCCTAAATCCTGACATGCTCCATCACCTCTTCAAAATAGTGAGCTGCCCTTCCCCAAAATTCAGAAAAGAAACAACATCAAACGCAAAACAATGAAGAAGGGATAATCTGATCTTTAAATAAGGAGAGTTGTTGCTTGGGGCTTAAGCGGGGTAAAGTTTCACAATGATGTCACCTTCTTCTGAGAACGTGACCCCCGTGAGAGGTGAAGGGTAAAATATAAATACCGCTAATCCATTGTGTTTGTATATCTCTTAAATATGTGCCAAGTTTGTCATGGCTGACTCCACCAACTGTCTGGCAAACGAGGAAGTCTTCACTACAGGCTTTGAATGGGCAGTATTCATGGAGATCAAATGCCTGCTCTTTTTTTCTGACTGAAGTAGAGATCATTGATGCATTTTCCTTAAAACCAGACCATTTTCTTGGTCCCATTTCTGCACAAAACTAGGTCTGATTTTCACATACAAAACCAGAGGAGCCGTTGCTTTTCCTGCATGCAGCAACATCCGCCACGTGTAGTGGTTTCCGCAATCCTAAGTTAAAAGTCGTGTGCGTGAAGTTCATTGGGTTTTTTGTTTGTTTTACAAATCTGCTCCAATCCAAACAGGAATGCATTCAGGGAAGTCACATTGCTCTTGCCATAGAGGGTCTCGGAGTGCATGTCTCAATGGTCTCTCCTTTATGTGTCAGTAAGGTGGAAGAGACCTACAATGGTACAGATTTCTATTTTTAGGAGACGTTCATTTCTATTTTTAGGAGACGTTCATTAAATCTGTTGAGAATAGAAAAGTTTTAAGATTTTTTAAGCATATCAGTGGGTAATGTCTGTTGGTTATTGGAATATCCTTGAAGAGAGCCTTGCATTAATGTAATGGGAGCAGAAATGGAAACTGATTGAGAAAACACTGTCCAAGCTCTTTCTATTCTCCACGTGAAGCCTGCTTGTTTTTAAGACCAGTAGCATATGAAGAACAAGTATGGATTGCATTTCAATAACATTTTTATTTAAAAGTACAAATGTTTCTAGGCGTAACAGTTGATAAGAGCACCAGAAGCTGCTGCCCCATCTCACAGAATAGGAGCAAAATCAGTGCTCTGCCACTTGGGCCAGGGAATTTGTTTAATCCAGCATTCCTCTGCAGAGAGGGTGCTCCTGCACTGAGTGGGACACAGAGGTAAGGAGGATGAAGGAGAAAGGAGAAATAGCTACTTATTTTCAAGAGGAAAGACAACCTTTGGCAAAAATGTCGTATCAAAGGAGGCACAGCTTTTCCATGCAAGGGCAGATGCTGCAAAATCCTTTTCTGTGAACCTAAGAAATGTTTTTCTGTCTTGCTGCTACCTAGCCAGGTCTGAAGGCATTTTCTCATTCTCTCTTTTTAACTAAAAAGTTTCTTGTTTTCATTGGTAAGGCCTTTCACAACTGGTTGTCCAACCTTTCGTCTCTATTTTAAGTAGGTTCCCACCAGTTTTGACTAGGCAAAATGTTCCCCTTTTCTACATTAAATTTGTGCACAGGTACTCTTGGACTTTTTCCAGTGCCTGGGAAGAGTTTCCTGTGATGATCTCAAGAGTATTAGTCAACACTGATTCTTCTTATTTCTCCAGGTTCTGCCTTTTCCTTGGAGCAAAGACACTGCTTGTTTCTGTAGCCTATGCAGTACCCAGCGTAACAAAGTCCTACTTCAAGGCTGACGCTCCTGGTTGGTCCGATAGTACCAATTCAGTAATATCTTAATCAGGAAAGGCTAAATATTTGTACATCGCATTGGTCCGGTTCCCATGTTCATGCATGTACCAGTCTTCACTACTGAGATGCAGTCTCTGAAGAGCACGAACTGCATTTTACTGGCCCCGTGTGCAGGGAGGTGGGTCAAAGCCAAGTAGCGACTCACCCCGGTGCCTGAACATGTGTCTAGCATGATTTTAGACATCTTAAATCATCAAAGACATCCATGTGGCCTGGGAGGTATGACACAGGATCGACGGGACCCACTGTGGAGAGGCCATGGAGGCCAAAGCAGCTGACGTGACCCTGTGCACCTCTCATTAGGCTGTAAACCTCACCAGAGTGACTCTCCGTGAGCTGTGTTAGATGGCTGTGTCAGGCTGGAGCGCGTCGGTCATGGGTACTCCTTCACACAGGCCGGAAAGTCTGCCAGAAAACAACAAAAGTACTCGAGGAACATTTAAGTTTCAGCCTAACTTTTATTCAGCTGTTAATTAAGCTACTGCCTGTGTCTAGACTACAGGACCTGGGAGTGCTGCCAAACGCCTGTGCATGGCGTGTACCCACCCTGCTGCATCCTGGCTCCAGGCCGGCGTGTGATGCCTGTGTTCACCGTCCACGATGCCCAGCCCTGCCAGGAGCCCCAGCACACGCTCACCAGCACTGAATTTAGGTGAGCATTACCATTACTCCGGGAACCTCACAATGCATGGCCAAAGGTTAGTGAGGACATGGCCTCTGTCGTCAAAATAGAAGATGACTTTACTTTCCAAATAGTTTTATGGCCCCCTCAAACGATAAGTTGAAAATGCTGAAAAACAGTCTTCTAGACATGCTAATGAAATGCTAATAAAATAGTACAGTCAAGTCCCACTAGTTTTGAGAAATGAAACAGACAGCTGAAGTCAGCCTCATGGTAAAGTTAAGTGATATTCAGTGACTCTGGACAGACTTCAATTATCTCCATTAACAGAAGGTGAAGTCAAATGTTGTTACCCTGTGTGCTGAACCAAAGATATGGATTAAGCCATCAAATACAAGGGCTTCTCGTCAGGCAAATGAAGAAGCTGGGTGACTACTTAAAAGTCAACAATTTTAATTTGTTGACTCAAGCTGCAGATCTAACTTGCTACAAAAATTTCGGTCTTGTTTTAGGTTAATGTACATTTAACTATATCTCCTGGGATGGCCTCAGCATCTGAGGTACAATCTAGATAACTTCATGGTGTGGTTCACTCTGTACATGGTCTAATACAAGAGAACTGTGAGGAGGACAAAGGAAACCTTGCCCAGGAAGCGATGGGAAATACAAAAACTGGGAGCAGGATTCCCATTTTTGGAATCCAAGAGCAAGCGGCAAAAATCAAGAAACTTGTTTTGCTTGAGTAAATCAATTCCTGTTCGCTTCATATCACAGCACTTTTGCAAGGTTGGTATATAGCCGTCAATTTAGAAGTGGATGGCAGAAAAAGTGCAGGTTCATGATGTCAGAGTCACTTTTCCCCCTGAAACTTATGTGCCAGCTAGACGTGGCATTTACCCAGATGTCAATGAGGGACAAGAAGAAACAGTTTGAGAAGAGATTCATCTTATCACAAAGATACATCTAAATGAACTTTTCCCTATAAAGTGTGCATTTTTCTCCCTTGACCGAGATGAAACTTCAGAGCAGTTGGCTCATGTGCAGCTTTCCAAAGGACATGAAAGAGAAAGCTGCTGCAGATGTTCCCTGCCAAGCAGAAGGAAGCTGCCCATAAGCTTCTGCAGCTTCTCCTCATGGCTAGGTCTACCCGCTGAGCAGAAGACATGCACTACACCAAGCTCTCTCCTTCCCGAGGACATCCAAACAGGGACACTCCAGCTGACACCTTCACCTTAGCAGCAGGGCCAGTCCCTGTGTTTGTTTTGAGGAACAGAGGCTGCTATGTGGTCGGAAAGCCGCTGAGAGAGCATAGACAAAAGGGTGTCCAGTCATCACTTTGTGGTTATTGGTGTGATACCATCAACCTGGGGCTTTGCAGGGCAGCCTCCAGAGGAGACCAAATCAGCAATATCGTCTAAAGACACTCGAAGCACAACCCACCTGCCCCTGTTTTTGGTTAGACAAGAAAGTGTCTGCCTCTAAGGATTGCCACCTAATTTCCAGTACTGAAGAGTAGCTATACTTCAGACATGGACCCATTTTAGAGATCAAAGGAGAAAGCAAATTCCCTCACTGTTCGTACAGCTGTTCTACCTAAAACCTTGTATAATAAAGAATTACTGGCAAGACAGCCTTTTTTTTCCTGGAGTAAAAACTTGCTATCAATCTAAGAAAAACAATTTGGAACCGAGACACCTGCCATAATATTATTTTCATTCGATACTGTATTTCATTTGAGCTTGAGTTTAAAAGGACATGTGTGCCCGTGTGCGTTAGAAAAACGGTAGATTTAGCTGTGAAAAGTGGAGTCAGTGGTCATGAAAAGTTTTACTATGTGGCAAGTATATAATCTCCCTGTAACACCAGACCATATTATATAATATATAGCCGGGAACTGAGCAGAAAGGAGAAAATCAGTCATTTACAAGTAGTCCCTTGTGTCTTACCTTTATTACAGAAAGGCTTTGCATACAGTCTGTCTTGCCAGCTTTTAGCGTGCCACTCTGCAAATGAAAGGGAGGAGGCAGAGGGCTTCCCAGACAGAGGTTATAATTTCTCTCCCTGTTAATGGCGAGTCCCGTGAAAAAGAAAATAATTCACACAGTGTGGGGCACGTAACCTTCTGCGTATATAGGCTAGCAGCGATACAGAGCCTTGATAGTGCCGGCAAACGTAATAGCAACTAACCCGAATCACCGCAGGTCTTAGAGGTATCACTCACATGTGGATCAATATGTAACAGCAATTCACATGCATTTGCCGGATTGGGATCTTTAAAACTTTACTGGCTACGATTGTACAGCTACTCGGGATAATTCTTCCTAGGTGCTAGAGGTCGTAGTAAATATTTATATTTATATTATGGTGGTGTCCAAAGGAACAAGTAGGGGAGCATTATGCATAGAACTGTATAAAAAAAGGAAAGATATAATCCCTTCCCTGTGGAATTAACCATCTAGAGGACACAAATAAAGGGTAGAAGAATGGGAATAAAATGTACATGCAAATGAGTATAGCGACGAATTGGGGCAGCTTGTGAATCGTAAGATTCTTTTTTTTTTAATTCCTTTAAGGAAAAGATACACAATGGTTGCTATCAAGTCACTGGGAAGTTCTAGGGGACTGGAATTCATTTTACTCTCAGAAAAGTGGGTGTATTAAAACTTTTTACTATTATTTTTTGGTTTATTTTTTGTTTCCGGTACGTTTTTTTAATAGAAGAAGGGGAAAAATGTAAACCATAGCAATTTCTGCTCCTTTGACTGTGTAAACATTGGGCCAGGATTTTATTATCTGTAATACGCCAAGGAATCAGCTGTACTTTGCAAGTCATGTGCATATCCATTCAAGCCATGTGAGACATTCAACTGCTGGTCACTGTCACACCTGGTTTTAGTACGGGTCTTGCACAGATGGCACATCAGCTGCATCCCCTGGGAAGGGCATCCATCCCTCTCCTCATGGGACTGCACAGAAAGCAAACCTCCCACAAGTGCACATACACACCTGACGAGCAATTCTCGCTCCCTTAAAGAAAAAGAAACAACGAGTCAGAATTAAGTTACACCTCTCCCCTTTCCAAGCCCTGGTGGAAGATGAGGCGGAGGAGGCTCACCCTGCCCTGCTTTCGGGGAGATTGTACACCTGACTGACGCTGCTCATGCCCTGCCACCTCTGTGGTGTTACAGGGCACCTGAGGGGGACGAGCGGGGATGGGGTCTGCCTCTGCCCCAAACCCATCCCTGGCTCCTGCAGGAGCAGCCCCAGCAGCAGGCGAGCCCCAGCAGGAGAGAAGAGCAGTCAGATTTGGTACTTAGCTCGTGAGTTTAGCTCCCTAAATTGTTGATTGTTTACCAGATAAAGAGGAGTTCTTCGGGTGGATATTAGCAAAGAAGGAATTAATTAGGCAACTTCCGTAAACCCGTCGACGCTGCTCTGGCTTGCTAAGCACAAGCTGGGACGTTTTCACGTTTTCCTCTTCTTTATTCCAAGCATTTCCCAGGTAACCAGGAAGGCGAAGAAGACGACTGCCTTATAAAACTGCCTGCCTGTAACTTACCTTAACAGTGAGATGAAACTGCTTTTTCTTCGTGTTTTCCTGGCCTAATCCCTTCTCTCTTTTTTTTTTTCTTTATTTCAAGGCAACCTGTAATCCTGGAGCTGATCCAAAGAGGCCTTGCTTCGCACATATCTGTGTCTTATAAAATGTATTCTTCATCACTCTCCAGGAAAAAAGATGTCCTAAGACACTAGGAGCAAAGCAGGGCTTCAAGCGACGCAGTAACAATTTCATTGTGTAAGTTAAATAATGAAGGCTTTGGGGTTCTGGTTTTTATTTTTAAATGCTGGAAGTGAAATGTGGTAGTGGTGTTTGAGTTATGAACAATGTAACTTATTCTTTTTCTACTNTCTCTTTTTTTTTTCTTCATTTCAAGGCAACCTGTAATCCTGGAGCTGATCTAAAGAGGCCTTGCTTCGCACATATCTGTGTCTTATAAAATGTATTCTTCATCACTCTCCAGGAAAAAAGATGTCCTAAGACACTAGGAGCAAAGCAGGGCTTCAAGCGACGCAGTAACAATTTCATTGTGTAAGTTAAATAATGAAGGCTTTGGGGTTCTGGTTTTTATTTTTAAATGCTGGAAGTGAAATGTGGTAGTGGTGTTTGAGTTATGAACAATGTAACTTATTCTTTTTCTACTTAGGAGTCGATACAGCAATGTTCTGCACTACAGTGCTCTTAGCCGTGGGTAATATTGATTAGATAGATAGATTTTAGGCATAAATAGGTAAAAAGAAGGATGGCAAGGAACTTCAATGCTTTTGTGTGTGCTACTTTCTGGATAATTTGATTTTTGTCTATTGTAGTTTGTCCTTTTCCTACATCACAGGAGTAAGAGTTGATTAAAGAAGCGAAGAGCATGCACAAGCAGAATATAAAGTTGGCAACTTAAATCTACATAAGTTAAATTCTTAGTTTTAGAGACGTAAATAAGGAGAAAAATTCCCTCCAGGAATTCAAAGAGAAGGTTTTTTTAATTTCATCTTTTCAACATTACAAACAAAATCGTGACTGCCCAAAAGCATGAAGAAACTTAAGAGACTATAGCTGCGGGAAGGGGAACGAGGAGGTTTAAGTTTCTGAGACATACTAGAAATTAATTCTAAAATTAGAAGGACAGACATTATGATCTGTTCTGACCCTAAATGGCTTTGTCTGATTGCCTGTTTCTTTTGGGAGGCTGCAGAGAGCTTCTGCCTTGGAGAAGGCTGTTTGGTAACTCCCAGTGGCTCTTGCTAAATGACTGACAGGGACAGTCTCCTTCTGGTTGAGTCAGCTCAGAAACGGGTCTCCTCATCGTTCCCACTCTGGGTGTTCTTTTTGTTTCTTGGCATTTACTGCTGTTTCTGCTTATGGCACAAACCTCATCTCCCTCCTCTGCAACAGATTTTCATTATATCTGGGTTTAGTACTATATTTTTAAAGTTCTTTTTTTTCCTCGCAGTTCCTTGTTTGGTCTGCGCACGCAAACAATAACACCTCCTCACAGCTGAAAGTACTACGCTGAACCAAAGGGCTTTCTGTTTTCAAGCTCAGAAATAAAATACTACAGGTGTGTCTGCAAGTGTCACGCAAAAAAAAAAAAAACAAAACCAAAAAAACACAACAAAACAACATGGAAATGGCAAAAACAATAGCGGCATTAGAAAGGTTTGTTTATTCATATGATAATGGGCAGCTTTAACGTGAACTTTTTACATAGTTGAATCAGTGAGATCAATTTAATCCGGGTGGGTTATTCTTCTCTTAGTGTAAAAGACCATTGATTCCTTCTACTGGCTCAGCGAGGGAGCTCTTCAGCGCAGTGGCACGCTGAGGAAGCTGGTTGAAAGCCACTGGAATCAGCAGGAGCCTTTTAATTGACTTTGAATCAACACTGTACATAACCGCTCTCCTTTCGCGAAACTTTCTGTTTCCTGAAGACAATTGGATTACCTAAATAAAACTCGGTTTTCCCGTTTAAATATTCTGTGTGAATTGATTCTTCGTGAAGAAAATATTTTGGTTGCGCTACTTCTCTACTGTGTGTTTAAATTCTGTAAGTGTTGCCATTTATAATCGCTTCATCATCCTTTGTTCAGGTGACTAATTATAATAAAATATATTTTATGCATAAAACAGTATGAGACTCGCTTTTATACATTTCATTTAATTACTTTTTACTGTGACAAATCACATTGTTAGAAATGTACTAACAGATGGGGTGGATTTTAAAGTCAGTATAAATTATGACTCCTTAATTTTTGCAAGTGTTGAAGAATTTAATTGTCTCCATTCAAATTTTTGGCTGAACTCCTGTGGTTTGACTTGTTAGGATTCTAGACATGCAACACAAGGAGCAGGGAATTTCTGGGCTGTGCAGTGTCTTTTGGGGAAAGGAAAAAAAAAAAAAGAAAAAAAATCCTAAGCAGGAAAGGAAGTTAAGACAAAAGGAAGGTCTGAACAGAAGTGCTCAAAATGGCCCGTCCCAGAGCAAGGGATCGGATGTTTAAGGGCTCTCTTTGAATAGCCCTGCTTGTTAGGGGCAGCAGAAGCAGGACTGTCTTGTGTTGTCCACATACCAGGTGCAATGAAACAAAGGCTCTGACTGTGACCCCAGTCCAGGAGGGGGGGGGGAACTCTTATCTGAGTATACTATTAGAGCTTAGGTAGTTCCAGCTAGCTGTAAAATATAGTTGGCAGTGAAACACTGTTTCAGGATGTCTTTTTTTTTTCTTCCCTCTCCCCTCCCCTCCCCTCCCCTCCCCTCCCC
>VZSC01011366.1:179164-190110 GCA_013398225.1 Steatornis caripensis
CCCCTCCCCTCCCCTCCCCTCCTCTCTCTTTTGAGAAGCAGAAAGTAATTTTCAATTTGGATGTTTCCATAGAGATTTGTCCTCTACCAGCCTTCTTCTCAACTGACCTTCACTCTGCTAAGCAGCCATGTTACTCCTGACACCTCACCTTCCCTTGCTTGCTCTTACAGAGCAGATCTTCCTCCCTCAACCCAGGCAGAGAAGCCACCATGGGCAAAGCCACATTTTCCCTGCCATTGTTCTTCTCAAATCCTCCACCACATATCCTTTGATATACATTGCTCCAAATCCTGCTCCTGGTGCTCCTGGAAGAGCCATCATCAACAAATCTCCACTTATGACCCTTTGACAATTCCCTTTCTTCACGCTTCATTTTGCAAACTCTACCTGTTTACACCCCATGCTGTTATCTAAACATTGGTCCCACCTGGCCTTGAGCTATACTTTAAGGCTGTAGGTCATATCAGCAAGATCTACACAGTTGTCTTGGATACAGTTAGATGTCTAAAATGACTCTAGGTATTTGTGTTTGCTCAACCAGGTGCTACCCAATGCGAATGAGTATTAGCTGCCTTTAGTTGCTGAAAAGCCGAACCACGTGGCCACCTCTTTTTCTCAGGCGCCTACATCCTTGCAGTGCTCATGCTGGTCTTCCAACCGCCCAAGCTTAAACAACCTGAAGAGCTCACTTCATCAAGCAACATCAAGCTCTTTGGAAAAGGTCTCCATAATGATGATCATAAAAATGTGTAAATGGGAAACAGAGAAATGGCTAGGTTTCCCAGAGGAACAGATTGAGCATGACTGAACAAACTGCCTCCATGTGTCCCAGGAGCCCCTGAAGTGATGTCCTGCAACAATGTTTGCTTTCCTAATAAGTCTGCGTTTGGCACGCTCGTTGGATCCAAAATTCTCTTGTAGTACTCCCCAAATGTCTCCTCATGCCCTCAACTGAAGAAAGGCTTGTGCTGACGTCCTCCATGCATTACACCAGTGGGCGGAAGACTTATACTTGTGCTGAAAATGAAGTAGAGAGATTATTTACATTGGCACTTGCTGTTTCCAGTGCCACTAGTGTTTGCCCATAAGGCTTCATTCGTACATAGAGTACACGCGATGCAGAACAGGCATACAGGTGTGTGGAATAAATTCCACCACGTGTGCGATTCTACTTCTGAAGATAAAAACCACATTAAATTAATGAGGAATGTCATCAAGTCCCAGCAAGTGATTAAGTTCACAGATCTCTGGCTATAAGGCTGTGGCATTGACTAGCAGGCTTTTGTTTTTTCCATTCCTGACAGTTTTGAACTAGTATTAGAGAATTTGGAAACTCTGGATTTAGAGTTTGATTTTGAAAGTTCAGCTGATTCAGAGATTAGGAGGCACCAGCACAGTTTCTGTACCCATTATCTCATGATTTAAGTGTTCTCTGTTTTACATTAGCTAATGATTTAAGTGCCATTAGATATATTTGTATGACATCCAATATGAAATAATCAACTAGCTTAGTGTAACATTGGTCCCATCAATCAAACTCCCTATTCCTCCCACAGCATTGTTAATGAAATATTGGTAAGAAAGCCCAGAGACCTGAGTATAGCATTAGAATTGAGGGGCTGAAAGGTGACATTCCATTATTCAATTTTTTGTCTTAGAGTCTCATTTCATTTCAACAAAGAGTCCGGAAGGAACGTTTACTCAGAAGATGTTTTACAACTCCTATGATATCTCTCCCAACTATTACTTGTATTTAAGATGATGTGCTGATAAGATAGGAACACTCAATGGACAAGCAAGGCATCACCTCTTTTAAAACTACACCTGGTGCTGGAGTTTGATATGGTTCCTTTGAGGGAGGATCCCAGCAGATCTTTGTATCCTTATGTTCTTTGTGGTGAGATGGGTGCCAGCTTGAAAAGCAGTAGTTTTAATAATGAACTCTGTTGTTACAACGGAGCTAAATACGGATGTTGTTCCTCATGGCTCTCCCTGACTGATTTGCCAGTGAGGGTGAAAACACACGGGTATGAAGATAAAATGTTGTCATACGCGAGACCACAGAGTCGCTCCCAGGCCTTTCAGTGGAGTCTTCATTAAAAGATAACGTACTAGTAAATTAAAAATCAAATCGGAATCATTGCACGCGCACATAACAGGGAGCTGAACAAGGGGGAAGTGAGCAGCGTGGCGGGGATCTAGACCATTCAGTCACCCTCCTCCCCAAGGGCTGAAGCCTTCAGAGACAACGAAGATCTGCTAGTGGGGACTGATCAGGCAGTGAGGAGAGGCCTTTCGGAGGGTGGCAGAAAGAGGAGCCAAGGTGGAGGAAGGCCCGCAGCAGTCCGAGGAGCAGGCGATCCAGAAGGGGCCGGTGTTTGTTTTGTGGAATTATGTTTTGTGGAGTTCTTAATAAAGGCAAACCCCAGGAAAGACACAAAGTTGCAAAGCAAGCCTGTCTGCACATCTTCTGTTCAAAGCACAGCAGGGACTCCAGCTGCTTGGACAGACACCTTTTTTTGAAGCAATTTTGAGGTGAAAATTTCAACCCTTTGTGCAACCAGTTAAAGGTTTTCTAATTCCCCTTTAATTTGGGAGTGCTCAGAAAGCTCTCAGTGTTTTTGCAGGTGACTGGCAAGCTCTTTGCCATTCCTAAATGAACTCTTTTGTTTTGCTGAGAGATCAGGATTGAATTATTGTGAATATACACGGAAGAGGGACACTAATTAATTCAGAGGAAAAGAGACTATTTAACCTATTCTTATAATCATCACCTAAAGCACATAAACCCTCAGCTGGGACTGGGTTTTTTTGAGACTGGTTCAGGTTATCATGAAGTCTTTTTCAATCAGGCACAAGCTCCATTTGATGCTGCGCAAAAAGCCGAAGTCTCTGCTCTCCTGCATTGTCCCAATACTGTACTATGGCACAGGCCACTTCATGCAGCCAGCTGTAATGGAAAGGCTTGAGATTGCTGGTTTTCTCCTCTCTGAAGATTCATGTAGTATTAAATAGGCAAAAAATGCGTCCTTCTGCTTGTGAAGAACAGGGACACTATAATAGGTTCAGACTTTTTTGTGGAGGAGTCGAAATGTGGCACCAAATTCTGAAAAGGGTTTAATTAACAGCTTGGTTTTGCCAGACTTCTCTAGTGAAGAACTAACTTAGCTTATGGACTATAAGTCCAAAAAAGAACTATTGATATGTTAATTGTATATGATTATGAATGGTTATTTATGGCATTGGATCTCTCTGCTAAACCAATTACGCTCTATTTGTGAGATTTGCATTATACTGCATCCATGGCATTTAATTAAACTTCTATTTCTCTTCTTTCTTTTTATTTCTTTCTTTTTGTTTTCCTTTTCCAGCCTTAAATGTATGATAAACTACACCAGTCACTCAGTGGTTAAAGCTGAAATCAGCTATTCATTCAATCACCCTCACACACATCGTACTCGGTTTGTGCTGCCCAGAAAATCTTAGCTGTGCCCCCTTTAACGTTGACTCACCAACTTACCCAGCTCAAGCTCAATGAATTTTTATAACCATATCTCGCATTTTTCTAGAACTAGACGGATCAGTCACTCCGAGTCTATTGGTGAACACCAGCTTCTCTATTTTAATGCATGTTTAACTATATTTATACAAATATAAAAGGGATATTTAAAAACAACGCAATGGCACAACATGCTATACTCTGAGCATTTCTTTTGGTCTCCATCTGCCGGTTAATAAACAGCGTATAAAGTCAACGCATAACCAATGCTCTAATTCAGAACATATCAAAAGGCTTGCGTGGGTGAGGTAAATTGGGCTGATAGTGAGTCAGGAGCTGGCTGGATCCCCCATTTGTTCATTCAGAGAATTTTTAATGTAGAACTAATTTTCAAGTAGTTGAATTTTTGTAAAGAAAATGAAATCCTTAAGGGGGCAATTTAGCTGGAATCCTCTGAAACACAGTTCAACACGGTTTGCCTTTTCACAGCTGTTTCATGTGGAAAAGGATCTTAGGTTTTCATTCCCTCGACACCTGCTTTCTCTTTCTTTTCTGTAAAAGTGCATTACAGTGTACCTATTGAAAGAGCTGATAGGGGTTAGTGGAGAAGGGGGTTAAATCATGATACAGGATATACTTCTTTGTTACTCAAAACTTGCTTTGCCTCCTACTCACGGCGTCAGTGCCAAAAATCTTCGTTTGGGGCTTTCTGTGGTTGAAGCGTCCAAAAGTGGGAGTAAAGAGATACATAGCCACCCTCCCTGCAGCCCCTCACGCGCACCGGTTGCTGTATTACTGGGGCAGAGTGCTGAGAAAACAAGAGTACAGGAGCTGATCTTCTGGCCCACATGTATATTTATACATACACTTGTGTGTATATGTACGCATACATATAAATATATACATACAACTCCACAGTCCCTGCTCAGGCAGTGGCAAACAGCATAGAGCCAGTTCTTCAGTTTCAGAACATAATAATGTCCGCTTCGTGGCCGCAACACTATTCATCACAGCCTTTTGCCAAATAACAGGCCTAAGTGGCCCGGAGGTCTTTCTGTGGACACTATTCCAGATTCAGTTTCCCAAAGAACATTTTGAAACATGCCAGTCCTAAAATATTTTCAGTCTTACTCAGAAAAACTCTCACTAACAAAATTCGACTCTCAGACCTCTGTTCTCTAACGACCTGAGTCCCAATGTCTCAGCTGAAGTCTCGACAGAAAGGGGTTTCAGCATCTCGCTTGCATCTTAAGTGCACGATTTAGGAGGTTAAAAACACAAAGCAGGAACTATTTGAAGCTGTTTTCTGTGCGTGATCACGGGGATGGCAGAACGTAGTTGGAATAATTGTATCAGAAAGGAATCTATTTAATTAAGTTCCTTGTAGTGTTACACGTTAGCAAATAAAGTAGGACCACTGCAAGAGCATTTATTTAGCCTGGTTGTTGGGGCGAGTACAAAAGTGTTTATCATTGTGACATTACTAAAGGAGCCATTGCTAGAATCCAGCTTGAGATAGCCGAGGCAAAAAAATGTAGCTCTTATTTCAATTGGGACAATTTGCAAATACCCAAATCTTCTGTTGTTTGAAGGGTTTATTTTATGACACGGAACCTGTAGTTACTGCACCCCAAAAGTTCTTTTTTTATGATTAGCTGAAGCACAGACAAATCATGAAAAGACAATTGTACACTTTCTTGTGTTGCTTTATGGGCTTTAAGTGCCTACAAAAAAGAATTCCTTATGCTTTAATTTCTCTTTATTTTTTTGACTGTAAAGACCCATGGGGTAAATGCCAGTCCCACAATCCTGCAGTTATATGGTTACTGTCAGCCTGCTCAAATGATGCTTCCTGTTCATTAGGCGTCCTTTCATCTGACAACAATGTACTGGCTTTGCTGCAATTCTTAGTCAACGCCCATCTCTTCAATAGCCTGTGAATAGTATTAAATAGTGTTTATGCTAGCTATTGTTGCCTTTTGTGTGGTTTGTCTAATTCACAGAGAAAAGTCTGCTTTTGTGGTCTAAGGCTGGCTACGTCATGGCACGCCATGTGCCTTCTGATGGGATCCATTCCTGCTGAGTGATAACATTACAGGCCTGAACTCCTTTGCAATACAATCCAGCATTCTTAACACAGTCAATACACTCACAGGCAATCTAGTTTACTCTTTATATTAAGAGGTTTAGGGAGACAAAGCTCATCTAAATACCTACTCGTGAAACAAATAAGATGAATTCAACCGAATTGAGAATTACTCCCCAGCTCCCACACAACTACACAATGCGCACCAGAAATAAAAAATTAACAAAAAATACTGAAGCTGTGCAAGGAGTGCCCAAATATCCCAGGTAGAGTCATTCTGCGTACACACACACACAGAGAGCACATTTTAGCAAATACGGTGGCATTATTGTTCCTAGTTATTGTTCAAGATGAGGCTTAATACTAGAGTCAAAAGGGCTGCTTTTCTTTGCTTAAACTACTCACAAAAGAGAAAGGATATAGTACAGATGATTACATTATGCCGTAGCTCAGGAGCCTTTGCAGGGCAGGTATGTTGCTGTGCCTTGAAAGGGCTTTTGATGTAAGCAGATCATTAGAGCTCAATGTGTAACTGATCCTTAGCTGTCTCTGGCTTTTGGTGTACATGGGTTATTCTTGTCTAACCGTACGCTCCCTGTTCTAGGTATCTAAAATCTTATTGTTCTCCCTCCCTCCAACCCCGTCACTGCACAGCTAAAGCCGGTTTCCAGCTTTGCCTTGGGGAAGTGTACAAACACATACAAATGCAACTGCAAGTGAAGCTTACACTGCTAAACAGTGCCATTTGTTTGTCCCGGGAGTTGTTATCCTCCATGCGTCACGCTTTGAACAAGATCAAGAGTAGCTTCTGAAAAATATGGCAATGAAAAGAATGCACACAAATAGTAATTATTACTCTGTAGCTGCTCAAGCTATAATACCCTCCATGGCCAGAAGCAAGCAGGTAGGCAGGGGACAGGGTGGGGCTGGGAGTAGGTGGAGGCTCAACTTTGTTCTCTGTGCATCATAGGAGAGCATTGCAGATTGCCCTCCTGATCAGCATAACAAGGGAGGTCCATCATACCTACTCTTCTGTGAGGTATGATGGGCCAGATCCACAAAGGCAGTTAGGACTGTAAAGCTTCTGGCAAACAAGAGGTGCTGGGGTGAACACCCATAGAGAGCTTGAACATAGACTTCTCCACCTGAACTGACCACGCTCTAGAGTCAATTGGAAGAGACTACTTCATCCTTGTGTTCTCCTGTGGCATTGGTCTGTTGAAGTACACCTTACAAGCGGTTATTTCTTGCCACTACTAGTAGGGAGTGGGATAACCACCCCAGCAGTGGACACTGTAGACATCTATCTGAAGTACGGAAAGATGAATCCCACTCATGTGTGCTTCAGTGTATGTGTGGATCTGGAGCTCCAGGTTCTGCTGTCCTCCTGGGCCTCGCAGCTAAAAGCTAGTTTTTCCAGATAGATAGCATAGAAAAGGCATAAAGTCCTTATTAATTCTCTCTCTCTTTTTGTTTTAAAGCTTCTGAGTGCCTCCAAGCTACACAGAAGGCAGTCATTCTTTCCATCTTAGAGTGAAAAATGAATAAAAAAATTCTGTCTGTCATAACAACATGAAAGCATTTCCTGAATTACAGCCCTGACTTCTGAATGAGGGTGTTTGACTGAAATGAGTCAGTGCAAGTGGAAAAGCGCGTTGCCAAAAACCAAGGAGGAACCTGGCAGTCTAGAGCTGTTGCTAGATAAGAGCTTTCCCCCCTGTATTCAGATCACCTTCCTACAGAAACAAGCTGAGCAAATGCTCACTCAGAGTCAGTCAATGAAAGAGAGCCTATGCCCTGGACGAACAAGTTACCTTATTTTCCTCATGAGAATGGATGAGGTGGGCTTTGACTAACGCTTTCAGCAGAAGGCATTGGAAATGAACTAGGGTTGTCAGGAAAGCTCATTGATTTTGCAGCACCCATCCAAGTTGTACATTATAGTTTGGACGAAGAGCACTCTCTGTTCAAAAGACGATTTTTCAATGTACTGCCCGTGTTTGTTGCTTTTGTGCAAGTGATGATGGTTTCACAAACGTTTTATGTGATCAGCATTTAGCAATACCTGGGAAGTTGGCAATTCTGACTAGATTTCACAGATACCAACTTTTTATTTTTTGCCATTAATACTTTTTCTCCTTTCTGTTTATGTTCCCAGATCGATTTCCAATAGTTAAAATTTAAACAATAAAGGCAACCTTAGTTTTCAAGTCTGCAAATAGGACAGACAATGTATGCAACCTCCTCATTGATTGACTCTTCTGTTTTTATAGATTCACCCTCTTGAAAGAATCATTAAACACCAGGGAAAATGATTTGTTGCCATTGATTACATGACATACTGCTCTGACATCCACAATTTTTATATCTAAGTTATTAATTATGTTGTTAATGTAATTTGCAGGCGGCGAGATAAATCATTCAGCTTCTGACTGGATATTACTGGATACATTGCATATATAAATACATCTTTGGGTGGGAAGGGAATTGTTACCAAGAATAATAGATTAGAAGGCTACTAGTTTGCCTTATAAATCATTATGAGCTAAGGAAAACTTCCTCTGCCCATTTATTTTATCATCTTGGAAATGCTGAGTTTCTCAACATCTCTGTTGTTTATGTGCTGCAGTGATACACATAATCAGTTCGTTTCAATATAGAGGGAAGTCTTGCAATTGTTCCCTTCGTAGTCTATCCTCATTCTCTCAAGAGTTTCACAGTTTAAGGTTAATAAGCTACAGGACATAGAAAGCCAGGCTTAATCTGGGTCTTCCCAAAGGCTTCACTAAACATTTTTTTCTCTTCTTCTGGTGGCAGATACTTTGTGCTGGCTTAATTGTCTGTAACTTTCTTTTCCCAGCAACGATTGCCAAGAAATTAATTATGACAGCCGGTGTCGTGAATGCATGCTGCGGTAGTCTGCTGCCACTGGTGACAGACTCACGCGCTTCAAAGTGGAGGTCTCTGCGTTTGTATCAACAAATCGTTTTTAGAAGTTCCTCCTGTTTTGTACTTCATTTCAACAGGTCTAGCTCTTTCCTTAGTTTCAGAAGGGTTTAGCGGCAACTATTCAGCAGTTACCCTGGGAGCACACTGCAGATTATGCATGCTTGCCTGACATTTGACAGATGCCCTTAAAAGGCTCCGTTTCCTTTTCATAGAGGCCAGGGGGTTGAGGAGGGTGGAGGGCTAGACACATTTTTGAAGTGAGTGACATATGTTTAAATGTCAAGGTGGTCTTACTGAATCGCTAAGCACAACCCTTGTACATTGAAACAGAGACTGGGTGGGAGATGTCCTTTTTAGTTAGAGCTAAGAATTCAGATCTTTTAATATTCTTGAACCCAGAGATGACACAGTCCTTCATTTGGAGGGGGAGATGAATTGAATGCTGAAGATGATTAAATTTTGTTACTCGTATATGATAAGGCTCCTTTGAAAGTCTCTCTACGTGCGAATAGTGAATAAAACTTGTTTTTTAACAGGTTCTGCCGTAAGTGTGAAACTCGAGGAGGTAAACTCTCTCCTGTCCCTGCCTGGCTCTGTCCACATGGTGGTTGACATCGAGTGCTGGCACAGTAATTATGAGCAGAGCCACAGCTGTAGCTGGGATATGGGCTGACTGTAAAGAGGACAAGTATTCACCTTACCTCTTAAAAGAACGGAAAAATCCACAGCCTGAGGTGAACCTGAATCCCTTTGTTGTTTGCTTTAGCAGCTTTCTTGCTTTAAGAAACATTCGGCATCTCAATAACAGGGCTTGATACAAAGGACTTCAGCATCATGGTCAAATTTTTTTTAGACCATCAATGCCACAGTCATTCCCAAATCAAAACAGTGAAGTGACCTCGAAGAAGGGAGGTGCTACTGGTTTTGGAGCTGGGCGTACATCCTGGAGGAGTCCTGCCTGCAGAAGGAGCCATGTATATGCTCACCTCTTCCCCTTCCTCTGCCCCGNTTTTTTAGACCATCAATGACACAGTCATTCCCAAATCAAAACAGTGAAGTGACCTCGAAGAAGGGAGGTGCTACTGGTTTTGGAGCTGGGCGTACATCCTGGAGGAGTCCTGCCTGCAGAAGGAGCCATGTATATGCTCACCTCTTCCCCTTCCTCTGCCCCGGGTCCCACCAAAAGGAAAGTCGTGTACTCAAACTACGTGTAAGTCTACGTTCAAATGTGTCTTCAAATCCCTGCTGCAGATGACTGGGGGGAATAAGGTCAGAAGCATGACCCTACACATTTCAGCAGGTAAAATGCGGAGATCCTAAAAGTTAGGTTGTTTTGGAAAATGACTGGCTTAAATGTAACCATTATGGGGTCTCTGATCCCTTTTAAAACCAATAGAAGAATTCCTGTCATCAGTGTGGATGCAGGTTTGAACCTTTCCAGCAGACATTATGTCTGTTTTCAATTAATTCATTATTTTGAGGTATTGTACATGAATTTCAGGCTCCTGTGGAGCAAATGGCACCAGTCAGAGTACGGAATGGTGCTGGCAGCCCTGGTTCAAGGTTCTGTGCCCAACAGTCCCTACCAATCTCAGACATGATTTGTCCTGAGAAGATACTGCCAATTATGTCATGGTAGCTGGAGGTAGATATATATCTCCTTGGGAAGAAAAAAAATGGCCACCATCAGTTTGACTTGTCATCTAAATTGAGTTTGAACTCAGCTCTCTAGAGAAACATGTCCACTGCATTAAACAACTGGGGGTATTAATCCTTTCATCGATCCTGCTCATTATTACAGATGTGTGCGCTCACATCTGCATCTGACATCTCCATCTTAGGGAATCAAACCATGACCCTGAAGGGGCAGAGCGTGCTGGTGTCTCCAACTGTGCAAAACAAGACAGGCACTGCTGTTGGTCTCACAGAGCTTCTGGGTTCATACTGACATGAATAAGTGGAAGCAGAAGTCACGACTGAGATGCAGAGGCCATTTCCCCTTATTAGCTTCAGTGCCTGCTGTTAAATGCTAGTAGAAATAGGAAAATTAAAACAGTGTCAGTTAATGTTGATGAATAAGTTTAAAACTTAAGCTTGTGTTATAAAATATGTATCAGCAAGTTCATAGTTCCCTATACATTCGTATGACACAAAGTTTCTAAGAAGAGTGTCCATAATATGGAAGCAGTCTCTGTCTATCAGACACTGCGTGTTTTGCAGGGGCCACGGCTATAGCGTAGTGAAAGCTACAGTTACACATTCATTGATTGCATCTGGGCTTCCCGATTCGGACACTCTGGAATAAACGCCCCTAGCTGATATCATAGAATCATAGAATGGTAGGGGTTGGAAGGGACCTCTAGAGATCATCTAGTCCAACCCCCCTGCTAAAGCAGGTTAGCCTAGAGCAGG
>VZSC01011366.1:190998-212452 GCA_013398225.1 Steatornis caripensis
AAAGCCTTGCTGAAGTCAAGGTAGACAACATCCACTGCTCTCCCGTCATCCACCCAGCCAGTCATGCCACCATAGAAGGCTATCAGATTGGTCAAGCAGGATTTTCCCTTGGTGAATCCATGTTGACTACTCAATTACAACTACAACTATATGTTGCATCTACTCCCGAAAGAGATTTTTTTTTTTTTCTGGAAAGTTTGGTTAAAGAACCTTTGGAGATAGACAACGAAACACACAAAACCTTTTATTCTTGATGCTTTGAAACTTCAGGAGTTCTTTTAAAAGACCTTTATTATTATCTAGCCAATCATATATAGAGATATGTAAAAGACTTAGCTGCTAAAGACTACTTTTTTCTCTTTTATTTTGTTCCCCTTGTACAGAATAGCAGATTTTTTTGAAAAGAGTTAAAGTAGACATTGATTAAAATGTATGAAAAAAATTTGTTCCAGAAAACTGAGAGCAACCTTTTTATTATATCAGTTTATACACACAAATTGACTTTCTGACTGATAAGGAGGGCAGGAGGTAGACAAGCAGGGAGGAAGGAACGGCATCCTAGGAGTGATGACAAATGGTGCTGGAAGGCTCCCAGATTATCAGCACAATGTAGGAAGCGGGTGGAGGACGGCATGCAAATGTCCTTTCCTGCGTGCAGCTTGTGTGAGGGCCCTGATGGATGTGGGGAATGAGGCTAAGAAAACATAACACTGACAAGCTGTAAAAGGGGGAGGTAGGTCATCAGAAAAGCCCAGGAGACTAAGGAAGAGCGACTGTATCGTTTAAGTCCATCTTAAAACTGGTTAAATTGTTTATTCCTGTTCTTTCTCCTTATTAGATGATTTCAGATCTTCGCTCTGAGGCTGGAAAACTTACTTCGAACATTCAGATAAAAATCTATTCACGGACTATTTGCTAATCCATCTTGAATTATAGCTAAGAAATTAAATCAGCCTCCAAACCTCCTATAGCCTTCTCTTCTTCCCTCACCATGCACTTCTCACGGAGGAAGTGGCGAGGCAAACACAGTGTTGTCTGTTAATAAAATGCACATAGATAAAAGACATAAAATTAACATATCACAAGATTATAAATTTACAAATCCTATTCAGTCTTCTGTTCCAGTAGCCTCCCTGTCAGTTATTAATTTAACCTTTGCAAATACTCTTTGCCGTACGTTACATGGTTATAAATCAGCAATGCCTTCAAAACTGCACACAAATCTCCAAAATACTAAAACAGCCTTATACTGTAAAGTCAAGCATTCGACCGCTGGTAGTGCAATTTAAAGTGTATTGATCTCTGTAGGCTCAAACGGTGCAGTTTTGCCAAAGGTTGCGTAGCAAGCACGGAGTGCAACTGGAGCAGGACCCAGTTTACATGACCTGTAATTTCCCTGACTCTATAGACATCCTCTCTCTTCTTGCCACACGTTGCCGTGTTCTCTTTCATTCCTGATTTACAACCTCAAGCTTGTCTGATGTAACATTTGTAAATTTTAGGTCTTCAAAATTGCAAACAAAAAAACAGGAGGAGGGGATATTTTGAAGAATTGTGTAGCCCGCTTTCTTGACTTCCCTATCCACAAGACAGACCATTAATATTTTAGCTAAAAGAGTAACTGGCAGATGTAAGACTTGCTCTTCTTTGTCGCCCAACCATGCAGAAAGAGGGAAAAACTCCAGCTGCTGGCTGTTTCTGCCACCTACTTCTGCTAGGCCATAGAGGAGCCCTGCAAACATGGTATGTGGGTGCTATGGCTCTGTGGGTGGGTTCAGTCCGGGGGATACAGGCAAAACTGATGCTTGTTTGGCATGCTTGTGCTGAAAAGCAGTGATAGGGAGTAGCCGAACCTTGGGTGCGTCAGAGAAAAAAATGTAGTTTTTATTCCTTGTAATCTGATGTCGACTAGGACACGAGCACCGCCAACAACTTACCACAGTTCAAGCACTTGCTACCTCTCAAGTGAGCCATCATAACTGGCATGGGATGAACCCTCACACTGCAGCAGGGACAAGGTAGAGTGTTCCTGGGAAAACCTCTGTGAAAGCAAGCCACTTCACAAGCATCTTGTTAAGCGTCAGTAAATCGATCCTGTTCCAAAGTGTGCCCTTAGCGCTGCCCTCGGACGGCCCTTTATGGCACAAGAAAAGGCTCTGCAAGTTCCCAGGATCCATACAATAATTGCAGCTTCCCTTTCCTTTTTTTTTTTTGCACCTTGCAAAACACTCCTGGCGTGTGCGTTGTCCTCCTTTTGCGTTTTGCCTAAATCCAAGGACCCGGGGTATCTAGGCACATAAAGCCTAGATAGGCACTGATGTTCCTCTCCAGACCCCTTCTGCCCAGACGCTGTCACCAGTGTTCTGGTGACACAGACCCCTTTGCCAGCACATTAGCCCATTCGTCTTCCTTTAAAAAACGTTGCAGAGCAGTTAACAGCTCCATGAGGAACTGTTGACATCGCTAATGTTTACAGATTAGAAAATGTTAGTTCCGTGCAATTTATACTTAATTACTGTTGTAGGATAATAATTATTTTTCATTAANCTTCCTTCAAAAAACGTTGCAGAGCAGTTAACAGCTCCATGAGGAACTGTTGACATCGCTAATGTTTACAGATTAGAAAATGTTAGTTCCGTGCAATTTATACTTAATTACTGTTGTAGGATAATAATTATTTTTCATTAATAGAGTCCTAAATCTTTGAAAGCCTTAAATACTCTATATCTCATTACGTTACACAATACAAAACCAGTGAAACCCTTTCATTAATTCATTAATGATTAGTTGGAAAAGCAATGTGACATTATTATACATGTCACCAAGTAGTATTAGTACACTGATATACACAGCTTGATTTAGAACTTTAATATTAGAGTTTTAGTTCCTCAACCGTGGAAATTGAGTAGAAAATGACTATGAAGATAAATTTTCATTTGATATTTTTTCTTCAACCACATTTTCTACCACGTACTCATCCTTTTTTATAATTCAAATAATAAGGGAAAAAAAAGTCTTTAACATGAGGACTACTTTTTAAAAAAAATACTAGGTATCATTTAGTTAATGGACTTCCAGTCAGGAAAAGCATCAAAATCAGCAGTGCCGCACCTTTTGAGATTGGTGAGCTCTCTCTCAAACCAGCTGAGAGACCAGGCAGAACCGCTTTAGTGACTAAATCAAGCCTTTACTTCTAGACTTCTGCACTCTCCCACTGCACAAGTGCCAGGAAAATCAGGTTAAAAGGTTCGTGAAAGGAAATCAACGAACATCATCTTAAAGAGAGAGAAAGACAGAATGCAAGAGAGCATGAGACTTGTTCTCTACACACTTTTGTCTCAAGCGGAGGCAAGGGGGTACACCTGGCATATGATGTTTGCTAATAGAGCAGTCTGGGATAGGTCAGACAAACAGCACTCTAAAAGCTCCTTTATCTCCCCAGTGGCTCTGCCCTGCAGATCTACACCTCAGGCACAGCCAGCTGCTTGTTTGGGCAGGAAAGCTAGGACCACGCGCTGGTGGTGAGCGTTCCGTGAGCCAGGCTCTGCTCTGTTACCTCCATGCGCACGACCAGACCGTTCAGGTCATTGAGTCTAATTGAACTGCCGTTATTGCTACATGTGAATAGCAGATGACTGCAGAAAAAGATGTGTGTATTTCTGCCTGAATGCACTCTAGCAGCAAACCAAGCCAAGAATAAATGCACATGCATTGCTGCTATGTTTTGGTGAACTCCACGTAAAATATGGAGTCCAACTATATGAGCATAGGTCCTTAAATGAAGGCTCTGGAAACGTCTGTTGGCAAAGAAGATGTTTTGCAGAAGATCCCGCCGCAACTTCTGCTTGGTGGTCAGGACTCTTTTTCTAACCCTAAAATGGAAGGATAAATGTGCAGATCAACCTCTCTGCTTAAATAGAATATTATGGGAAAATGCACTGGGGCAATCCTTGGAGGATATCTGTCAGCCACCAGGAATTTTCTTCCTTTCCTATCCCTGCATGGTATTGGGCAGTCTTTGATTGTTGTGGGACTCTACTCAATTGTATCTACACTAAACAGAGAGCTCCAACTTTCCAGAAAAGCTTTGTCAAAATACAGGCTTTCCTGTCCTCTTGGACAAGAAAGTTCAACCTTTTGAAATGTGCTTTGATCACACTGCAATATCAAATCACGGATTTATCATTACACCTGTGCCAATTAAAAAAAAAAGACGCTTTAAAAATATCGCAACAATTTATTCAAACCTTTTCGAATGTTCCATTCGATTTTTAATGTTAAATTGCAATACAGGACAGAACTGAGAAAATGAAATCAGAACTTGGTGGCTTAAACAAGTTGAAGTCAAAGTTTCCACGCTTTCGCATAGAAAATACTGCTGATGCCTGCAACAGTTCTGAAATTTTCCTGAGTCTACTGTCCAGTAGAAAGGTCTTCCATCAGAAATGTTTTTTATTTATTAAGTTATTCAGAGCGAGCAGTTTCACATGCTCTAATAAGCTGTATGTGAAGACAGAAGACATGCACTTAACCAACAAACAATGTTTTTTCTCCACCCCATACTCAACAGAATGCAAAATAAATTCCATTATTTGCTTCATTTGTGTCTTTTGGGCACACTAATATATGGTAAACATTATTAGTGCTTTACATTGGCATCTGTCTGTGGAAGAAGGACTCAGAAGTTCGTCTTACCACAGGGTGTAAATTATCACTGACCTTCTGAAAAGAGGCCCAGGCTGTGGCTGGGAACACCAGGAGTGGGGATGTCCCTGCAGGCCAGCCAGTCTCTGAGAATCTTTTTTAATGCTCATTGTAAATCCCAAAGATGTACAGAAAACTTCAGTTTCTGTGATGCTTTATAAACCACAGGAATATATTTAACACATTAATGAAGGGAAAAAAAGCCAAACAAACCCTAGGAACAATCCAGTTCCTGTCATCTCTCTTGATTTTTCACTTAGTAGACTTCTTTATGGATTAAAAAACTTTTTTTCTTCTTCTTCTTGTAAAGAGTGTTCATTGAAGCTTGGCCAATAGATGGTATCACCCTTTCCAAAGCCTATGCTATGGGAGGCCTATGGAAGCATATCTGCTCAAGGCATTCATGCAAATTATTACTTACTGCCCTATATGCTCATAAATTAATAGCTTCTCTGTGGATGAAAAACAGAAATTAGACAACCATTAAGGCTGAACAATGTATAAAGAATATTAAATATTAATATATGAAATGAAAAAATATTGCAAGAGATATGAATAGATATGCCAGCAGCATAACAAGCCAAACCTAGGAATGTAAATAATAAAAACATGTTTTCAGCTAGATATTCTGGATGGCTTAGTATTCAAATTAAAGTTTGTTTTCCCATTCAATAAAAACAAAACAAAAAGTATTTACCGTTGTTGCCTTATTTGCATGAAAGTTCATTTTCCTCCTGTGAACAGAAACAGATCCTTAAGCAGAGGTGAATCAGGATGGGAAGGCCACTTTCTCATCGGTGTGTTTTTCAAGGAGCATTTCAGTGAGGTGTGGATGGTAGCTCTGCAAGTTCAAGAGCAAGAATACCCCTTACAATTTTAAGTGTTATTTGAATGAATAATTGCGAAGCTAGCTTGTGCATTTTAATGGCTTGTGTCGGCAGCAACTATAAAATTGAAATGGAAATTGGATGAAGAGTTTACTTAATAGTAGGATAAGGTTGCCTATTGCTGAAGTATTGCAGCTGACGGCATGTGTCATTTGTCTCTGGCAAGGATGACTCGCGTTAGAGCCCCATCGGAGCTACAGAACCTATCATTTCACATGGTGCAGCAGCCGTAAACAATCACGTTAAAAACAACTGATTTCTTTGTGGATCCAATTTCATTTTTTCAATCCATTACACTCTGGCCAGCTTCATCTCATTTCTGCTAATTCTGAATTAAATACTACCATTCTGTGTGCCCATGGGAATTATTGCAAAGGCACTGCCTATGGATTTTGACCTTGACCATAGATTGCTTCAGCCAGACCAGACCTTGGTTCAGCCTTCTCTTAGGTCCTTAGCACTGACAAGTGCACCCATTATAAATACGCACTTAGTGAAACGTTGGGTGGAGCATGCCCTTGCTCCCATAGACTCAATTTTGTACAATTCATTTAGCCATTATGATGTTCCTTTCCAAGAGATCAGGCTGGACTGTATCACAGGGTACTTTCCAAGAACTCTAGATCCACTCCTGCCTAAAGCCTGAGTGTGAACACTACTAAGATACAGCAGCATCTCACTTTTAAATTGTATACATAGAGTTGTATGGGCTTCGCTTTAGTTAGGGTACTGAATCTGGGCCGTTCCCATGCTGTGGGCTGTTTGTGGGATTCATAGGAATGAGAAAACAGTAAGAAGGAATCTGGTATATTTGGAGGAGGCAGAACTTCTTTCTCAGGATAGTCCCAAACCAGTCTAACGAACATAGATATCTGAGGATTTCAGATCCAGATGCTTGGTTTAATCAACACACGTGCACATACACACACTCGCTCTTTTAAATAGGGCTTACCTGATAGCATACCCTGGCTCAGAAAATGATTAATTGCTAAAGCTTTTGATTCATATCTATCATGGAAAAATCCCAACACGAATCTCAGTTCGTAAGAAAGCTCTTAGTTCTGCCTACAGTTTGAAAAAATCTGAGTCCTGACTACATTTCAATGCTGGTAGGGAAAATACTTCAAAATGACTGCTGCCTTTTTATGAACTGCAATAAGCGCACAAGGTATGATACCAATCCTTCTAAAGGCACATGAGAGTAAAGTCTGGCTGTCATAGTGCTTGGGGCTGTGTCCAACGTCAAGAAAGTCCAAAATAACATTGCGCAACCGTACTATCAGACATAAGGTCAATCAGGTTCAGCTCCAAAGGAGGTGGCATCTGTTACCTACCTCATGTTTTAGTAAATAGTCTGTTTTTTATGTGACAAGTGCAAACACAGATACAAATTAATGGGAAAAGAAAAGCCCCAATTGTCCATTTGTGTCACATTGCAAACTGCTGGGTGAAAAACAGCCCAGCATCATTTAATCATCCTGTTTTCCCTTTCCTTTTTCGCTCATTACATTCATTACTGGTCACAAAAGACTGCTCACAAAACAGCTAGTGATTTTAATTTAATGCATCCTTTCTAAAACCTGCAGGGAAATTAAAGGAGGGAGCAACCTGGAGAGGGCTGGGGAGCAGGAGGAGGAAATGGGGCTTGGCACATCTGAAGCTTTAAATGCTAATAGTCAAACATTTCCCAAATAGATCTGAGCTGACCCTAAACACATTGGGAGGGCTTAACTCATTAGTTTGCAAATTGAGTCAAATTGACACAAGGAGTTTCCTTGCAGTGCCTTTAAATCTCTGATGCAGGCTGGTGAGTGACCTCTCAATCTGACAGGCCAACAGTTGCCAAACCATCTCAATATCACAAAATCCAATAAAACAAACTACCCAGGCAGATCACCAGGGGCTGGTGTAGTTTTTTCACCCCATGGTATGAAAAAGGTTGTTGTCGCCACCTCCACCTGAATTTACATGCATCATTGATTTACAAAGGCATAACTAAATAAGAGAGCAGTAAACAACAAATCTAATCAGGACAGGGTGTAATATTTGGGAAGCATGACAATATTCGGTTGGGGCCGTAGAACGCCCACGGAGCACAGCTCACCTGGGGGCACTACTCTGGCAAATGGCACCCTTCCAAATTGTTGCACGCTAGCCAGCATGAGGGTTTTGCTGGCACATTTACTCTTTCAAGTCCTTTTTCCTGATCTGCTGAAATCAATAGAAAGGCTCCCACCGACACCAGCAGGGTGAGAAGAGAAAAATACGCTCTGTGAGGGAGGCCAAAAGGGGCTGTGTTGGCATGAGCGTAACTTGGGACAGTGCACAGCTCACCACAGATGGAGAAATGGGATTGATCTCCTGAGCAAAGTGTTCACACTGGGGTGCCCATCCGAGAGGCGGATGCCTACGCTGCCAGAGCCCCGAGAGCTACTGGTCTACCCAGACAGAGGTGCCTGCTTCCTCCTGAGCTCCCTCGACCCCTCTGATGAGATCTGCAGTAGCTGCCATGGGAGCCTGGGCACCCCAGGTTCCTACACGCTCATTTGCCTGAACCCAGACATCCCGAGTGGCAAAAACCAGCTTTGCTATTTGCCTCCTCTTCCAGAAAAAGGTGTTGCAATCACTAGCCTCCTGCTTCTGGCTAGAAAAGATGTGGGAAGAAAAGCCCTCCTCTCACAGACAATCTCCAAACGACTTTGATGGCTCCACTATCTACCACTGGGAAAAGCTCTTGGTGGCTGATTTTGACAGCAGGTTGTCAAAGATGGCATCACAACAAAAGTGCGAGGGTTCTACTTAGTTTTCAGAAATAATATCACAGTGACCTGGGGAAAAACAAACAAACAAACCTACCCAACAGATTACAAAAGTCTGAAAGGGCTGTTTAAATATGAGTTTAATAAAGCAGATTTGCCCAAAGCATACAGAGTAAAAGTCTTCCAACACACTACTGTATGCGTCCTCCTTAGAATGTTGTCCGAAGTCTATTGGTCTTGACTCGACTTCCAAGTCACTTGGCTTGGAAATCGGCCTCAGTGCTTATTTTTCTCTTTTTCATACCCAAAGTGTGGTTCTGGTGTTTGACTCAAGGCTCTCCGAAAGATTTCATGTGTATTCTCACACCTTCTACTCTCTTCTGCCAGAAACATGTCTGCTGTGATGCCCTAGTCAAGTAACTCATGAGTTACCAGTTAAATGCTCACTTGTAACCATAGTCAAGGAATGAAGGCAAACAGCCTTGGGAGACCAATTAAGCCATGTGGTTCTTTTGACAGGCCATGTCCTAAAGCACAGCCTGTTGAACACAAAAGGGAAAAATATGTCCTTCAGAAATATTCCTCTGCATCCTAGACCTAAGGACATGGATTCGGGAATTAATTACTGCCAGCTAGCTAAAGTGCGAATGTGCCTCAAAGCTGTCTGGCTCTAATTGCTCCTCTCCCCACAGTAAGTTCTCCATCTCTAGGCTGGCTGTTTACCCCTCATTTACTTGCTGAGGAGGAAACTCTCTCGCACGTATCCCACAGTAAGAACTGGTGCACTGGCAGTTACTGCAGGACTTACGCCAAGTTTACACCTTCTCCTCCTTCACAGTAACTTGTTTGTGTGACTATCCCATAAACTTAGAAAATTAATTTAGCAGCAAAAATAGGGGCAGTGAGCTAGGTCTAATAAAGGACTTCAGCACTTGCATGCCCAACTGCCTGCCCGGTGTGGAGACCAGAGCCAAGCTTAAGAGTCTGAAATCTCAGCTCAGTGTCACCATCGCATCCAACAGCGAGTACCACGGTTTGTCCTGTTGGTAGCTCAGTATTGCCTTGTGGGTGAGGACAAATCATTCCTTCGGTGCTGTAGCATGAACTGTGTCCCCTTTAGCTTGACTACTTACCCAACAGAATTATTCTGCAATGCAATCTGGCTTTGTCATCCTGGCTGGAGTTTCTGTCCCCTCCTAAAATATAGTTTTCATAAATAACTGTACACAATTTTTGCCTTTTGAGGGGGGAGGAGAGGAGGTAGGGAAGGCCATTGGAAACAAGATGTTGAATATTTCAGTCTGCTCTGCCTCATCGTTTATTTGGTCTCCTTTGCCGTTTACTAATCGGTGTTATACTTCCCTTTATTCAACTTTTTTTTCCGTTGTGTTGAAGAACTTCTTTTGGTCACCTCTGATGTCCCTTGATAATTGAAATGCATTTTGTGTCTCAGCTTTTTTGGTTTTATCTCTGTCATATAACCCTCAGTTTGGTGGGAGAATTTTAACCAGGGGATTTCCAAGAGGCTTTGCAGCTTCTCCTGCCAATGCAGCAAACNCTTGCCGTTTACTAATCGACGTTATACTTCCCTTTATTCAACTTTTATTTCCGTTGTGTTGAAGAACTTCTTTTGGTCACCTCTGATGTCCCTTGATAATTGAAATGCATTTTGTGTCTCAGCTTTTTTGGTTTTATCTCTGTCATATAACCCTCAGTTTGGTGGGAGAATTTTAACCAGGGGATTTCCAAGAGGCTTTGCAGCTTCTCCTGCCAATGCAGCAAACCATTGTGTTGTAAACACAGCCAGGGCTGCCTGGCGATTGTGGGTTATTGTGTTCCTCATACTAATTACCCTCTATAGGGAGAGAGTGTGCAGAAACATTGTGAAAACCTTGTCTTCTCTTCCTCCGGCTTTTTGTTCCATTCTCACATCCTCGCCGTCCAGCTTTTCACCACTCCGCAGCATCTCGGGCATTGCACGGTTCTTTTTGTCTGCCTCCTCTTTTGCAATGAATGCGGTGCCTGTTTTCTTAACCTCCCTTCCCTGCTGGAACACCTGAGGCCTCCTCTCGTACTTGTTGCTCTTTTCTGCTCTGTTTCTACTGCTCCGATGCCCGTCTTGTAAAACAGCACCTGGTATAAACACACAATTTCAGGTGTGGTCTTACGCTTTTCCAGCTGCTGCCAGGCAAGAACTTTATTTCCAAGTTCAAAACTGCTCAGTTCTCATCTTGGATCATGTTCAACAGTGCAGCAGCTCCATCAGGATCCTCATCCCAGTCATCCAAGAAAAATGGTCTTGTCTGTGCAAACATGCTCAGTCACCATTTGCTGCAACGAGGTACCCTCTGCACACAGTTATATCTATTTGCCTTCTTAGACTCCAGGTATATTGGGATAAGAACTATTCACCCTGTCTTTCCGCAACAGCATCCCTCAGATTATGGTTGCTGCCATAAGATATAATAATAGCCGTTAAACTGCTGAGTGCCTGAACTAGAAGAGCTGCCTTACTTGCGTGGCTGAGAGAAGCTCTCTTGATGTTTGAAAGCCCACTTCCTCACATGGATAAAAAGAAACACGAGGGAAGAAGCTTTGTTCAAGCTTTTAAAATTGTAGACCTCTCAGATAAACCAAGGGTCCAGCCCTGATCTCTCTTTTCGAGATAACCCCCCACTAACTTGACAAAAGAGTAATCTGTACCAAGGACACCAAATGGAACCCCATCTAGGTTCTGAGGGCTACTTCAGCCCCCGGGAGCAATGCTCAGGCCCCCAGGTACAGCAAGGTGCCCAGGGCATGACCCAGTACCATCCCAAGTGAGACACGGTCATTCCTCCACACCCTACCCTCCTTCTTTCCCCCTCCCCAGCACCAGAGGAGACCCTCTGTGGCACCCAGCACCGCAAAGAGCCAATGCAGCCATGGTGACTTGATGCCTGGAGCCTTTATTTAAAGCAAGACAAAGACGAACACCCCCGCTATGAACAGCGTTTTTGGCTCTCTAGCCCGGATCGCAGGGTCTGGGGGCCTGTGGGTTTGCTTTCAGCCTCGCTGGAGAGAGGTGGACTTTGTCGAGGGGTTGAATGGTAGGGTTTAGTTCACAGCCGTTATTATCTTCATGAGATGAAATGTCCTGCTGCAGTAAAATGCCCTGCTGAATGGTGACAGGGATACCTGGTTTTTAATTGGTTTTACATGCAGGAGAATGGAAAGTGTGAATATAACATGCAAGAACGGCTCCTGTATTTCATGGTTTGTGACAGGTATTTGAAAATCAACAAAACTTTTAAAATAATCTGTACACATTTAACATCTGTTATCTCTTTTCTAATCCTTTAAATCCTTAATTTACTCCGAAGTTGTTTAAACTGTTATCAACCTCTTTTGAGGGCTCTACATCTTAATCACAGCTATATGACAAATATTTGATGATATAGTATGTATTTGGCAAGTACTTAGGACTCGAATGATAATACCAAAATAGAGGTTTCATATGATTACAGAGACTAAGGGATTAGAAATTAGATTTAAATGGGTCCAAGGGGCAAATTCAAAGACTTCAAACATCTTTTTAAAAACAAGATGCTATGGCTTGAAAAAAAAGATTTCTGAAATGAATTTGCCGATGATCTCTCCTCCAGAAAAATTCTATCACTTCATCAAGCTTATTTATTTATTTAAACTGCCTTTGAAGCTCTTTTATTTTAAGGACGAAAAAAAAAATTGAGTTCAACCGCATACATTACACAAGGGGAAAAATAACACCCATGTAAAACCTCAGTGGCAACTTTCTCTTTTTCTTTTTCATGAGGAGTAGACATTTCCCCAGAGCTGCTTTTGAGTTTTGTGGCAAATTGAGCCTCCAGGTAAGTCTTTCTTGAGGGGGAATGAAGTGCTGAGAAATGACGCGTGATGACAAGGAGGGGGTTTGATCTCCAGACTGAGGCAGTGAACTTGAGGAGCATCCGGTGGAGCGTGCACACGGTGGCTGGCTCTCGGCAGCAGCTCGTCCCAGTGGAGGTCCGGTGCTCAGTGCAGTTGCCCACACATGGATGAGCCGTGCCATCCAAAGCGTCCAGCATGTCCAATATGTCCCAACAGGGCTAGCAGGTACACAAAGACCTCAAGGAGACCTGAGACCTGGCGTAGCCTTCGTTGGCCAGCTGGTGCCAGGTTAGAGTTACAGAATTGACCTCCCCGCAGCAGGGCTCACCAGGCTAAGGCACTGTGCTGATGTGACCGTATCACTGCCATTTCCAGAGCTGCTCTTCCTGGAGCTGGCTTGAGCACTCCTGCACCCTGCTGAAGGGTGCACTGTGGACTCATAAAATTGGGGAACCACTGTTCCAGGCTAGCATGTTTCCTCCTCTTCTCCCTTTTTTCCAGGATGAGACAAGGTTGGCACAGAACTTGTGGGATGCTCATTATCTCCAAGAGCTGCTGAGCACATTTAGGATCAGGTTCTGCAACAGTTTTAAGCTTTCATTTTTCATTCTTCTTCTTTTTTTTTAATCCCAAATTAGATTTCGGATAGTTTTGTGCCTGGAGCTAGCTCGGTTGAAGTTCAGATGAGCTCTGGTGCCAGAAGAAGGGAGGGGAAATGAAAGCACAGCTCAGGGAGGGGAGGGAAAGTAGATCACCTGGTCCTGAGCCCCACTGCAGCAGCAACCTCTGAGGATAAGGCGTGCAAAAAAACCTCCAGAAAATCTTTAGCATTATGGATACTGGAGACTAAAGCCATGAATTTTTCTTATTATTATTTGGTTGGAGGTTTTTTATGACATTGACCCTCAAAGCAAGCCCATAACCAAACACAGCAAACTGTGATGCAATCTCCACTGTTCCTCTCCTACAGAGGGTCCCAGTTAGGAAGAAAGCGCCAGGAAAACCTGCTGAGACAGGGGGGGCAGAGAGCACCACTGTTTTATTCCTTCGGGACAAGGATTAGTGGCTGAACAGGAGCATAACCCATGTTTTCAGGGCCCTGTGGACAGTGTGCAATAGGAGGCGGGAGGCCGAGACAGGAGGACTAGCGCTGGAGATGCAAAACACACAGGCGATGTGCCGGCCCTCAGCACTGATGCCTACTCTTCCTCCTTGTTGCACATTTCACTGTGTTGCCATTAGTTCCAAAACAGTATCAATGAGCAACCCTCACGAATCCCAGGCCAACCAGAAATCCTGCAGAAGGGGTGGGGGGATCCGAGGACAGGGATGAGCACGCCAGGTGGTAGAGTAAATTTCCAGGTGGATTTCTGCTTGGACTGGGACTAGAGGGGAGTATGGCCTGTGCCCTTGACCCAGCTCTCCCTACCGTGCCTTTTTCCACCCCAAAAGCTTGGTAATGTAGTCCTCCCTTGAAGGGATTTACATACTGGGTGGCTACCACTCGGTAGGGACTTTTAGCGGTTTTTTTTCTATCCTCTTCTACTTCGATCTCCCTGCACAAACCCTTGCCATGGAGAGTCATCACATAATACCAAGAACACAAGAAATACCGCTGCCTGTAGATGAAATAGGACTTAGTACAACTGTGATCTGAAAGAGTATATTTAAATTACATTTTATCGGCATTGAAACTTCTGTCTTACAAAAGGGGAAAACCAGTCCTTGCTGGGTGTGTGCTCTGAATGGGAAAGTCAGGAGTTTATGGATTCGAGAGGCTCTTTTGTTAATGCTTTGACTGATGCTTAGAATATTATATAATAAAAAAATATCTCACAAGCAAAAGACAGGCTTTGGCTTTCATTCCTGCTCATACGCCTTCTATCATCTCCAGACAAACTCAGCTCAGGTGTCTTGGGCTACAGTAAACTTCTGAGGCAAAGTTTAAGAAACAAGCTGAATTCAAAAGAGTTTGTGTTGTCAGCTACGAGAGTAAAAAAAATGTTATCAGCTGTTTAAGCACTGCTGACTAATGTATATTCAAAAGCAAATCAACACAGTCGCACCCACTCTTCAAGCATCAAGGAAACCAGATGAGACCAGTGTCTCNATCTCACAAGCCAAAGACAGGCTTTGGCTTTCATTCCTGCTCACGCGCCTTCTATCATCTCCAGACAAACTCAGCTCAGGTGTCTTGGGCTACAGTAAACTTCTGAGGCAAAGTTTAAGAAACAAGCTGAATTCAAAAGAGTTTGTGTTGTCAGCTACGAGAGTAAAAAAAATGTTATCAGCTGTTTAAGCACTGCTGACTAATGTATATTCAAAAGCAAATCAACACAGTCGCACCCACTCTTCAAGCATCAAGGAAACCAGATGAGACCAGTGTCTCAGAGATATGGTGTCAAAAGATTTTTTTTTTTTTAGACAGTGGATGGAAGGGGAGAATTGCATTAAAATGTAATGTTTGTCAATGGCAGCGATAAAAAAAGAAAACTTCCCTGGCCATTGCTGGCTGCTGCATGCAGCAATCTGAATACATTGGTAATGTGAGGGACTGATTAGTCCTGTAAGGCTGCCTACAGGTTAGCAGGCCTCATTTCAAATCTCTGACAGCAATATGTGTCGTTTCATGCTTCATCCTCATTCCCCATGTTCAACACAAACCGGGGTCACTCTATATATGGAAATCACTGTCTTCAGGGCAAAAAAATTAAAAAAGGTGAGATTGCCGCTTTAACCTCACTGGCCTCAGAAAATATGTTTTAGTCTGATACATTATACTAGTAGGAATTATTTATCAAGAAGATACAAGCTCGATATTTCAGAAATAATGAGATGTTCTGGTTTTGCAGCTGAAATTTTATGGTCCAGAGAACATCAGCTATGAATCCAGAGAATGAAGTAAACTCGCAATGAATGATACACGGCATGCAGCTGAAGTAAAATGGCTGTGCAAAGGGTAATATGAAAGTTATAACACAGCGCAAAGCTCACTATGTCTAAAGTGCCTTTGTTGCCAAACAGAGACAGATGTTTCAAAGACAGTGCAGGAACAAGATGCTCACAGCATTTATTGAGGGAAGTTCTGCCTGGGAAAGGAATCGCCCGATGAGAAACTTTAGACGGCAACCCTCAAATCCTGCAGCTTATAAGACCCACTGAAGAATTCACACCAAGATAATTTGATAGCAGAAATGCCACGTTCAAGTACTTGGTGTGGAGAGGTTAGGCTGCAGCAAAGGCTAGAGGTTCTCTCCCAGTACGAGGTGGATTTTCACTCATACCTTCGTTTTGCTAGAACAAAGGCAGGTGTATAAATCTGTAAGTGTAGTTTTACACCACTGTTTCCTAGCAAATGTCCGTGATTTGAACAAAATGGTGAGCGAGATATGTCTGAGCTCAATATACTTTTGTCTGACTTTTTGTTTAGTTTGCTTTCTTGTCTCATCAAACAAGCTGAGCAAGGAACTTCCATTTGGTCTTTTATTCGTCTTGGGTTAGGGTTCAGCAGAAGTATTTGAATGTCAGACACAAAATCGGTTACGGCATTATTACTGCAGTCCAAAGTAATTAATTCGTTTGACATGGCTTGTGGGGATTATAAACTTCACACGATCTAAATTGGACAGGAACACAGCCACGTGGAGCCGTAGTCAGTCCTTGCAGCAGCTCTCAGCCCTACAAGACCAATGTGCAGGTGCTTCGTAGCTACCACAGGTAGCAGGGCTCACACCAGGGACTCACCCTCTGGCAGTGCCGTAAAGTCCTGTCCTTGCATCGCCCAGTCCTCTCCCACACCTTCCTCCCTTTCAACTGGCACAGGTTGGGTGGCAGTTTATAGTCTCCTTTTTAGTGTTTTACCACCTGTAAAATTTAAAAAAAACAAACCATAAAGTTCTATAGGATGAGACCTACCACTGTTCAAGTCATTTTTACCTGACAGTGCTGGGGAGCTAATCTGAAAAATGAGAAAAGGTATCATACCAAAAACTAGGATCTTTGCAATCTGCAGTCCAGTGACCTTAGAAAGAAACACAGTGAGTGGCTCCACTCTTTCTTTTCCCGTTTCAGGCTGTTAAGATAATTTCCAAACAGCTCTTGGGTGCAGAAAAAGGCTGTTACTTCCCCTGGAGATGGGGGAGTAGGTCAGTCCCTGAGCACTTGGGACCCTCTCAGCCCACAGCAGTTTTGGGCTACTGAGTCCACACAGCATGTGCTGGTGAACACCCAGGAGCAGCGCTACCCATGCGAGCACATTCCCCTCCCAACGGCAGGCTTTGCCCCATGGACCTCGGGGTAAGATTCACCGCAGGTATCTGGGCAGAGGATGGTGAGGAGAGGGTGGTGATGAAGAGGATGGTGAGTGTTGATGCTGCCTAAACCCCCACACTTCATCTAGATTGCTAACATCAGCCACCAAAACGAGGAAGTTTAGTAAGAGGGAACTAACTGAGAAAGAAACAACAAATCAAATATTCTGTGCTGTTTGTGCTGCAAAATGCATTCAGTCTGTCAATTTTAACTGGCCTAACCCCTCAGGAACATTCCCTTTTGCTGACGCAGGATAGGCCCGTGATACAGTGCTGCCAAGGAGGTGGCACTCAGTTATGTAGAAGAAATGGTATCACTTTGGGCACCATGAAGTGTCCCAGCTGGCCTCCAGCTGTGTCTCCAGAAAAGCATTGGTCTCTCTTTAGTCCTGTACTATCGCCTTCAGCCCATGCAGAAATGTGGGATACCCAGGGCATTCCACAGGCACCGAATCCTTCACTGGAGAAAGAGTGTGTGCTATGGCTGTCTTATGTTTTCAGGTCTTTTTATTCAACATAAATATTTAGGGGCTTCTTAACTCCATCCAAAGGTCATAAGACTGCACACAACAGACCCAGGACAATGCAACCGTGATGCAGTATTTTAAGTCATCTAGTTACGGTGCACATCCTGCACAGATCTGAGCTAGTGCTACAGCTGCCCATATAAGAACAGCCTGGTGCAGCAGACTGTCCCCACATGTATTCCTGGCCTCTGGGATGACAGAATTGGGAGCATCCATTTCCATACTCCTGTCTTCGGACCCACTCAACATCTACAGTGTCTCCAAGCCAGGTTCCTCTTCCCAGAACCCCAGAAATCAGAGCAGTCAGGTCTGGATGCACAGGGACAACTTTTCTAAGAGAGTACAGGGTGTGGGGCTGGGACCTTTCAAAAACGGAGCCATTTTTTTTAGGTTTATTTGCACTACACATTTCACCTTGAAGCTGTTCTAGAAGCTTTTCTCATCTGTGTGGAGCTCAGACTGGGAGATATTAATGAAAAAGAAAAAATACTAATGAAAAAGAAAGAGCAGAGCTTAGAGTAATGACAGATTATTCTAAAGTGTAATTCAAAATTACTTCATGCGTTTGTGTGACTTAATCCAGGGTAAAATATAGACCAACAAGTACACCTCTACTCTGTTTCCACCTATGACGCACTCACAGCAAGCAGTAATCTTGCTGAAGCAGTAAACCTTAGGTGACTGCTGAAACTCTAAGTCTATGAGGTGGATTCAGGACATACTTTTGAGTATCGTTTCAGAATAATGTCCGTTTCTTCTCACCCAATGGGTACGACAAGCTCTGTTTTATCCTGTATAAACTAATGGGTTGAATAGCAGGCCAACATCATTCAACACGGAGTAGTTTATCACAGAGGACAAACCACTGCAGTCCTCTGAATCACGGCAATGCATAGAATCACGCACCAGCGGCTCCAGCTCTGGAAAGAAGTTTTATTACTGCTCTGGCTTTCACACTGATGACTTTTTGGGTGAATGGGAGCTCTTCTCAAAGAAGAGTTTCAGGTCCGTGGGTGACTTGAGCCTGAAAGATCTGGTAGTAGCCTAGCATGATGATAATAAAGCACTTACTGTTCTGGATCAGCTTCTGGATGTCTTGTTTCTAAAGGTGTGTCCTCCAGGCAGAGGTGGAACCACTTTCTGAGTAAAGTGATGTAAATTGGGCATCACCTGTGACTGTATATGCAGCTGGGATGCCAGGAGTGCAACAAAGGACTGAGATTAAGTATTTAAAATTGACATCTCTGTTTCAGATCCATCTTGCCTCATTTTAGGCACCCAACAGATCATTCAAGTCAGGAATCCAAATGCCATGGCTTTTTTATGCAGTCAAAGGGGAGGAGGGGAGTCTTCCAGAGAGGAGATTCGGCCTGTTCAGCCTCGTAGCCTGGCTATCTCCACTTGGTGGGTGACCTTAGATGTTGCGAGCGTGGGTGCCATCCTCTCTGTGCAGCCTGACAATGACTGCCCGACTGCAGCGTGTTCTGTTTGCTTCACCCTAGTACTCTGCTTGTTGTTCACACCCATCTAGCACTGAGCCATGATGAGGTGATAACACCTGCAAGTATGAATGGAGCTACCATGTGGCTCTAAAAAGAAATTGCTTAGTATTGAAGTCACATGCCTGTCCAGCTACAGTTCATGGTCACGTCCTAATTTCTGGTACGTATGTTGGGATTTGGCCCTAATAGTTGACACAAACAAGCACAGAGTTGGTATTGATGCTAAAAGAAGAAGAAGAAAGAAAAACAATGTACAAAATTGTGTCAAGAAAAAGGAAAGAAGAAGAAGAAGAAGGGTTCATCTGAAGGTGACTGAATGCTGTTTCAGAGCTGTTAGTTGTTCTTTGGGTCAGACTTGTGTATTAGTTAATATGACTGATTTTCCTTCTTCTTTACATTTTCTTCTTATTTTGAGTCCGGATTCTGTGCAACATTTCTGTAAAAAAAAAAAAGCATTTGTGAAATGCTGATTTTCTGCAATTAGTTTCTGATTTTTCAAATTTGTCCTTCACTCCAAGGCTTTTGAGCCTCCATCAAGCAGCATTTTTGAGAGACTATGGGAAAAAAAAATCCTTACAAAACAAAAACAGTATTTTCAGAATTCCACTCTACTGCTTTCAGACTATTTCCATCAACCCTCTTATTCATTTTGATTTATTTCCATCCATAAGCAGACTAACGCTTTTCTATGCTTTTATTGTTCTTCAAGAATAGGCCTTCTATTGGAGAAAAATAATGTCTCTACGACCACCACTTTGCTCAATGCAGATCTTCATTAATCTGCAGCCACAGTACAGGCTTTTAGCAGCAAGCACTTTTGATGGGAATTGAATTTGATACTGCATTATGGTTGTAGGGCTTCTCACAATAGACTGTGTTCTTTTCTGTGTCTGTGCACAATCAGAGAGACCCAATTAAATAATTTGGTGCAATAATGGAGAACAAAAGAGTATGAGGGCTTAAAGTGAGGGCTTCAGCATTTGTATTCTCCCTTTTCTGTATCATGTTAATTAATTTGCCTGAAAACCAAAAGAAAGAACATAATGTGAAAAGCATAGCTCATCTACAACATGGAGGCACTTTAAATGCAGATACCATACCAAATCAACATGTAACAAAGGAACATTCTTTGCATTTCCATAAGAAAAAAATAAAATAATGTTACCAGCTAATGTTGAGTGGTCCTGGTTGTGGTCACTGGAAATAACAGTAGCTATTTAGGGGGGAAAAAACAAGTATTAAGGACAGGATAATATTTTGTGCCCCTGTGATACCATCTACAAATAAATATGCAGTTTTGAAGCCTAATTGGTGGGTGGAAAATGACGGGACTCGACAGACACAGAGATCTCAATCTTTCTGAGCCTTTAACAATTTTTTTTTTTATCTTCTGGGCTCAATTTTAGTCTATTCTTCCCATAAAATAGCTCAAAGCAGACGCTTCCAAAGACGTCCAGCCCCTGCTCCTCTGTTTGATTAAACAATATTGCAATGGGCACTAGGGCAGCGTCTGCTCCACCGTCACTCCGGTCTGCAACTGAGTTTATCCAGCAGAAAAGATCCATTTACCCCCTACTGAAATAAATACTGCGGCCCAGCGGTCGTGCAGTCCTCATTTGCTCCTCAGAGCCTGGAAGTTGAGGTCAGTGAGCTGAGATTATTTGCAGCTCCGATGACAGGAGCTGTGCTGCACTCTGCAGTGCTATCTCCTCCACAGTGCCCCTCTAAACGTGAACCACTGAGATCTGTAAAACCAGCAGTTACACATTTTTCCCTATAATAAATCATTTAAGCTATTAACTGTTTGAAGCCCTAAAAGATGCAAACCCAAGGATTATTCTATTGTCTCTTGTTCATTAGCAAGTGGAAAAAGAGTATTTGCAGAGCGGTTATCCGATTGCATTCACTATTATTACCAGTAAATACTACTTCAGCGATATTAGGCCGAACAATTTACCTGAAAGTTATGAATCTTATTTCGCAGTATATTAATAAAAAACATCGCGTCTGGGTAAAAATATGATCACAAATTTGGACTTCAATCCAATTTAGAAATTTACACAATTACGTCCTTTTAAAATAAAAAGATATATGCCTTAGCTAGCTACAACCAGCTTTTTTCTAGCTGGAAAAGCTAGAAAGCTTCCTAGCATCTGCCCTGTTGTATCCCCCCATCTCCACAGAAAACCATTTAGGTTTGGGTTTGAGCTATACAGCAGCTTCGTAACTGCGGCTGTCAGGCTACCTGCATATCATCACACATCCTATTAAAAGTACTGAAAATGATCACCACATCACCTCTCATCAAGGTGTATTACATACCTTTGCTGCTACGGTGCCGTACTTCCCAGCAGAGATGTCTTTTTATATCAGCATTCCTTCTGAATATTACTTGTGTTGACAAGTTACTAGAATGAAACCTGGGCGGGAGGATCTGGAGGTATCGCAAATGGCCAAGATATTTGCGGCTTTTAACCATCGCAATTATCCGCGCATTTCCAAACAACTGTTTTTTCAGAAGCTAGGGGTCTTACCTTCCTCCCTTCTTAAACGTATTAAATACATCAGGGCAACAGCGTGCTGTTTCATTAATCGCCGTTCGCTCTCGAGATCAACTTTTCTGGGAAACACCACCACCAGCAATCCTGGATCAGCTACAGCACGGGAGGCTGCACCCCTACTTATCAGCCTATTTGGTAATACGCGTGAGCTATCATGACAAGTGCTGTTCATTTCGGTACGTCTTTAGCCCATAATTAAAATATATGGGGCTTACAGTCGTTATGTTTGTACTTCCAGCGCGGGGACATGGAAACAGAACGTCTTCTTTGAATCTTAGTAAGTTACTCCTGATCCAACGTTAAAAAAAAAAAAAAG